>WAAD01005459.1:40989-72833 GCA_013389945.1 Fregata magnificens
CTTGCCCGGCCGGGCAGTCTCCTCCGGCCTGCGGGCCCCCCCTCACCCCGGGGCGCAGCGGCCGCGCTGTGCGGCCGTCCCCTGCGTGAGGGGCCCTTTGCACGCTTATCCTTGGTGTGCTCCGCGCTTTGCACGCGTGGCCGTGCTGTGCTCGTGTCACCCTGCACCATCGGTTGCGCCGTGTACGGGTGTCCCCATCTTCAGGCACCGTTCTGTCACGCGTGTGCCTGCACCGCAGCTTGCACAGCTGTGCTGTGCATTTGCAGGCGTGCATCTCAGCTGCGTGTGTGTGAGTCACTGCAGCTGAGCTGTGCAGTCATGTATGCGTGCTTTTTGCTCAGCTTTGCTCTGCACGGGTGCGCAGACGTGCTGCTCCTGCTTGTGCACCTGTGTTGTGCACAGATGTGCTTGCTTTCCGTAAATGCTCATCTGGGATGCACACGTGCCTGCCTGTCCCTCTGTGCACAGCTGTGCTGTTGAATACCTGCTGGTTTTTCCCTCTGCACGTACCTGCTTCTGAGCATGCATGCAGCTGAGCTGTGCTTGCGTGTCTACCTGGAGGAAGCCAAATTTGCTTCACTTCTGCCTTCCTTCCCTCTGCCCTCCCTGTAACCCCCCAACCCAGACAAACAGAATACTTTCATCATGTATTTCTCAATAGGTAGCTCACCTATAAAGAAGGCTGTGCATTTCTTACATCTTAAAATAACCCTCTGAAATTATTGAGAGCTTTTAAGATGAGCAAAAAGCTTGTGTACTTTGCTAGATAAAATGAGCTAGTATGGCTGGGGTTAAAATATAACTGTTGTTTCCTTAAGTTGTTGGACTCTCTTTCAGGTGTGTCAGCCCAGTCCTTCCTTCACTGCTTTACGCTGACTAGCTCTGCTTTTAATCTGCAAGTTGCAACTCCTGGGGTAAGTAAAAATGGGCAGTTACTGTGATTTCAGTCTGAAGCCAGTTGATATCTCTATTGACAAGAGAGAATTATGCTAAACTTTCTTGAGAGGTGTTTTATTGGCTTTACAGATTGAGGGACTTTCTTTTTTTAGTTCTGTTTTCTTAATATTGAAGTGAATGCATGCTTCCTGTAGTATGGTTCTGAACTCTGTCTGGTATCTGTTACCCACAAAGAGTGGAGGGAGAACTATTAGAAGAACTACTTCAGTGGGAAAAATGGAAAACTTCAGGTTTTTGAGAGCTAATGTCTCTCAAAATACCCCATTGTTATCCTTCAAGAAACAGAGTGGATGTCTGTGCAGTGAGCCTAACCACAGTCTTTGAACCATGTTTTCCCTAGGGGAAGCCCATTGATTTTG
The DNA here is from genome assembly GCA_013389945.1 of Fregata magnificens. Taxonomy (NCBI): domain Eukaryota; kingdom Metazoa; phylum Chordata; class Aves; order Suliformes; family Fregatidae; genus Fregata; species Fregata magnificens. The sequence continues at coordinate 42,306 of WAAD01005459.1, forward strand.
TGGATGTGAACGAGAGCAACATGCGCTGGATACAGGACTTTCGTATGAAATCGTATGCAAACCCTGCCAAGTTGGAGTCGATTGATGGTAATGGCTTTACTGTTGGCCAGTGTGTCATCTCCATTTATCAGGGAAACAGATGCTTCTTAGTGTTAGGTCTTTAGGGAAGAATGGCACAGAAAAGGCATAAAACTTGTGTTTTAAGAGGAAGCCCTGGAAACTACAGTTACTATTTTTTTTTTTAATTTAAGAGGAAGTCCTGGCAGCTACTGTTTTTATTTTCTTGTTTATCTTGGATTGGTAATTCTCTTTTATTTTATTTATATATTTATTTATATAGATACACACAATATATATATTGTTACTTTTTAAAAAATAAATATTTTGCTAAAGTAGAAGGTAGCAGACAGTGGTTTTAAGCTTTGCCTGGGTAAGAGTGTCTCATGAAAAATGTATGTTTTGTCCTAAAAAGGACCTGTTTCTCTACTCCACATAGATCTATTAGTTTCCTTAGTTCATTCAGTTCATACAGTTTTTGACTGACTTCCATGGTATTGTCTTAATTTTGTCAAATCTGAAATGGGTTTATGATCAGGCTTTTTTGTATGTTGCTTGTATTACAATTAGTTTACCCTTTCCTCCTTTACTAGGTGCTAGATACCACGCGTTGCTGATTCCAAACTGTCCCGGGGCTATGACTGACCTTGCAAACAGTGGGTACCTGGCTAAGATATTGCAGCACTTCAGCACTGAGAACAGTAGGTGGACATCATTAGGTATTTTGTTGAATAAAATAGTACTACTGTACTGTTCGTGTAAGGCTGTTACCTTCCAGTGACTTATAAATGTTTACATACTTGAAGAGCATTCAGAAGTGGAAAGAGCTGCTTTAGAGATATGTATCTTCTCTTAAAAAGTATCCTCTTTATGTAAATATATATATATAAAAAAACAATAGTAGCTTTCCAATGCTTGTGTTGGAAGAGGGTTCTCTGCCTTACAGTGATAACAGAAATGGCTCATTCCAAGTCAGTGGGGTTCAAGGTTCAGAGCCAAATGTGGAATGTATCAGGTTCATCATGAAGGCTGTAGTTAATCAAGACTTGTGTGTGCTTCTCTTTTACCATTTGAGTATGTGTTTTGCTCTGACTGGTGCTGTCTCTGGACTTGGAGAGTTAACAGCAAGTAACTCTTTGCAAGACTAGGGCAATTCATATTGTAGTGTGCAGGGAAAACCTTACAGCCTAGGAGAGTATAAATAGTGCAGCATAGTTTTATTTCAGGAAGGCAACATGCTGTAACATGAAGAATGTCATTAACACTCATCTGTGCTTTGGCTATTTGAAGATGCTCACAACTGCTCAAATATGCTTTGATTTTTCTCTAGAGCCTATCTGTGCGGTTGGACATGGAGTTGCAGCTTTGTGTTGTGCCACCAATGAGGATAAATCCTGGGTATTTCAGGGATACAGCCTGACGGGGGTAGGTTGAGCTTTCACCTGACTTTTGCTGTGTGGGGGCTTTTTTGCTGTGTGGGGGCCTGTGACTTCAGGTGGTGGTGCTGGTGTTTCTGGTCTTACCCTAGAACTTCCTACAAATACAAATCATCAGTTTGGTACCCTTGGTTTATGTGCAAGATGTGGAGAGTTGTCATTGGCAAGGGGGCCCAACACTGAGTGCATGAAGGGATTGTCTCACTTAGCTGTCGTGTGGAGGGTGTTTTCCTTCCAATTGTTGAGTAGACTTTAAACTGAATCAGTAAAATGCTGGAAATGACTGCTGCAGCTCTTTGGATTCATAGTTGAGGGCTTTTAAGAATGATGGTTTTTGGTTTTGTGAATGCTGGAGGTAGGTTATATTTCTCAAGGTGCCCTTTCAGGAAGTTTTAGGAAAAAAGGTTGTTTGTACAAACTGGCTTGTAATTCAACAAGTGGGCAGATGCTGTTGATGTTTTATGTAATGTACAGTCATATCTTTGACCTCACAGACCATTTATATGGCAGTTGTACCTGTGTGCCAAGATGGTGCAAACCTCTATAGGACAGCTTCTAGGGTTGAAAATCTACATGGAAAGTTAAGAAATTAAGTTTATGGGACTCACAAAAGCTATCAGTGTCCTGATGTGCTTGTGTTTGGCATTGCAATCCATGATAAAATACTTTAAGGCATGATGTGGCCTAGCTATAGTTGCTATGGAAACCGTAAAATTCAATTTCCTCCTGTAAATAAGAACTGAATTAAGTACTCTTAATTTCTCTCTCTTCATTTAAGCTGTTCCCCATATTCATTCCAAAGCAGAGTACTGTTATTTGGACTCTGCAAGTGGCACAGCATTTGTGTCCAAATGTTTGTGTCCAACAGCCAAACAGGTCTGTGCTTTCATAAAGTTAATTGCATGCACACTGTTCAGTGTCCATCTGATGAGCAGAAATTGCTTGGTGTCATTCTTTCTTTGTCTCACTTAAGAATTTTCAGTTTGCTCCCTACAGAAAATCCATAGAAGCTGCTTGTGGTCATTTGGTTTTATGCTTAATTTCTGTTTCATTCCCTGGGAGAATCATAGGGGGAACAGAAAAATAAATTGCAGGGGGAAGTACGTGGTGGTTTTGCTTGACTTTTTTTATAAAAAGCAAGACAGACTTATTTCCTTTTGATCTTTTTCAGCCCTCTGTGTACGAATTAGTAAGGCAGCCTAATTTTGCCAGTTTGTCCATTATTGTGGAAGATTTCGTGAAAGATTCTGGAGCTACATTTAGTGGTATGTCCCTCTCTTGTTGTCCAGGACTTCATGTTTTGTGGCTGCATGTTGGAAATGGATGTTTGTGTGCCAGTTTAACACAGCTGAACAGGACTCTGATCTCATCTTGCATTTCCATTTCATGGATATAAACAAATACCCTAGTGGATTAGAAACAATGAGTGTTTTAAGAATAAATGCCACAAAATACTGCCTGTGGAGAAGTAGGGCAGTACAGTACAGTACAGCACACTGATCTCTGTGGTTGTCCATGTGTACTCTTAACCCATGGTAAACATGAGGTTGCTTGTCCTGCTGTGAAACAAGAACGTGTACTGCAGGGAAGGGCGTGGGCAGGAGAGTTGCCATCCATCTGCAGATGCACAGCCCATACCTGCAGGGGAATGTCTGTATGTAGGTGGTGTGCTGCAGCTGCTTTCTTGCTGCATGGCAGGGAGCATGTACTCTGCCAGGAGAGGTTAAGTTCTGGATCTTGGGGTTGTTTTCTATTCAAACAAATGCTTCATTATTTAAAGCTGCAGGCACTGTACTGAATGTTTTTGGTTGCTCTGATTAGTTGTCTTTTACCATCAAGTATTTTACTCGTAGCTAGATCTGGTTTTGTAGTATTTTCTTGTTTCTTTACTAGTAATTACATTAATTATTATTAGTCAAAATGTAGAAGTTTGACTTTTGAACTGCAAAATCTGAAGTTCTGCCCTGTGTGAGAAACTAAATCGTTAAAGCACAAAAATGTCCCTTTTCCTAGATTATTTCTGGATATGCAGGGAAAAGTGTCATTTTTCCTTTACATGCTGCTGTCTTGCGATACTGAAGAGCTACAGGGAGAGTTAAATAATAAGCTATAAATGGCTGTATTTAGTTGCAGCTGTCATTCAGCCTGCTATTTTGTTAGGCAGTTTTTTAGAATCTGTCCTTAAAGAGAACAATGAGATGCCTGTGGTATTTAAGTCATCCTTTATTTAGCAGAATAGTGCCATCCATTGAACTAGTACAACTTGAAGTGGCCAGATTAGAGATTACACACAAGGCATGGATAGGAAACGGAACCAGGCTCCTAATGCTGTGCATCTGTTTTTCACTAAGGAGAAATGCCACTGTCTTATCAAATTGCAGTATATTCTTTGCTTAATCCTCTTCCATCCATGCTGCTGTCAGCCTGTTTGTGTGTTTAAATGGCATCTTTACGCTTTTCAAATGAGCTGCTGCTGCCACCTTCTGCATAATGGGTTCAGTACTGACAGTTTGAAAGCTGGTGTCTCAGTGGTACCTGTTATGTCAGGTATACTTGGTTGCAGTGGTAGTGACAAATTAAGCAAGAAGAAGAAAAGCATGTGGGGTTTGAAGGCACTTAGCCTGTATTTAGACAGACAGGGGCTGGGAGAGGGAGAAGAAAATAAGAGTTGTTCATTACCGACAAAATAATGGTTCTGTCTGGAATGAGGTGACTTAAAAATACTGGTTGGAGTACTGAGCAATTGCTGGCAGGTATTAACACATCTGGCTATTATAACTGGCCAGAAAATAGGTATTTTCCTGCAGGCTCTTTGTAGCATGGTGATTACAACTTTGATGTCTTACATAAGAAGAGTTTATATTGTATTGCAGGGTAATTACAATTTTAAAATACATACTTTGAGGTCTTTATTATGAAAATCTCTTGATATATGCACGTTACCTGTCTGGTGTTAATTGAATCAAGGGACCAGTCCTGCTGTCCTTTCAGAGAAGGACTTTCTAGTGAAATTTTTTCAGGATTGGGTGCTCAAGATTGCCCCAGTCTGTGGGGGTTATAGATCAGCATGCCAGTCACCCAGCAAATCTCTTTGGTCAAAATAGTTATCTTCTGTGTTAGTTCTATCAGAGATGTGATACTGAAACTGAAGTCGCGTCCACTAACACAGTGCTTGTTGCTTTTTCTCCTGTATTTAGCCAGCAGTCCGGATGCTGTACATGTTGTGCTGGACAGGCACCTGGTGACAGGTCAGAATGAGAATTCCACTCTTCCTGCAGTCCAGAATCTTCTTATTCTTTGCAATGTCAGGTGAGGCAATATGGGAGATAAGAACTAGGAACAGGCAGTGGTGAGCATCTTTTAGTTCCAGGAATATTGTTCCCCAAAAGAATTTTTTTACCTAGGTTAACTGCTGAAGTGCATGTCATCTTTGTTTGATCTAGCTATTTATTCGGTTATGTCTTTTGGCAGAAAGCATTTGTGATTATTAAAAAAAAGGTAAAATGGGTTGGGAAATGCGCAGCTATCTATCAGGACTGGTAAAGTAAAATGCAGAATAGGCTTCACTAAGCGTTTCTGTTAAGAGAAACATCTCTTGGATGTCGTTCTTTGTGCTTTGGCAAGTTAGCATTTAGTCAGGTACGTTTTAGGATTCTGGGAATGAACAGATTTAACTTCTTTGGTAATGGCCTGGCTGTTTGACTGTCTTTTATCTTGTCAGATAGAAGAACACATATAAATAACCACAAAAATCTTCTTTTGTTCAGGTGAATGTGTGTTAGAAGTCCTTTCCTGGCTGTGGACTAACAGGTCGTGTCATGTTTGGATGTGTTTCATTCAGCAGGAAATGAAGGAGCAGGTCTCTTTGCAAATAGGATGGATGAAGAGCCAGCAGGCTAAGGATTTTCTTGACTGTTAACTGGATAAAACATCCCTCTAAATTTCTGTCCTGGACTATGACGTGACTGTGACAGTGAAGTGGCAATGTCAGGTTTTGCATATATAGAATGGATGAAGGTTGTGAGTAAGAAAACTTTGAAGTGCATCTCACTTCAGAAGCAACTATGAAACCATCTTGCATTTTTGTTGCTACATCTTTTTTCACTGCTTCTCTCTAGGCCCTTAATTTACAGATGTGGGGAACTGTCTTTTAAAAAAAAAAAAGTTGGTGCTATGAATACAAATTGCTGAAGCTGAAGACCTTGCTCTAGGTTGACGTTGTACTGATTGTTGGTAACTCTGCCCCAAAGAGCACTTGAAACTCTGTGAACCATCTGGTGTTTTTCAAACACCAAAATCTACACCTAGAGCTTCATTGAAATGCAATTTCAGATGTGTTCTCACCTTTCTTTTGGTAGGTCACAAAGTTACTGTCTGAACTCTGTGTCTGGGACACTTGGATATACTTGGAATAGGATGGAAAATGCTTAGCTAAACTCTGTATAAAGCAGAACCAGTTGTTTGAAGGCAGCTTACTGTGGTGATACTGTTAGCATAATGTGCCCTTGTTTTCTTCCTTGCCTGTTCACATTATTGGACTTCTGTTTAAAAAGTTTGCTCAGCTGTTTTTAATGGTCTTCTAACTGGTTATCTGTTCTCCTTTGTGGTGCTTATGTTATGATTTTTGTTCTATTTGAGATGTTTGAAATATTTCTCTCTGGCAAGTACATTATGGTTGTCTCTCGCTGGAATTTTATGGACAAAGAGAGAAAAAACGTAGGCAGCTAATGTGGATCACATCTGAGGAACCAACTGCAAGATGAAATCTGGCCTTCTCTTTCCTTTTGAGCAGCAGATGTGGCTTGAAGTTGAGTGTGGGAAGGGATAATCAGACTGAGAATATTTTTTGCTGTTGCAGGCTCAGACATACTAAATCTATGGGAAAGTAGACAGATTAACATTTTTCCTTCACTCTTGGAACTGAGGGCAACATTTCTGCAGTGCTCTGAGGGAAAGGACCTTTGTGGTTGCATTTTTTTTCTTGACAGGGTAATACAATATATTGGTTATGAGCAGTCATCAAGCAGGGTAATTTTATGCCTTTTCTGTAGAAATTCAATTTTTTAGTTCTGTCTCAAGAATTTAGTGTGATTTTAAAAGGTAATCTGCTATGGGATTTGTTGGGTCTCCTACTGTTATATTCTGGAGCCCAGCTTACAGATTTTTGGCTTTGATAGAAATCAGGATTTGAAATTAAAATTGGGCTTTGATAGAAATTAAACTATCAAATAGCTTTGATAGCTTAAATCCTCATTCCTGAGAAGTCGTCTTAGGGATTTGTTGACCTCTGTCACCATCAGGGCATACTTTCCATCTGGATTTCTGGTGGGCTGTCTGCTGAAATGATGTGGAAAGCTTTTGTACTTGTACTGCAGTAGTATTTGGAATTGGGGTCACTTTGTGTTGAACACTGCACCTACAGCAAGGAGACGCTCTCTGCGACCAAAAGCTTTATTTAAATAGAGAAGGTGAAGCTTCATGCCCTAGATTCCACTGATTGCCTGAGCAGGGAGCTTAGCGGGGCTGGAGTGAGGTAATAGGGGTCCTGGAGGAGGTGGGTGCTATTCATGTGGCTTCTGAGGTGAGGGAGCTTTGCCACACCTGATCTAATGCCTGAATGCAGCTGCAAAGCAAAATCTTGTTTCTGAAGTGGGAGTCTTGAGAGGCTACAAGTCTGTATTACCTTTGAGACTGCTTCTGTGGGAGTCTGTCAAAATCACTAGACCTTTCATTGCCTGCCTGTAAAAATAGAATATTGCTGTCTACCTTGTGTCCTGTTTTCTTTCCTTAATTGTGAAGTTCTGTCCAGGCTCATTGATAAGCTGCCAGGTGAACAAACAGTATTCGGACCACTACAGGCTTTGATCAATTCTCTGTTGTACTATTTTCCTTATTTTGTGGCCGCCAGGACCTGTTGGAACTGCTTTGTGCCTGTATCAGGAAGTACACTGATGTACAAAGAACGCTGCCTTTAGATTTTTGTAATGCTTCCTTGTTCCTCCCATATGGGAGCAGGTGAAGAGGAGTTACTGCGTGTATCTTCATTCTTTCATGTCACATGTCCATTTCTATCTCCTCAGTAATCTAAAGACTCCCCAGTGTTGATGCTGCTCTTGCAAAATAGAGGGAGAATTGTATGATCCAGCAGAAAGTGGCTGGAGAGGTGATGTGTGCGTGCCTACAGCTTTCTGAGGAGGCTGAGTAGGAGAGAAGGATGCTGGCTGCGTGGATGTGGCTTAACTTCTAGCAACGAAGTGAAATGACTTTGGTAAAACAACCCTCCCTCTCACGTGGATGGTGGGCTAGTGTTGTGCTGTCTTTAGAAATTACACTGGCAAATTGCAAGCAATTAGTGATGATAACTCTTATAAGTTCTCATACAGTATGACCAATTTTAGCCAAGGATTGGAAAAAAAAAATCATTCTAAAACTGGGAGAAGATCAAATTAAAGTAGAAAATATGTGAAGCTGTTTAATGTCATGCCAGATACATTCAGAAAAGTTTTATTTTGTTTATTTCAGGGGGGTGTTATATCAGTGGATTAAAATGTGAAGGCAATATCCATAATTTTTGCTTGTTATCATTTGACTTTTCTTCAACATATGCACCCAGAATTAATTGCACTCTTAGTCTGCTTCATCAAGAATGATATATAGAGTGTTGATGACCTTCATGATAAGTTTTCATTTAGTTCTTCATTCTGGAAAAGCCTTCAATGCGGCAGTAAGCCTCTTGACTCCCCAAAAATTTTCAACAGTGCATCAGGCTATTTCTAGCTTTCATTTATTTTGAAACTAGTTAAGAGCAGCAGGGTTGAAGTACAGGCTCCAAAGGCAACAGTGTGTCTATAGCTTGGAGTATTGTAGCATACTCCCCTGCTTTAGTTCCATGTTAATTTTGTTCTACAAATGTAACATGATTTTTAAATTATTTTTTATCTTTTGCTTAAAAAGTATCTACATCAACTAAAATCATGAAGTAGGATTACAGAAAGAGTAATGATTTTTGGATAAGTCTTGCATTTTAAACTTTCCTGTGTGAAGAATTTGGATACCTCTGTTTGTATCTTCTGTACCTCGTGTGCTGTGCTTCCTTCCCGGTCAAACTGAGAAGCAGGCCAGTGAAGTATCACATCCCAGGCATCTGAGCAGTGATATTTCTCCTGAGTTTGTTTTCCAGCACTTGACTTAAAATGTCATGTATTCTCTTCTCCCTGGTTGTAAGAATACAGCATGCTCAAACTGCTCAGTGGCCTGATTTTAAATACTTTTCTTACCCAATTATGCATAACAAGACTGTGACTAATAACAGCAGCTGGGTTTTGGGGGGGGGCGGCTTTAGCATAGATGTGAAATGTCACTTCTTATTGCCTTGTGCCTGTTGACCTTTATCAGTGTCTTAGCTTGTGGTGTAGTTAGCGTTGTCTTTGCTTTACCACTGTGCATGCTAATCTTTACTTTAAAGTTAATTTGAATGTAAAGATATGTGTTTATGATCCATCTAGTGATGTGGGTTAGAAATCAAGTATAACTGATTAGAACTGGTGAGAATTCAGCTAGAGGCAATATCAGGAGTCCTCAAAAAATGCCAGCTCGACATAATCATTTAGCACGTGTTCTGTAGTGTGGTGGTTTTCTCCTCTACCTGGCTTAAGTGTAGCAGTTTGAACACTGCAGGGAGGACGAGCTTTTGGCAATGCTTGCAAACGCTTGGCGTTTTGCTGTCTTTGTGATCAGTTGTTTATAGAGGATTCTGGCATTTAAACCACATGACATGCCCTTTTGTCCCAAAGCCGGAATCTGCTCTCAAACAAATTGAAAGCTTCAAATTCTGGAGATTTTCAACCCACACAAATCCTGATTGTTTCAGTGTTGTGCTCTGAAGTGCTTGGTGCTTTGGTCCTAGGGATGTTATCAGCCAGGCTTATTTCTGTAGAAATCTGTCTGTTCCTGGTAATGTCCAGCTGCTGATTTTTTTTTAATTTAGGGAATGACACGCACAGAGTGTTAAATCTTGTCTGTGCTTAGTGCATGGGAGCATATTCTATATTTTCCTCTGATGTTCTTACGGGCAGACATTGAAGTATCTGCTAGAAGCATCAGAATGCCTCTGCAATACATGGAGCAGAAACATTTGTGGGATGAATCCAGAGGGACAAGGGGCTTTCGGATGATTTATCCCTAGGATAATCTTTACAGCAGTTGGCTCAAAGCTGTAAAGAAACATTCCTGTATTGCACCCCCACAAAGGATTTCTTCACCAACAAGAAGACAACACATCACTGTGCATCCCAGCACCACCACTCACCACTAAAGTTGGTCCCTGCAGGGAAGAAGGGAAAGGTAGAGAACATCTTTAAGGCAATAGGAGCCTTTACTGGCAGTTTTACACATGACTTGTGAAGAGGGATGCTCAAAACACTTAAACACAAAACATTTGCAAACTGATGCAGCAGTTGGAGTGAGCCCCAAGACCTGCTTGTGGGTGTGACCTCAATTTTGATACTTTTCACATTTTAATTCAATTTAAGCTTTGGCTGGAACAATAATGAAAAGGTCTTTCTAGTTTGACTAACCTAATGTTTACAGGGCAAGAGAGATTGAGTGATGTGAAAGGTGATGAGGAATGGCCACATCCTCAACAGCTTGGGCTTTGATCATGAGTCCTCTGTGCTACCATACCTCTCCTATAGCTTGATACTATAGCTGCAGTCAGTGGAGGTAGCTTAGATCCTCTGAATCCAGAGAAGGTGTCAGAGACAACTTGGGCAGACTCAGCTTTTCTGATGAGAGGAGGTCTCTTCAGAACACTTAACAAAGCATTTGCTTGTTCTAAGGGATCCCTTACAGGATGTTTGAACTCGGTCCTTGTCGCTGGCTGCAGCTAATGGTTGTTAGTCATGCTAGCATTCCATAAATAAGATTCTTTTCCTGGAGCTTCCACAGTATAATCTTTTAAAAAATAAAAATATTGGGCCTTCTGCTTTATTCATCTTAGGTGCTGTATGATAAGCTCTGCCCTTTGATTCTGGGTATCGGAGTGCTTTTCTGTTTAAACTGACTTCTGTTCTGTTGCTGATGGAACAGCCCTTTTGGCCTTGTGGGTGGTGGGTTGTACACTTTCCTTAGTGCAGACTACTGTCAGCTTTGAACTCCCTTGCAGGCTGTTGCAGCCACAGCAGTGACAATTAACTGAGAATCATTGGGCTTTGCTTGTATGCTTGCCCTCAACAGCAGTGAGCCAAATGGGGTAATTCTGGTAGGACAGAGTCCCACAACTCTGTCAGAAATGACCTGGCTGCTGCATCTGTCACACCACTGTCCCAGAAAGCTACACTCAGTGTATTGTGTCTTCACTGGTGCTAGAGTGTTCTCTACAGGAAAATGTTTAATAGTAGCAAAATATAAAAGGAGCCTTTTGTCAAATGCAGACTTCTAGGTCTGTAGGGCATTTCACTTCAGCTCAAGGGTCAGTGTGTTCCCTCAGTTCCCCTTGTCTGGGATCTCCATGTTGTCCCATAGGATGCAGAAGACAGTGTCAAAAGTTGACCTGTCATCCTGCTGGACTAGGCAGCCGGGAACACTGGGGCACTACTTTCTCCTCTCTGTAATGCCAATGCATCAAAACCAGTATCAGAATAAATGGAAATGACTCTTTGATCCTGATTTGCTTTAAAACTTAAAATGGTACCTATCAGATATGGTCTGGCTTGTTTAATGTAGTCTGTAATAGCCTATGATGGCTGTATTTGATAGTCCTTATAAATGAATCTCTAAGGACTAATTTTAAAGTGAAATTCTATGTTGGGAGGCTGAAAATAAATGAATGTACTTACTGTGTCAGTCTTGTGGATGCTAGCGGCTGTTTTCCCAACAGCTCTGCTCTCCTGTACCTCTCCTCTTGCACCCTTGTTTCAAGAATACAGGCGGTACTAAGAGCAACTGTTGGGAGCAGCAGCATGTCTCCCTTAGCACGCTGCGTTGTGGAATGCAAGAGGGAGCTGAAAGAGGAAGGAAAAGCTTCCCCCTGCTGCCAAGCTTTGCATGTTTGCATAGAGCTGGGTGTTGAAATTAGAGAGCTGCCACCACAAAGGAAGGTTGATAACTTTGCATTTGTGCTCATCAGTTGCTGCTCTATGAATCCTGGAAAGGAAGAGGTGCTGTGGGATGTTGCAGCCTCCCCACAAGGTGGTGGTACTGCTCTAGACAGACCTTTGTGTTCCTCCGCAGCCACCAGCAAACTCCATCCCCAAACACCAAGCCCGAAGATGTTACTTTCCTCATGCCAATTCCTGAGGAAGGGCCTACCACTTCTGTGTACCTGTGCCAGGCAGGTGGGTTGCTGCTGAAAGAGGGAAAAACCTGGGACACCACCCAGGGCCACAGTAACACAAAATGCATATTAACACAGGGTTATATACACTAAGCTGTGCTGTAAGCAACAAGCTATTCCTGTGGCTTCCCAGTAATCTGTCACCATGGTGTCTGCTCTCCCATGCTCCTTTTTTTAGGAGGATGAGGGCAACATAGTTAGAATCTTGTCATAAAAGCCTCAATCCTTTGTTATCTCCTAAAACATCATGTGCTAATACTACCCTGCATGCTTTCCTTAGAAACTGTCCCTCCTCAGCATCATCACCTGTTATGGTTTAGGTAAACCTTCTCTTTCTCCCCAAAGGTCTCCACTTTGCAGTTTTTCTTTGTGTAAAGCCAAGGGCCAACCCTGAATTGTAGCAGATTCTTTTAAGTTGCTCATTTCTAATCTTGAACAACTGAGTGAAATTTACATCGGTGTGCTGCCACTGAAGGTGAGTTTGAGCCTGTGGAGTTGCTCTGGTCTCTTGGATCTCCTAGATCAAACACCAGCAATATAAATGGGTGTCACATATCCCTGGGAATAGGAGACAGGACTTGTATGGCTCAGGTGCTGCAGAGGTGAAGCTGAATTCCTAGCTTAGGCACAACATCCCTAGCCATTAGTGCAATGTAATGCCAGTCTGGGTATCAGACTGCATCTGAGGGATGTAGTGTGCTTTCTAGAAATGCTATATTTCCTTAAAACTGTGCCTGGAGGGTGTTGTGATTGTGTGGATTTCACAGGACAAATGGGAGACCCCTTTGCAAGTACTCACTTTGCATGATCCAAATACATCTGAGCTCAGACTGTAACCTAGATCCCAGCAGTAAAGCAAAAACAAAGTCAAAAAACCAAAGGTCAGATTGTAAACTTCCTTCAGTCCTACCAAAATCAAAATTGAGCAGCAGAGCCCACAGTGGCCTCTTAACAATCATCACCCTGACAGCATGGTGGCCATTGAACACACAGAAGCCTGACAGGGTTGCTGTTTTCCCAGGAGGTGCTCACAGATGCTGTGCAGATATCCTCTGTGAGGCCCTGTGTGTGCAACCCTGAGGGACTTGGGACCTGCAAGTCCATTATCCTGCAGAAAAGCAAGAAAAGTGTTGGATGCTGAGGGTCATAGTGTGCTCACATTGGAGCTGGACTCCTGCATGGACCACAAAAGCAAACCAGCCCTGCCATTGGGTTAGTCATGAATTGCTTGCCTTTTTTTTGCTTTCTGGATGGCGGAGGGGTTTTATTTATTTTCCCAGCAGAAGACAAATTTTCTCTTGAAATACAAGTGCTGGATCATACAATTTCTGCATAAAGTTTCCAAGACTTCCAGGCTAAAGCCATGAAGCCCAGCAGCCCTGTAGAGAGCAGCTAGAAAAGGTGGAGCCTGACCCTGCCTCCTTTCTAGGCAGCAGCTATGGCTGCTGTCACCTCAGCCCTGCCTGGATGAGCCATCAAGTCCCCAGGGTGGGAAACACCACCAAACTTAAACTTGATCATCGCTACTGATGATGTGTTTGAAAGAGCAAAAGAGACAGAAGGAGACCAAGGAGCAGTTGCTAATCGGATGAAGGGTTGACAGTGTAGCTAACACATGTATAATAGCAGTTACGGGCTGTTAGGCCCATGGATATTTGGGGAGACTCCTGTTGCCTTTTGAAGACATTTGGTGCTGATCCTGCATTTTGTGATAGCTGTTTTGTGGTATTACTGCAGCTTAGGGCCTGACACTGCAGGTGGTGAGTGGTGCGTGATTAGCCCCTCTCCAGGCTTAGTCCAAGCATGCTGCTGGAGCTGGTTCACTCCTTTCTCTTATGTTGGCAGCTACCACTGTAAAGGAAAACTCTTCATGTGGCAGGAGACTGATCCTTTCCCTGTTGTCTAGGGCTGGGCTGAGAAATGCAGGTCTTCTGATCCCAAACAAGCAGTCTTCTGCTGGCTTTTCCACTGGAAAGCAAAGCACAAAGGGTGTTTCCTTAGGGCTGTTTCCTTTGCTGTGTGGAGATCTTCCTCAACAGCTGATGGCCATGGTTGGAGGCAGGATGCTATGCTAAATGGATCTACAGTCTGATCAGTTTGGCTGTTCTTAAGAAGGAGCAAGAGAGATGCATATCACTTAGGCTATATTAAAGCCTGAGCTGTTGTTCATAGTTATTAATGATAATAACAAGGTGATTTCTATTTCAGCTATTTTAACAAGTAACTTTCCCAGGATCCTGTAGTTGACCTAGCAGAGGCTGATTATTTCTGCGCTGCCCCCCCCCTCCCAAGCCATGGCACTATTTTCTTACATAAAAGCAGATTTTTCTGATTTTTTTTTGCTTCTGTGCAAATTGTGTGACATAACAACGGAATGTCCCTGGGGATACATTTACCTGTTAAAGTGAACTGCAGAGGAACAGAGCTCAGAGCCTTGCTCCATTTTGCTCCTGAAGCATTGCATAGATGGATCTCCTGCATCCAAGGCTCAGCTGTCAGGGTCACTGTTTGCCTTCGGAAATCCTCAGCTCTTAGTTCCATGCGATATGTCCCTTCCGAGCCCATCCCATCCTACGTCAGCCCACAGCCTTCCTGAACCAGAAGGAAGACAGAGCTGAAACACGGGCTTGGCCTCTAGACATCAGCTGGGAAGTCATGAGAGACTGAGCACCCTGCCTCAAAGAGTTAGCTTTCATGATAACAGGTGAAAAGGATTTTACTTGCCAACGAAGGTATGCAATATGGAAAACAAACAGTGTGGTACAGATACAGCAAATTCATGAGCTATATGAAATTAAATTTATGCAAAACATACAGACAGAGAATGAAAAGAGAAACAGAAGTAAAAAGGAGAATACTAGTGTTCTTTCAGCCAATTGTTAGTGTTGATCTAAGGAGAAATTATCTGGGAGGACAAAACCTATCCAGTATGCCTCAGTTTCAAGATGGGTTTGGGTATCCTCGGGGAAAGCCTCTACATGTACGTTGAGAGAGAGAGGAATGGTTGTGTTGCCAAACCTCTGTTCTATTATTTTCCAGTATAAAAGTAGTTAAATCTATATAAAATAATTGGGCAGAATCATACCATAAGGTAAAAATTATATTCTATGGCTCCTCAGAGCTCAGCAGTTTCTTCACACCTTTTGCCCTTGGACTGGCTGCTTTACCTGGCTTATCCCTCGAAAACGTCCTGATCCTTTTGCTTCTACATAAGCTACAGTAAAGCTAAGTTGATCTGAGCTGCCAGTGAATTAGTTACTTCTATAGACTTAACTACTAATCGTATCTAATCCTATTCTAACAGTTATCATATGCTATTTCCTATATTATCTCATACTAAATATTATTTATAGGTCTATTCTGGCTGCATGGTAGATCTGAAACTGTGAGCCATGTGGTTTGATTTTAATCTCCAATGCCTCAAGTCATGCCGTGGGCTTGAGCAGTGGTTTGTGGGGCTCAGTCTCGTTGCAGAGCCCCGTTTGGTGTCAGGATGAGGGCAGGAGACCCCAGGCCTGGCCAGTTCCTGGCAAGGGACAGCCCTGACGTACTGCTGAAGTGTTGGGTGCCTGTAGTTGGGCATCTCTTCAGTGCAAGGACTGTATTTTTTTTTTTATACATCTCTGTCAGGAGCCCTTGCAACGAGGCTCTTGGCTCTTACCTTGCTATGTACCTTAAGGAATGAATAATAAAATGTGCCATAGGGAGACCAGAGCTGAGCTTGGGATTATCTATCTTCTCTTTTTTTAATTAATTTGCTACAAATTGCACTTTCGTGTTGAACACATTTTCCGCAGCTTTGTACTGAATATGACAAACTTTTTTTAGCCAAGAAGCAGCAAAATCACTGAAATTGGTTATTTCACATTTTTTCTTTGAAATATACCTAATATTTATTTTTAAAGGCTGCAGAAAAAGCCAGGAGGCAAAATGTTGCATTTGACCCCAAATAAAAGCTATTTCAGCTTTTTACTTCCATTTATCCTGCTTCTTGTAAGTCCCAAATTTGTTTCATGTTTTACGTGTTTTGTGTGTGGTTTTTTCAATTCTGTGAGCAAACCAGAAATAATTTACTTGCCAGCTGTATTCTGTGCTCCCAAGCTAAACTGTCTGCGCAGTCTGTTAAACAGTTTGCTTTCTCCTGGGGTTTATTTTCTTAATATTTCTTCCACTTGTTTCCCTGCCTGAGAATTACAATGAAAATAAGAGTTCAAAATGTCTGTTTAGATCACTTGCTGAGCTTTGAATACAGTGTGCTGTTGTTGGAGGCTCTAATATTTTAATGAATGTTTTTCTTTTGCAGGAATACTCGGGGACTCTGATACGTGCCAAGATCTCTGACGGCAGGCACTACTTGCACAGAAACTTACGGGATCCCGCTGCGTAGGCAAGACCCACATGTACAGGGAGATACAGCACTGTTTCCTCTTGGAATTTGGGAATGGAAGATAGAAAGAACGTCCTTTTCCAGCCTGGTATGCCAGCAGACTTGTGGGGTGTATTTGCACTCTCGCTGCAGTTGCAGGAGGTGTCCATGAACTCATGTGGGCTTGCCCGAGGGCAGCCTTCCCACCATTGCTTGCCCCTGTGTTATTGGCAAGGTTGCTCAGCCAGTCCCCCCTCAAGTCAGGCCTGGCCCCGCTCAGCCCAACCCAGAGAAAATTCCTGCTTCGTTTGAAGTGTGGAGTCTCTCTCCCTGCCCGCCTCAGAGGGCAAACTACAACCTTACATGTATGTGCAGTTTGTAGCACTCTGTGGCCTTCACCTAGGCTCTGGTGCTTAGACTACAAACACCTGGAGGAAGCATGCTGCAGAAGTTTGTCCTATGAGGAAGGGGGTTGATGGCAGCCCTCTGTGCTGGCCCTTCTCCTGGCATGGGGCTGGGGAAGCCCAGGTGAACCCTGTCTTGTGGGGAGGGCCTGGTAATTGGGTTCAGGTGTAGAGCAGGCAATAAAAGGAGACTTTCTGTCCCAAGGGGTTGGAAAGGTTTAGCCTTTGTGGCTGGGAAGGATTACTGGCTCTGTGTGTGTTTAATGAAGTGTAAGGGCATTTTTAAATCAATTTTTGAAGTGTATGTATTGGTTCTTTGAAATTTACACACACACATTTTATTTACCCCTACTTGCTGAGTCCGAGCTTGTCCTTGTGACTGTGATAGCCAAAAACCTTTCTGGAAGACAACAGACATCTCCTTGTCCCAGTTTCTTAATCTGAGGAGGTATGGACATCTGGGAAGCTGCTAGAAGGAGTTTATAAGCTGGACTCAGACAGGATCCTGGGAGAGATCTCTTCATCTCCTGAAGACAGATGAAGCTGAGGAAGAGTTATGGGGTAAAGGGGCTCTGTGTGACTAAACAGGTGTATAGGCTCAAAGTTTATGTGGTTGTTGGGTTTTTGCTCTATTTCAGAATGGATGTGGGCTTTGTGACTTAGCCACGTACATCAGTCACCTCAAAACATCTAGCCTGTGCTGAAGAGAAAAAGACCCAGTGCTGAAATGGGAAACTGCAGCTGCTACCAGAGCAGGTAAGGGATCCTATGACAGTGAACATTTTAAGCATAACTTGTTGATCTCCTGCCCCCTCAGGTCTTGAGGGGATCATGTGTCTATAGGTAAGCAGAGTAAGATTTGACTGTTACTGAGGCACCTTTTCCTGCCTCCTCTTCCCCTTTCACTGAAGTATTTTATTGTCTCTTGAGCAACTTTTGGAGTGCTTCAGAGTTACATCTGAACCCCACAGTGTTACTGACCCTGGCCAGCTATGTCCCAGCTATGTGAGGTGGCAGATCCTGTGGCTCTGCTGGTGGTGTGAGGGTGCAGGGCACTTGCCTCATCCAGGAGGAAGAAGGGGTATTTCTTGCAGAGGCTCAAAGCTTCTGACTGCCCAGCTTCACAGCAGCAAGCCCCCAAATTCTGTGTGCCTGAATTCCCACCCTGCCACGGTGCAAGGCTGGTTGCTCAGAGAGACGTGTGGTCTTATTAGCTCAGCAGGGCTCAAGACACACAATTCCAGAGCAGAAAGCTTTTACTGGGCTCCTTATTCCCCAAGTGACCAACTTTGATCTATCAGTATTTTAGGGCTGACTGGGAGATATTTTTAGAAAAATTGTTAGTTTCTTTCTCATTGAGAAAGCTCCAGAACAAAGAGGCTTTGGGGAAAGTGAAAGGGCAGCAATTTGTCAGACAGACCTCGCCTAGAAAAGACCAGTCCAGCATATTTGTCACTTTGAGCTACCAGTTACCCGTGTGACAGTAAGGAGGTGGGTGCCCTCTTCTAAGACTTTCCTGCATTCTCATCCCATGACTGTTCATCCCTGTCACTGACAGGGTTTTTGTCCTAGTAATCATAAACCAAAATCGAGGATGTGAGACACGATATAAAATGACATATACTCATGATGGCATTTGCATTTCGAAGTCTATTGGGGTGTACTAGCAACCTGCATAGGGGCTTTGATTAAGCAATGGGTCCATAATGCCTTATGCTTGGAGAAGTCTAAGGAGTCTCTGTGGGACTTCTCTTATAGTAAGAGGGAAAGATGCAAAATAGGTTAAATTGAGAAGGGACCTACCTGGGTTGTCTTCTCGCGGGAGGAGGACTCCAGGCTAAAAGAGCATCCCAGGTATGAGAGGTGCATAGGGAATGTGCTTCCCAAGGGCAGCAGGATTATCCACAAGGACCAGGTTCCTTCCAGGCATTTCCTGAGCTATTTGGTAGCCACAGAGATCAAGGACATAGCTTTCAGATGGGAATGACTTGATTGCTGAGTGAAGTGCAGGATGGAGGGGTCTGGCAGGTGAGCTTATGTTGATGGCTTCAATCCATGGACCAGAATAGCGGCTTCCTCCCCTCTGGGCTATTTAAGGGCTTGGAGTTGGCCTTTGCACAGAGGTCTTTGGGCTTTGATTGGTGGAACTCATACAACTTCAGTGGGGAAGGGAGGATGGCAGTTTGCCAGGCCTGTGATGTTGTTAAATTATAAATGAGAAAGGATCCAGACAGCTGCATTCCACGTTGCAGATCAGCAGAAGAGTCAGAGAGCTGTCTATGGTCATTACCCAAAGGCAGGCTAAAGATTCACAGATCGTGGAGGTGGTTCTGTTAGTGGTCACGTCCATGCATCTTCATGGTGCTAGAGGGGAGTGCTAGGGAGGCAAGAGCATCAGAAAAAAAACCCCAAAACCCACTTAAAAACTCTGTAGGGCACTTGGTAGGACTGGGCAGATGAGCAGCTCTGAGGTGAATGAGTTTGGAATTTTATTTATTTTTTTTTTTCCAAGAAGAAGAGTAGTTTGCCAGAGGTGACTCCAAACATTGCAGTGTGACACTGCACCTGGACACGTGGGTCATGCTTGTCGATGTAAGGGGCTGGCATCTTCAGGAGCTGGCTATCAGTCACTTGCTGACCTGTGCTGTGATGCTGTGAGTGTACAAAATGCAAATTTGCTGGTAATGGGGACAAACCCCCATTTTTCAGGCAGTCTGAAAGGACAGCAGCAGTCCACCTGCAGAATGTAAGTCACAGGGTAACCTTGGATTCCTTCAATTGTTGTCTACTTCCTAGTTCTGTTTGAAAGGACTGCATCTTCATAAACATGTGGCTTCCCCACTGACTTTAGTGACTACTAACACTTCTGTTTCTGAAGAGTTATACGCAAAATGGTAAAGGCCTTTTGGGGAGTTTAAACTGATGCCACTTTGCTAATTTCAGTGGAGCCCTGCCTGTATTCACCAGGTGTGGCTCAGCAGGTCTTCCTGAGAAGACCTGATACAGAAGTCCTGTGAAATAGGAGGATACATACTCTGCAAGGAAAGTGGGAGGAAGGGGACTGAATTGCCAAGGATTTTTGGAGCAGGATTAATCCCTAGATGACCACCATGCCTTTGGGCTGTATCCACCAGGTCATGTTCCTAGGAGGCAGTCTTGGTCCAGATGAAATGAGTTGGTCTTGGCTGTGAGAAAAGCAGTTTCTATATCAAAGAATTACTGTCAAATCCAGCTACTTCTGGATTTGACCATTTGTTAGTAGCAGCTAAAGCCTAGGACAGATGCAGGGAAGTGATTGTACATCAGATGCAGATGTACAGCGTGGCTGTTTCAAGAAACTGGCATGTAGCTCTCCATGTTCTTCTGCAGAAGACGTGTTGGTGCCCCAGGGCTATCTGACAGCACAGCATTGTCTTGGAATTTTTTTTTTGAATGCCAAATAGGCAAATCTCAGGAGAATAACTCATCTAAAGGAATTAACAAAAAGATTCCTGCTGATACCAGTGAGCTGGTAAATGCAAAGTTCAGACATACGGTCTTCCGTGTTGCGTTTAGAATGAAGCTGGTATGAAGACTGACCAGCTGGGGTCAGTGCTAACTCGGGTAGCTTGGCTTCATGCAGCTTCTCTGCAGTATAATCATGCCTGAACCCTTCCACCTGTAAGAATGTAGTAGCACCTAAAATACCTCCTAATTCCTTTGCTAAGAAGTCAGGCATTAGGATGTCCTTGCCTTGATGTAAGACAAGCTGTGGCAGGCTGAGAATCATCCAGCTATCTAGGTGGAGTTACAGCCTGTAGAGAGGCTTATCACCTGTCGGTGAATGTGAGGAAGAAAGATCTGTTTTTCAGGGAGACCAGCAACAACTGCAGAGACCTCTCTATACAGCAGTTTTGTATTTGACCCTTCTGCAGCCCCAGATCTTCCTCTTGAGCTCTTCATCAGTGACACTGTGTTTAATGTTCACAGTTTGCTGGATTAAGTAGGCTTGTTGCTGTGGGGAAATATTTTTGTCTGGCTGAGGATCCCCATCCTACCCTGTCATCTGTTCTGATTATTGTAATAGCAGTTTTTAGAAAACATGTTGAAGTGCCTGCTTGTGAGTTGTTACCTCTCAGAAGTCATCTCTGATTGCTCTGGCTTGCCATGCGTCTCGCTGGTCTATTGTCTCTGCAGCTGTCAGTCTCACAATGATGCTGTGCAGCTTTATTAAAGCTGTCCCAGGGAAGTGTAATTCTGGACTGGCTGAAAGCCTCATTCTCTTGCCTGAGGAAGTCATGACCTCATACTCTTGTAACTGTTAACAGTTGGGGCCAAACTTGCCTGTTTTGGAAATTGTGGTCTGCTAAGAAGCTAGACCTCATCTCATATTCTGGAGCAGAAAACAGACATTGAGAAAGCTAGACCCAAAGCAGAGAGCCTACAGACTTGTACTTGGCGCCTCTGCTGTACTTGAAGTTCAGTTTCCTTTGCAGCAGGATACAAATACTCTGTTAACAGTTTTTAATGACTGCAGGGATCTAACTCACAGTGCATACTTTGACTTGCAGTGGTAGGTCAGATGGCTGTGTGGCACAACGTAGGGAGGCAGGGGCAGAGTAAAGCTTTTAATGCTAGCTTGACCTTTGAAAGGAAGGGAAAAAGGTCACCTCCCTCCGGACAGCTTGGTTTTTACTGTGGCCTGCTTCTCACTGTTAGCTATACCTGTAGAGCAGGGATCTAGATCAGTCCCCTAAGGCAGCTTTATCTACCTCTGGCAGACTGGCACTATTCCCAGCCCTGTGTGGGGCAGGTCCAAGGCAAGGCTGGGAGTGCAGCACCATGCAGACATGTCTGATTTGGTTCTGTTATCAGACCTGCATCTGGTTTGTGAGCATACAGCCGGCTGTCACTGTGGCTGAAACAGTTCCCAGGTTGTTATGGCAGTGCTGTGACAATAGTGCTGCTGTGTCACACTGATGTTAGGGATCAATTGTTCCCTTGTCTTGTTTTTCTTGCATTACTTAAGCTGGATAGAGCATGTGTGTATAAGTATTGTAGCCTCAGTGCTGCTTTTTTCCTTTTTTAAGAGGCTAAGTTCAGGCAACTTTATCAGGAAACAGTTAATGGTGTCTACATATAAACAGGCACGTCTTAAAATCACAGAATCATTTAGGTTGGAAAGGACCTTTAAGATTATTGAGTCCAACCGTAAACCTAACGCTGCCAAGTCTACCACTAAACCATGCCCCAAGCACGACATCCACACATCTTTTAAATAGCTCCAGGGATGGTGACTCCACCACTTCCCTGGGCAGCCTGTTCCAGTGCTTGACAACCCTTTCAGTAAACAAATTTTTTCTAATATCCAATCTAAACCTCCCCTGGTGCAACTTGAGGCCATTTCCTCTTGTCCTATTGCTTGCCTTGTCTACTGTTAATGGAACTGGACCTATGTAAACTAATAAGAGATATATTTAATTAGTCTTAATGAAATACAGCATGAAATGTAATCACATGCATCCTAACTTAATAGAAAGCCCTGTAATTGGTAAGTGCTGCATTAGGATTAGATCCTTCCTGAGGAAGGCTACCACATAGCTCTTCCTCTTCTGCAACAGCAGCAGCTTAAGAACAAGGAGGAAAGGAAGGGGGTGTTAGAATGTAAAGAAAAAAAAAAAAAAAAACCCCACAAAAAACCCAAACACAAAGCCCACTCAGTTGTGGGGTAGGGTTGGCAGCAATTCCATGACTATTGCATAAAGAAAAGCAAGAACTCCTCCAAAGACAATATACAAAGCTCTAACAGATGATCTTGAGTTGTATCCACATGTTCAGTGTCAGCTCAGATTAACCAATTGTCAAGTTATTTATTAACTGCTTGAGAGACTTAATTACTTAATTTTGAAAGTGTAGCCATCAATAACATTGGGGGTAGGTGTAGCTTATGCCTGTGTTGTAATTGCAGTGACATTTTCAGGTTCAATCATTTCCATGTTCTTGCTGTTAGCTTGCTTTGGGCTCTTAGGCAAGTGGTAAACAAAACTGGAATTTGACAAAATTCCTAAAAACTGCTTATGATGCAGCTTTTTCCCCCACATTAAGAAGCCTTAAAATACTAACTATGATGGCATTCACCACGTTTGCCAACCAGGAAGTCACTACTGCTGCCACCCTGGCTGCATAAAGAGGAAAGGAAGGGACTGAAGCCCAGTTGGTTTAGTATATGTATGTCTCTCTTCAGAGTACTTGTGGGTTTTGTACCAGGGAGGGCTTTTGAAACCTGTGTCTTCTCTTGAGTCACAGTAACACAGCATGAAAGACAAAACTGCTTTCTTAATGTGTTAGGAATGTAGACTTAATTAGGAATTTAATATAAAAATTTTAAAAAATAAAATACTACTATGTCAGATGTCCCCTGCAGCAGTGAAATTAACACGTTACAAAGAAAGTCCGTGTTAAGTTGCATGTATTGACAAAAGTGCCACAAAAATTTGAAATTCTATTTGTCCCTTTGCAAACTGATAAAAAAGCATGATACAGAAATCTATCCATACATAGCATAAGACTTTTACAGGTAAGACATTTGTACATCCATTTAACCTCAGGTGATCCACTCAGGAGAATTCTGATTTTCCTACTTTCCATTTTCAGCACTGAACATTCGCTCCTAGAAAGAGAGAAGTAAACATACAGCAGCTGAGTAAAAGTTTAGGAACTGGACTGTGTTTTAGCACTGCAGGCTTAAGTCACTACTAAGTAGTTGTCAGTCAACAAGAACAAATGCCTAGGTCAGGTATACTTGGTGTGTATCCCCACCCCCCAAACACACAGTTCCATTAATGCCATTTGAAAGACTCTCCATAAACTGACAGAAAACTTTCACAGGGCTTGGCTATACTCAGCATATCTGTTCTTGGTGCCTCCTAGTGCCAGGTACAAACATGATTTATTTCCAGCTCACTATCTGAAGATTATTTATGTGTCTTGTACCACTGCTGACAGCTAACAAGTTCAGAATTAGACTTAAGGGACTCTTCACTTTGACAGTACTGTTATCTTGATTAGCTGCCAGTCTAAACACTGCCTTGGGCCTCACACAGCAGGTGTGGCTGTATACATCTGGCATGAATTCTTTCTTGAGATGCAGTGAAGTTTACCAAGCTCACTTAATTTAGCTGGCCAGTTTGCTAGCTGCCTGTCCTACGTAATGTGTACTGCCTGTATAAAAGCCTGATTGGACTTGCTTCCAGGTTCCTAATCCCTAGCCATACCACAAGGAACTGTGGGTTAGCTGCAGTACATGGGAGGAACATGAGAGGTGGCAGCATGATATAACATCTACCTTTAACATCCTCTCCAGTTTAATTGCATCTGCAGCAAATTTTCTGATCCCATCGGATAATTTCTCCACAGCCATTTGGTCTTCGTTATGGTGCCAACGGAATGCCTTCTCATCCAGGTGGATCTTCTCAAGCTCACATGCCTGAGCTGTGCAAGGGGAATTGAAGAAGAAACAAACCATATTATCAGATTATTATCAAATACCATAGGCTTCCTAAAATAGTCTCAAGCTGTTGAAAAATTTCAAGCACTGCTCATGTAGCAAGTCACAGTGAAAGCACACTTTGGGCTGCAAGACTGAAAATGCTCCTGATCCGGGTTGGGCGGGGGTGGGGAGGGTGCTGGTGGGGAAAAAAAGTCATCTAGATAATCAGTTTCTCTTGAAATACAATGTTTATGTGTATGCCATTATCTTGTATCTGCTTCTGAATGGTACAGTACTTTCAGGCTTATTATCAAGAATTATGCAACAGTCCTACCACTGTGAGACATTCTAAGCAAATATGCTGAACAACTAGGTCTTTGATTATTTGGCAAGTACCTAACAAAAGCTCAATTGATAACATGCCTACAAGCCAGCTAGTGCCCTGTAAGCAGCAACCCGTGACTACAGCTGTGCACAAATCTCATCTTCCAAGTTGTAAAGTAGCATTTTAATCAGGCTACAGAAAAGCAGGAGTAGTGCAATGGGAACATACATTCAAAAGCATCATGGCACAGTATCACTAGATCAAATCACTTAGTCTTGCATATGATTAATTTCCAGAGTTTCTGGAGGGAAAACACACCTTTTGGCATGTCTAGAGCTAATTGCATCACTGATGCAATATTAACATAAGATTAAACCAGGTTTGGCATCTTTGCTAATATTCAGTAAAATGTCATCCCAAGCATATGCAGTATAAAGTTCCTTCTCTCCTCTCAGGAGAGGCTACACAGTATTTAAGCGCACTCAAACCCCATCGTAATTCCAGTTAGTGTACTCAGTGGGGCCTAAGACCCTAAAGAAGCAACTGTGTGTCAACAGCTGTAGCAGTACTGTTATAATGAGGCTACAGTATTTCCATTAGAGGGGTTGATATTTATCATTAAAGCAGAATGGAAGCAAGCACCACAGAGCTGAGTGGAACTGCACACTTTTAACATTCAAGAAGAAGAGGAGACTGAGCAAGCCTGTGTTACATAGAAGTGGACTTACCCTCTTTTACACTGAGTGTAGGAGTTAACTTGACATACTCTTTGCTGAGCTCTGCCAAAAGCTTGGGTGAAATAGTGAGATAGTCACAGCCTGTAAGCGCTTTTATTTCTCCCGTATTTCGAAACGAAGCACCCATCACGATAGTTTTGTAGCCAAACTTTTTGTAGTAGTTATAGATCTTAGTGACGCTCTTCACCCCTAAAAAGGAGAAATCAGCAACTTTCAGAATAATTCATTTGAAGTACAAATGATTATTTAGAACATGCTCAAAACCAACATTTTTTCATTAAGAGGATTTACACAAGTAAACTGCAGTTTGAATGAGTAGCTATTGTATTTTTAACAATATGTTAAAAGGAAAGCTTACCTGGATCTTCTGAAGGCTCATAGGTTTTCTTATCTCCGTTTGCAACATACCAGTCCAGGATACGTCCTACGAATGGGGAAATCAGAGTAACTCCAGCTTCAGCACAGGCAACTGCCTGAGCAAAGGAGAACAGCAAGGTCATGTTGCAGTGAATCCCATACTCTGCTTCCAGAACCCTGCGGACATAGGCTGGCTTAAAACAGCAGTTTGCTCACCTACTGAATTTATATTCTAGTAACAAGCTAGTAAGTTAAAACTACTGAATTCCTTAAGTTAAATTAGAAATGTGGTACAGTTTATAAGCTTTAAAAGTTTTAAGATAACAGCAAATGTTTTGTGCTGCCAGACTCTGCTTTATTTAATGCTGCTCCTTGAACCACATGCAGACAACTTAGCATGGTATTTCAGGAAACTCTGTTTGTGCCCAGCCCTTGTATGAACAAACTTTTCCTATGTCAACAGAAAACTGTAGCAGAGCACCTTGCTTGCTAGCTGTAGCCCTAGAAACAGATTTCCTGGTGCAGTGCTTTCAAAACAATTATTTAAGTGCAGAGTACGTTTGTCAGGTGCCTGTGAACAGGCAGAAGCATGCTATGAATCAGCATACCAGGTACAGAAATACTTACTTGCCAGCCTGGATTCCTTCCCATGTTGAAGACAGCTTTATGAGAATGCGATCTTTACCAATTCCTGCTTCCTTATAAAGGTCAATGAGTCGCCTGGCCCTTTGAATCATTCCTTCCTTATCAAAGGACAACCTTTGAAACAAGAGCAGGACTGCTTAAAACTGACTTTTTTTTTTTTTTTTTAAATGCTCTCACCCCCAAGCCCCATTGAAAAACATTGTCTGTTTTATCAGCATTTATATGCCAATAGCAGGTTTTTGTTCTCAGAGATACTTCCTGGATTGTGAGCTCATCAAGGACATGTATGATGGCGCTGCTACTCTTGGATTCAGAGGATCCAGAGCTCGATAGCTTTCCTTGAGAAAGTTATAGACTAAAGTTTTCCTCAAGTTTTTCATAATGAACGCAGGGGCTGAGCATTAGAAGTGAATTGACAATGAGTAGATTAACAGGCAAATCCTATGCAAGTCTTGACATAAACTGTTCAAACAGAGCTCTTAGTAAATTGAGAAGACATTATCACACAGAAAATGAGCAAAACTAAGTATACGGGAAGCATAAGGTTTCCCTTGCTTAAGGAACACCAAGAAGATTACAAAAATCCAAGCTCAGTATTACTTGTTTTCATAAAGTTTTGTCACCAAGTTATAGTCAAGTAAACTAAGTAAAATCCATTCTCTAATTAAATAAATATTAACAATATAAACTCTTGCTAGCCTTATAACAGTGAGCTGTCTAGTCAAGAACATCTTCATCCAACTCACATCATGTCTCTTTTTGTATGTACAAATATCCAGGGTAACCCAGAGGAAAAAGAGCCAACCTTGCATCTACTTCTGTGGACACACGGCCAGGTATCCTCTTCAATATTTCAGCTCCAAATAATACAAAAAGTTTGTCACAAGCATTTCTGATCTGTTCCTCTTCCGACCTGAAAACCACAAAGAGCAAAATCATTTCTATGGGGGAAATGCCATGGATTTGAAGATCAAATTTCACAGCCCATTTAACATTAAATTCCAGAGTTCAAATAGCCATTTCTGCTCTGCTGCATGTTTATGTTCTGCCCTCTCTGTTCCACCAGCAGTATTAGCCTTTGGATACTATTTCCTATAATGCTGTCAACTCAAGAGTATTTTCCTGAGCAGTCCTAGAAGGCCATGTGAGAACTGGTCAATGGAGATGCACTTCTTCAAAGCACATCTGAAACAAGCTTAAATTTTTCTTTAAGAGTTGAGGCTTTTTGGGCAGGAGATACACCTACAAGTACACGAGGGGAAAACCCCAGTACATTGCTAGTAGTACTAAACACTATTTGTATAAATAAGGCATCTTAAATATAGATCTACTGAGATTAAACAAACCTCTTTACTTACCCGCCAAGTTTTTTCCCATAGGCAACAGCATCATCCACAAGTTCCTGGTAAGCTGGCATCTGAGCAGCAGCTAGTATCAGAGATGGGTTTGTGGTGGCATCTAGGGGCTTATACTCATCAATTGCTAGGGAAATAAAAATAGCCTGTTTAAAACAATGGGCAGGCCTGAGCAATTAGAAGGATTTTGCTCAAATAGTGAGAATGTAAACACTTATGGCTGTAGGATAGTAGCATTTCTGATAGAGCAGACTAGTGCACAATGGTGTTTAAATAGCACTGCCTGAAAGCTGGCTTGTGCCAGAAGTACCAGAACAAGGTTAACGGAGGTACAGTAATAAGATACAGCAAAGTTTACGCGCTACTGTAGACATTGCCCAAAAGAAATAAACTTGTAGAAGTGACAGATGAAGAGAAGTAGGACTAATTTTCCGCTTCTCACATCTGTCCATATCATATTCACCAGCATAGCTGAGCTCCAGGAATCACAGGGGGAAAGTAAAGACAAGGCGATCTTTCTTCCCCTTTAGCAGTTAGACTTTTGGGTTTTTGTTTGTCTACAACCAGATCAGGAGAAAAACTCCTCTGTTAGAAAAGGCTCTGCTAGAGCCTTACTGCATTTTAAAACTTTTTGAAACAGTTCCAGACCATTTCTTAGTTCTTGTATTACCAGGCTTCCTTCCTCATAGGAGACATCTGAGCCTTTGGCTTACCTTAAGCCCTGGACTACACCTATTTCAGGTGGTACCAGTTGTTTACCAGAGTAGGCTGTGACCATGTATTGTCTGGCCCTAATCACAGCTGAGCTGCCTGGCATGCAAAGCCTGACTCAGCACATGGGGGAGAGCCTCTGCAGGCCCTTCAGCAACTTGTGCTTACAACCTCCCTTGTTAACACAGCTAAATATCAAAAATAACAAAATTATTTATTACCAGCTCATTTTCCTCAGCGTTTTTGCACAGGGATGAAAACCCAAGTTAGACAGTGCAACTTTATTTTTCTAGTCATAGAAGAAAGTAAGTATTGTTTTTCCATCACTCCTCTCCAGCCTTGCAGCATTTGAAGACGCTTATGGGTCTGGCAACATGTGTAAATTAATCTCATTATGTCTGGTACCCCGTTTTCCTCACCCAGTCTTCCTTTAGGTCTGTCAGAAAGCAGTTAGCAGGCTGTGTTTTAGTTGTGCAGTACAAGCTGTCAGTGGGGGGCCGTGACTGTTGTGCCACCTTTCCTCATTGTGAGCACAAAGCAAGCCAGGCAAAAGAGTAAGTATAGACTGGTCTGCCTTAGCAAAAAAGCAAAACTAGTGAAGCCACCATCACTTACTGCAGGTGCTTGAAGCAAGAGCCATTCAAACCAGCATCCTTTCCTACACAGCACCATACCGACACGTTTATCTATAAGCAAAACTGGGAACTGGTGTTAGCAACAACTGCACTGTAACCAGCATCGGTGTTTAACTTGAACAGGGAGGGAGTCAGATGTTGACTGTGGCCTTGTTTGGACTGTAAGAAGGATCCATAGGTGACAACAGGCAGCCAGAGATCAACTGCAAAACTGTTCCAAGGAGCTTGTTAGAACTTTCCAGTGGGCAGCGCTCGGCCTCCTTACTGCAGCCCCTACACAAACACCCCCTCAGCCATCACAAGGGGTTTTTTTTTTTTCCATTATGCTTTTTTTAAACCAGGGTAGACAACATAATGTTTTAAATTCATGCAATTTCAGCACACACTTGGCTTTAGCCAGGTTTGTTGCTACTCGAAGGTACACAAGTCTGACAAGGCTAAAGTTACCTCATCACTTAGCGTTTCCAACTCTCTCGATGCAATGCTTGATAAAGCTGCATCAGTGCTCCACACCTTTCATGGTATGGTGGTTGTCTGTCACATCAGACAGGCTCTTGAAGGCAAGCAATGGTTTCTCCCTAATGTTTTGTGCAGCCTGACACTTGGAATTGGGAAATCCAAAGCACTCAACAGATACATGTTACCTAGAGTCAGTGCAAGTATGAAAATACACGCAGACAGCGTCACAAGGCACTTCTCTGAGCTGTTGCTACCCCTGTGCACTCTTAAATTTACTAATATAAGACATTTGACAGTTGCCGTTTAGGATTGTTTATTCATCACCTATAGGATTAGGTAAGCAGCAGACAGATTACCGCAGGCCTCAGTGACGGCAGAACAGGATTCAAGAAGCATTGCTCTACGCACCCCGCGGACGTTCGGGGAGGGATTTTTCAGTTCTGGTGTACCAAGAAAGCTGCATGCCTGTGCAGGTGCTCGGGCAGCGACAGCTTCGGAACAAGTGGCTTTATAATCGAATGCCACCTCCCTTCCTGAGAATGGAGGGTGCTTGCTCATTGTCATGAGATAAGGAAAACAAAAGCACTCTTGCATTATTTTCTTTGCTTCACAACTGCTTTGCTTCTGCCATTTGAAAAAAACCAACAACCCCCCCGCCCCCAAATCTACAGTGGTTATTGGAAAAACCAAATTTGTTAGCCGCACAGAGCTTATCTTGCCAAGTCTGGCGCTTATTAGCAACTGCATGTGGAGCTGAACGCCGGGGTTTGCACGCTCTAGGTCAAACTGGAAAAAAAAAAAATCCTTGGTGGGTCTGACAGATGAGTTCCGTGAACTGGATCAACCCCGCCAGCTGCAAAGGCCTGGGTTCAAGGGAAGCGTGCGGCGGAAGGAGCAGCGCTAACCTGCGGGGTGCTGCGCCTTCGGTCCCACTTGGGACTCGGTGGAGGGACAGCCCCTTCGGCTGCAGCAGGAGCGGTATGAGCGCAGCAGCGCTTCACGCACCGGCACTCTTCCAGGCCCCAGCCCGGAGGACACCGGGTGGCTCGACGCTTCCCACCGGGACAGACCCTCACGGGGGCCGGGAGCTCCGCAGCCCGGACGGCGGATCCCGGGGATGCCATCGGCACCGGGCAGCAGCGCCTCCTCCAGCCGGAGACCTCCGGGTTGCCCTGCACCGAAGCCGTGCCGCAGCCGGGAGGCCGGCCTCGCCTACGGACCGCCGACCGGAGGCAGCTTC
>WAAD01005459.1:73263-157685 GCA_013389945.1 Fregata magnificens
GGTGGGAGGGTGGTCACCTTGGCGACGGGGCATGCGGCTACCCCCGCCCGCCATTGCCCCGAGCGGGGAGAGGGCAGCGCGGCGCTGAGGGGAGCCGCCGTCCGGGTGGGCCGGGGGCGAGGGGTCCCTCCTGTCCCCTGGAGCTCCCGTGGGGCCTCCTTACGGCCGGGCATGGTGCCCGAGCTGCCCCACAGACATCCGTCCCTCCTGGGCCCGCGGGGCCTCTCTGGGACAGCGCTCCGCCGGTGACATAAGATGGCGGCGGGAGGGTTGGTGAGGGTGAGGCGTTCGCCCCGGTTAGCAGCCTTGAGGAAAGACTCGCAGCTGCGCCTGTGTTAACGCGCCGCAGGAGCTGAGCAGTGCATTTCCTCCGTCGCTGTCGTGGCAAGGCTCAACACAGCTTGTCGGCCAGGGCTCCAGGCTGTGCTGCTATGCCAGAGAGCCCCCCAACCAGCAAGGCACGTGTTCTTGGGCACCTACGGCTGTTCTTTCCCCTAAACTTTATTTAAGCTGTAGAGAAGGCAATCCTGTTAACACAGTTGTGCTTCTGAAATAGGGAACGGGACTTGGCTGGAAATGTTGCAGAATCTGCCACTTGGCCTTTAAACAGAGGCTCTTGGGATCGTGCTGTTCCCCTCATTTTGTCTTGTATTCAATTGTGGAAGCTGCCACAGCAATTTTCCTTCCTGATATACAAGAATATGCTTTTATACAACCTTCTTATGCTTTGTCCAACCCAAAGAGAAGATAAAGGGAAGAGTTGTTAGATTTAAGTCCTGTTTGAATTCTGTGACTGCATAGGAAACGTTCTCATTGTCTCCAGAGTCCTTTGCCAAGGAAAAGGAGAGCTTCCCTTGTATATCACTTCCCTTCTCTTTGTTCTCGGCCCTGCATTAGCTGGCATTGACCAGGGTTGGGCGTTTTTAGCTTGCCAGTGCAAAACGTTTTCTTGGATGGTATCTCTGTGTGTGTAAATACTGGCATGTTTGCATGTCTGTCAGTTGCATGTACCAGAGGTAAGAGAAATTTCTTCTTCAAGATGAGGAGACAGGGGATGTTTTGGATTCAGCTGGTAGCTTTCCCAGCATTTGATTGCTATCACATGTGGGATTTTCACCTAGCCTTGTTTTTAGATGTGAATGATTATCAAGGCCGTAACATCCTTCCTTTTGAATGGCAGTCCCCCAGAAACAAAAGGAAACATGCAGTCTCAGATACTCTGCTGTGTATCTTAGGCTCACAGTGACAAGTCATTATGAAAAGCCAGCCCTTAACAACTGTTTCTGTGTCCTGTTGCTTTAATTTATATCCAAGTGAAAGAGACAGAGATGGAATTATAAGTATAACTTAACTATTTTAATAAATCTTATACAGTGCATGGTTATATCATTTTATCCTTCGTTCAATTACATTAATGTACAGTACATTATAGCATTATCTGCAGGCAGTACAAATATAACAGATGCACAGCTCAGTCATATGGAAATTCTTAAAAGTGACTTCTGCAATAAGGTCTACTGATATATTTATTTTACGAAATGCTCCCGTGGCTCCCAGCTTTACAGAAGTGTTGTGTGCGCTTCTGTTATAATCCCAAATAACTATAATTCTGTGTGATTCATTTTCCTTTACACCCAAAGACAAGAATGATGTTGTATTTCCTAGCTCACCATTTGTTTTTATTTTCATTTTAGAAATGATTTAGCCTCCTGTGCTTGTAACACCAATGGTTTGCCAGTGTTCACACCTGCTTCCCATCCCCACCCTAATCCAGAGCCAGGGCTTCTCAGGAGGATTGTCCTCTTCATCCCTCCCTGACAAGGTGAGTGCCCTTTGCAAATTGCAGCCGCTGTGGCAAGCCAGCAAGGTTGTGACTAAAAACATGATCCTCCTCTGTAAGTTCCCTGCCTGCACCCTAATTCTGCTGGTGCTAACAATGTCCTATTTTAAGATTAAGAAAATATATCATCCATTAGAAACATTTTTGGAAGAACAAAGCCAAAATTGAGAGGTGCATCAGTATTCCCAGATTTAGACACGTGTTCCCCAGCCACTGCTTTACAGCTGTACAGCTTTTTCCATTAAATGTGCAAGGACAGGCCCAAATTGTGCAAAGACTTAGGCACGTGCTTAGCCTTTAAAGGAGGTGGGACCATTCACAGCAGGTAAAGGAAAGCACACATGTTAAGTCTTTGTGGAGCCTGGGCCTGAATTCCCATTCAACCAAAGTTAAAGTGTGTGAATGAGAGAGAAAGACAAAGTCTTCCTGGTCTGTGAGCAGTTCCTGTAGATGTGTTTGCTTTACTGCATTCCCATCAAGCTGGTCTGTAAGTAAAATATAGATAGAAATACAGCGTGTGCCAAACTTGCTGCGGACAGGAAATCTACTATATGCTTGCTTGAGCTTTTAAAACTTTGAGTAAATTATTGATGCTTAATCACTTAATTACGTCTCTAGGGAAAGGGATTTTTCCTCATCCCTATTTATAGATTGTAAGAGTGAGGGGGTATTTCACTAGATAGATATATACATATGCACATAATGTTGTTAAGAAACACAGGAAGTGAAGAAGAACAGCCTCTACTAAATTCAATTCTTTTTTTTTTCATGTGGCCATTTATTTTGTATTAAAACAGCCTTTCCAAGTGTGCTTTTGTTTCTTAGATATTTAGGAAGCATTTCAGATTACTCTTTGCAATGAAAACGTGAAGGTGGGGACGAGTGGCGAACACCCTGGGAAGGGCTTTGGGTGTGACTAGGTTGGGAGCAAATGGTAGGGGCTTATCTTCTCCTTGTTTGAGGCCTGGCTTTGGCAATACTGCAACTTTCCGATACAGGATCAGTGCCAAGGTGAAGGGCTGCACAGCTGCCCTGAGCCCCAGCCTCTGCGTAAGCAGGGATGATCAGGCTGAGCTCATCTATTTGCAGATTCAAATAATTTCCGTTGTCACTCGGATCCTGCTCATTATTACACAATGAAAACCCATTTCCACTGTTCAAAGACAGCACTAGCTGGTACGTGTATTTAAGGAAGCAGCCGGTCTTCGGTAATGTGTGTTGCAATTCTAGCCTCGTCCAATGAGGGGGCATGGGGGGGAACAGAAAAAGGACAATGAACTGTCACAGGGCCTTTGCTAGTGGGCTGCAGGGGATATCTGCCACAGAGAAGGAAATGAAAAGTGGGGGAAAAGACTTATTTCTGTGGTCCAGATCCTAAAACATCCAGGCTGGCTTGTTCTGTGCTGTGTGCCATGCCCTCTCTTCCCGAGCCATGCGGGCGAGGGGGTTGGGAGCAGGTACAGCCCTCTGAGAAAAGCTTTGTGGGGTATTTTTTGCTTGAATCCAGCCATTGTTGTGCATTCACACACGTGTGAATTTTGATCTGCTCTGATTGCATGCACATAAAATTTCAGTAGAAAATACAGAGTTATAAAAAAAAAAAATACTTCATGCAACGTTAAAACACCTTTCCCAATGGGACATGGTCTTATTGTCTACCCTTATCAACAGTGTTCAAGAAATTGTCACTTTGATGGCAATTACACCGCTAAGTGGAGCACTGCTGTTTCTCGTCTGGAATGGGGATCACTGCTTTCATTCCCTTTTTCTGCACTACTATGACTAATAGCTGAAATAAAGCAGGTAGATTTTTAATTAGCGGAATCAATCCTTTCCTGGCGACGCTTCATGATTTCTTGGAGCTCTGACTCCCCTCTGCTTTTCTAGAATGGAAAAAAAACAGGAAGTTTGAATTTTAACTTCAAGCTGTAGTTAAACTATAATATTTAACTAATGCTGTAAGAGTAGAGCTAGTTTCAAAGGGATGAGTGATACCGGTAAGAGGGCAGATTTATTAGTGGAGAGAGGGTGATCTGCCTTACAGATTTGGGGCCGTTTTGCTTAAAAGACTTCTCAGCATTTTTAAGTGGTGTGGTTTTTTTGGTTGTGGGTTTTGGTTGTGGTTTTGTTTTTTTAGGATTTAATTGTGTTTCTTAAAATTTCTGTTTAATGGGATATCTGAGACTGCTGGTACAGGCACCCATTCAGGTAGGAGTTGTCCAGAAAGCTACTTACCTCCAGTTGGTTCTTCTGCACTGTGATTTTACTGTATACTTTGTTTCCCTCATCACCACACACCTTCTTCAACTCCTCTCTGTTGAGGGAGAAGAGCTGAGCTCCAGTAAGGATGCCAAGGTGTTCCACTGTCCTGGGAAGACACAAAGCGAGGAGATGATAATTGTGCTACACGTGGCCTCTTGCCAAAGGTGAGGAGTCAGAGATAAAAGGGCTAGGAGCAGCTGACGTGCAGCCCCTGCACCAGGACCATATCACATGCAAGGCCCTGGGGCTGTGCCAA
Source organism: Fregata magnificens (assembly GCA_013389945.1). Classification (NCBI taxonomy): domain Eukaryota; kingdom Metazoa; phylum Chordata; class Aves; order Suliformes; family Fregatidae; genus Fregata; species Fregata magnificens. The sequence goes on from WAAD01005459.1 coordinate 77,622, forward strand.
GGTGGCAGCTGTTGGGTAGCCCAAGCTCTCGGCAGGGATGACAGCAAGCCATGAGGAGCAGGTGAAGCCAGCGTCACCCTGGCATGCACTGTGTACCCAGCCCTGTGGGTATTGCAGTGATTTCACTCCAGTTGCGCTGCATTTGGGGAGCAATCCTGGAGCTCCTCTTAGCTCGCTGTGCAGAGTGTGAGTTGTAACTCATAACCCTTGACCACGTGCAGCTTTCTGGCCCTTCCCTGTTTGCTGGGAAGATCTGCTAGCCCCGGCTGAGGCTCTGGCTCTTCCCCAGAGATACTTTAGGACAGCTTCTCCAGAGACAGGCAGTCATCTGGGATTTGCATTTCAGGCCATGGGTTTAGTTAGTTAATTAGTTATTTTTCTCTAAGTTCAGCACTCTGAACTGGCTAACTGGGGCCAGACAAGCACCAGTGGTAGGAGGTTGTGCAGCATTTGGCTGTGAGTTGTGTGAATAAGCAAAACCACTCCTTTATTTGCAGCTACTCATTAGGTCTTTTGCTGCACTGTAAGACAAGATTTATTTGATAGTGTATAAGAAAGAAAGGGAGTAAGTTTGGGCTCTGAATGTACTGGTTATATAGCCTGGATTCGATATGATTGAAATCTAATTTGCAACACAGGCTCTGTAAGTAAATACAAGTGACTTGTAATCCAGTTGAACTGTTGCAAGCTGCCTCCCCCACTCCTTTTTAAATGAAGGACCAGCCTTTTGTACGGTAGTAAAGCAGATCTTACTCTTTGCTGAATGACTTTGCCTCCAGCCAAGCTTTGACTTCTTCAGTGCTGGATTCGAAGGTGAGGGGCACAAAAACTTGCTGAGTCTTCTCCACTTTGAAATTCCTCTGGGGAGGCTGAATTTTATTGTTTGTGATCTTCTTTAGCAACTCATCGTTCAGCTCGTCCATTTGATGAATAAGTTCTGGGGAAACAAGGCACCAGGTAGAGAGCAGGGAAAGAAATCAAGTCTTCAGTCACAAATCCTATTAAATTAATGTGGTTGTGAGGAAAACGTAAGGAAGGTCAAAATGTGGCCCAGCATTTTTATTAACTCTATAAATACACCAAAGGAAAGTGCTTACTTTTGTATTTTAGTTTTAAAGAACAAGCTTAAGTGCTTTTAGAGCAATAGGTTGAACAACGACATTTTGACCTTCAAACATCCATCAGGAACAAATGTGTAAAGGGAGACTGCCACAGTTTTGGAGGCTGGCAGACTGCTGGAGCAGACTGTGGGAATCTCCCCTTTTCTTGCAAGCCAATACTCTCAACTTCCTTCAGCTTTTGAAACCTCTCTTGCTCTTTGGGAGAAACAGATTTCTGCAGTTCTCCAGAATGATGGAGAGGAGGAGTCACACAATAACAGCCAAATGCTCATTGTCCACACAGCAATCACTGAATCTAAAAAGCTGCTTCAGGGTTTCTTGCAGTGTGACTGTCCCTCAGGACAAGGGAACGGTTTGGTACAAGCACTGTATGTCTGAGATTTTGGCCTCATTGCTTCAGCAACGTCCATTAGGCTAATTGGAGAGTCTTGGAACAATTGCTGCTCTTCCTGGGAGAAAGGAAATATCTGGTTCTGATGTTGACCAGCATTGATATAGCTGTATAATTTCTAGAGAAAAGTCTATTCTCTGTCATAGTATATACCAGCAGACTCTGAGCTGTCTCATTTAAAGGTCTTTTCCAACCTAAACGACTGTATGATTCTATGATTTAATAAGCACATATTCCCCAGTCCATGTTTAACTGAGTAGAGATTGGTCTGGTGTGAAAAAGGAGAGCTCACATCCGCAGAGGCACTTGCTTTTAGCCAGCAGGAGCAAAACTACCCATCAATCTGCCTGGAAAATTCTTGTTCAGAAGCACTTATTGGGGGAAAAGCGTGTCATATTTGGCAAAATAATAGGAGAACATTTTGATAAGAACACATTCATTTTGTGTGACTGGTATCTGTAGCAGGTGCTGGTAAGGACCTATATTTTCACCTATTTCATATAAAAATTTATATTGGGATCGATCTTGTTTCTCGTGTTGCTAACCTATCCTGTTCATCGCACCTCGTTCAAAGGACATAAAACCCCCCAACACTGACTAGCAGAAGTTTGCTCAAGGGTGTAAAACCTGATCTGGCAGTGTCTTTGCTTCCATGGGTGCTGTCAAGTGGTGACAGGGGCAGGTTCCCTTTTCCCTGATGTCTGGTGTTGCTGTTGTGTTTTTGCTTTAGTTTGTCACCTTCCTGTTTTTGAGTTACTTAGTTCCCTTCGGGCTATTGAAATAAGGAAATTGTCCTGCAAACGTAGCAGCAGGGAGGGGAAAAAACCCAGACCACATGAGACAGCAGAGGTCAGGGAGGCCTGACTATCTGTTTTGGAGAACGAGGTTCCCATTTTTCTGTGCCTCTGTGTTGCCATTTATTTTCTTCCCATTGCCCTGTCGCTGTCACCTGATGTGGAAGGCCAATTGTGTGAGCATCTACAATTGGAGTCTTGTTTTTGAGCTGTAGCCCTGCTCCCTCCACTTTTCAGTCCTCTCTGTTACTTCTAATAAGTAATTTGCTGATCCAAGTCCTCAGAGCTCCAGCTTTTGCTGTGCAGCTTCATAGAAGCAGCAGGAAGCATGAACTGGGAGTGAGCAGCACACTCATAAAACTCCAGTGACACATCATCCAGTATCACTTTTTCCATGAAACTCCTGAAGACTGTGGAGAATAACTCAGTGTTATTAATAGATACGTGTCCTCAATGCTTGTATTATGGGGCTTTCTGTCATCCCAAAAGAGCTCCTGCTTCCAGGAGTCTACGGTAGCTGAACAGGGGATGAACCCTGGTTTTGGCCTTTGGGAGACAGCTTGCTACAGGTGTATGCAGGGTGTGATAAGGCGTGAGGTGAGCAGGGCTCCTGGTCTTTCCCATGTTCTGTGACCCTGCATAGCACGCGCAAGGTGAGGGAGCGACATGAATCTCGTCTTTGGCAGATCTGCTGGCTGGCGTTTCTGTGAAACCACTTGAAGGAACAGGCCAGGCAGGCACTGCTTGTGTGGCAGAAAGCGGGAGAAAGGGATTGACCTGAATGTGTGTGGTTGCTTAGACACACTTAAACATATTGGTGGGGAAAGGAAACTCTCTCCTTGGGAGGAGGAGGAAGGTCAAGCTAGAAGGAGGGTTAAGGTGATCACCTTTTTGCACTGCTTGTCCCAGGCTGCCTGAGAGCCCATGACGTGAGTCAGCGAGCTCCTCAGAGCTGCTCTGTTGGCTGTTGTACTACCTGGAACCTCCCCTGTACATCTCCTCCAAAATCACTGCTGGCCTATTGCTTATCACTAAAAGGTGCAGTCACTCCTTGTGCAGAGCCTTATGAGAGGGAACACACACTTGGGTAGCTCTGGTTACATGCGCACAGCAACCAAAAACAGCGGACAGACCATTATGGTGAAAGTAAAGAAAGAAAGAAAACCACCGGGACAGAAAGCAAGCAAAAGCATGTGCTCACAGAAACTTTTCAATTAAGTCCAGAAGTGCAAAGCCGCGGTGCCAAGCTCTCTGGCTGCCTGAGGCTGCTATGTGTGGTGTAAAAGGTGCCCGGACACGGGGAGCGCGGTGTGGGACACATACGTTCTTTGGCGTCCTGGGGAGAGTTGCGCGATAACATTTCACTTCCCCACTTATCCCCAGCGTAGCTGGCAGGTAGCTTGTGAGTTGGGCTGGATGGTCCGTATCCCCTGGGGCTCAGGTCTCCTTTGTACCTCTGGTTAGACTAGGTGATAAGAAAGAAAGAAAGAAAAAAAAAGTGTAGGAATCTTTTTTGCCATTTTTCATTTTCTTAAACTTTTTGCCTCCCACCCACGATAGCAAATTGAGGGACAAGTTGACATGTACTCCCTGTGCTGATCTGGGGCCGCCCAGCCGAGGCGGATGTGACCTCAGGTGGAGTTGCACGGAAGAAGTTAATTTCTGGGGTCTCATGGGAAAGAACAGAACCTAAGCCAAAGGCCAAAGACTGTGTGAAGGCATTTACACCCCTGGAAAACATCACACTCGTCACACGGAGAGGAGTGGTGTTTCATGCTTGCTTACTACTGCTGTGGATGACTGCTCTCATGTGTGTGACTTGGCCCTTCAGCCTTTCGCTATGCAGAAATTACTGCTCATAGGACTTCCTTGGAGATGGAGAGCCAGGGAAGCAAAAGGATTTCTATATGAAGACAAAACAGACAAAAATCCCATTTGAAGCCAAAGCATCACTGCTCTAGTAACTTGGTGTTAAGTGGGACCACTGCCAAGTGCCCAGAGCAGTCTGGAAAGAGTTGTTTGACATTTTGGTTAAACTAACAGGGCCTTTATCCAGAGGCCTGCTGGGACACCTTATGCTTTGCCCAAGCTGTTAAATACCGAAGTGGCGAAAGCAATTCCATGCTTCCTTAGGGCCTCTAGAGCTCTCCAGCTCCACCTTTTTGCAATGCAAGGTGCGTGAGAGCAATATTCATTTAATACTCCCTTAGAGGGTATTTCCATCTGCCTCCACTCCAGTAAATTGTTCCTGCTGCTGAACTGAACTGGACGAGGGAACTGTCTGTCTTTAATCCCCAACAAAAATCTCAGCATTTTGGTGGCAAAACTTGCTTTTATGGCTGCATTAGCTCTTTTGTCCTGTTCACAGCACAGCCCTGAAAGCAGCAGGGTTTTGCAACAAAGGAGGTGGTAAACCATAGGCTGAGAAGTACGTGGGTTTAGGAGGAAAGGCGCTGGCAAAAGGTGGAACTCTTTCAAGCCTCTGTAGCCAGCAGCTGTTTGGTGACACCTCAACATGAGACCTTTTCTGTTGGGATGACAAGTCATGGTGCTAGGCTCGGGGTGGGTGTCCCTTCGAGCTACGGTCTCACTTCATAGCAGGCTGCTGCCTATAGCACAGGACTCAGCCTTCGCCTGTCCTATAACGCTGCCTGCCAGGCACTGTTGACAGCAGGCAACGTGCTTGGCATCTCGAAGCAGGAGGAAAGCATGAGGCTGCTGCACAGATGGGAAGGATAGGCCTCGTCTGGGGAGGGGGAAGGTAACGGTGGCAAAATGTGAGAGTTTTATCGTAGGAGACTTGGGAATCTCCAGGATCCTGGTTCGTCTACTTGTGAGGGTCCATCCCAACTTGTGCATAGCATCTTAAGAAATCCAGGGAGGTCTAATTACAAGATTATTCTCAGAGGCTGATTATGCCCTGCAGCTGGCTATCAGTTAAATATCACTTGACTACAGACCTGTTCAAGCTCTTCCAGTTTCACCACATCCAGGATGTTATAAGGGACATAACCAGCCTGCCCACTCCGGTTGAGCAACTTCCACCACTGCTTATTATCTTCCAACACCTGAGAGAGGGAAAAAAATAAATTTGCTAGTGAGAGCATCAGATTTCTGGCATACATAAATGGCATATAGTGGAAATAAATCACACAGTAACGTGAAGTTGTCAGAATAACATCATTGAGGCCAGGAGCTGGCAAATAGATCTGTTGCACTCATTTGCAATTCAGGACTGAAGCCTTTCCTGAAAAGCGTCAGAACTTATCCTAATGACGAACAGGAGAGCATCTCTGGGGGAAAACAGATCTGGGGTGCTGAAGAACTCATATTTCCTACTTAATTTGCCTGTTTCTCCATCTTTTTTTTTTTCTTCTTTCCAGTGACTGAGTTTGTGTTGTCTTTTTGCATTAAAAAAAAGAATCAAGAGTGACTCCTGCCAAAGATGCCGGAGTGTTATCATATAACTTGATCATGTGTCACATCATAACATATAACATAATCACATCAGAACCATGACGTGGCAAGGAGATTGCCCATTGCTGAGATATCTCCTACTGCTCCTGCCCCCCTGCTCCTTTCAGCAGGCTTGTTTTTACCCAGAACTGTGATTTTTTAAATTTATATATTTTTAAAGTAATCTTCCCAGAATGGATGAGCTTTGCTGGCAACACCCACACACATTTGTCATTCTAGCTACATTTTTGAACAGAGGTCTTTTTCTCAAGTCATAGATCTGTTACAGTTCGTGTGTAGACCAAGTCATGTCCTACATTCTCCAGCTGCCAACAGTATTGTGGTAAGAAAAAGGTTATGAAAAAGGATGTTTTCATAGAAAATAATTCCTTTGGGGGGGAGACTGGTAATAATGAACATAGGCCCAGCAAGTGGGTGAGCAGTGTACTACAGTGAATTGTTTTCCTTGCTCCTCATTGCTAATTAAGATGTGACTGATGTGTTTCAGCTGAGCAAATGACCCCACGCATACAGTCAGCCTGCTCCAGCTCAGACATAAAGCTTTAGATTTGAGCAAAGCTTCATGTTACTGCTCAGAAAACACCAAGCAAATCTCTCTTATTCCTGGAAAGGGGAGGAGGGCGCACCTTTTCCCTGAGAATGTTTACTTACCTCCAGGATTTCATCCTTAAGCACTGAGAGTTCATTGGCATTTCGTGCAGTGAAATCGTAGCGGATTTTGGCGTATCTCTTCGGCAGAGCCATTCCCTGTGCCTCAAAATTCCTGCAGGAGAAAAAAAATGGAGTTTTGATGGAGGCTCATCTAATAACTAGGGCAATATAGGTTCACTAGCAAAAGAGGGGCGGTGAAGACTGTGTGCCAGTGCAGGTAAAGAGACAATTGTGTTTGTGTTAGGAGGGGGCAGTGCCTCTTTGCTACTCTATTTTGAGGAATATTTCACCCCTCATTTTAGTGAAACACCCTGTGTTTGGCGGGGGAAAAAAAAGGCAAAAAGCAAAAAAAAAAAGCTGTAGGGCTGTTTGGTTAGTGGCCTCACTGGGGGACTGTGAGGCTGCTGCTTTCAGGGTGGAAGAAAAGATTTCTTCCCCTGTCAGTTGCTTCTTTGCTGCAGCAAGGTCTGGGGCGACCAACAAAGCACAAACAAAATGCTCTGATTGCACCTCCTGTGAAAAATAAGCATGAAACCCTCGTGTCCTCGTAAGTGGAAACAACTGCCCCATATGCCAGAGAAGGGGAGAAGCAGGCACCAGTGCTGGGAGAAAGGGTCTTGAAAACAAGTGTAGGTAGAACTGACTGGAAATCTGTGGTTTTTTCATCAGGTAATGAATGCAGAGCTACTGAAACAGAATTCTGCAGGTTCCCTGGAAAAGTGAGTTTGAGTGTTTCTATTCTAAGATACATTTTGGGGGAAAAGGAATGGGTGTAAGTATTTTGCTTGGGAATTTCTGACACAAGAATATATGGCTTTCAATGTTGAACTGACTTTTCATTTGGAGAGAGAGACAAAATAAATATGGTAGATTGTAAAAAATGGAAAACGGTGGAAAAAGCGCAGTGAAAGTTTTTCTTTGACCCAAACTGAAATGGTTTATTTTTTATAGGTTTGTGGGTGGTGGGTTGTTTTTGGTTTTGGGTTTTTTTTTTTGGCCTGGCTTAGGAAAATTTTGCAGATCTCATAGTTTTCTTCTCTGGTTAGGATGGGTGTAGTGTTATTTTTTAATTCCAAAGATGTTTGCAGTATGGAAAAAGTGTCTTGCCTTGTTGTGTAAAGGCAGAGAGAAACTACTTTAATGCACCTTCTATGGATCTTTCTGCTTATGACTTGCAACCTGCACAGCTACGTGATGCAGAAGACTCACGGGTGCCATATTCACAGTGGGCATGCCAACAGGGCGGTCAGGTTCTTCTCTGGTTTATGTCAAGTTCTGTGTAACTCCGTGAAGCCAGTGCTTCCAGCACTGCTAGCAACTATGGTTTATAGCCTGATGTTCTTGGTCAGTGATTTTAAATCTATAATCTGTGGAAACTCGGCTCTTTGTGGACTGCTTCTGAGGCATCTGTAAAATCCGATTTTGAAAAGCAAGCCCATTATGCTTAGTTTCAGTTCATTTTACTGTCTTCATTAGATAACTTTTGGTGGCCTGAAAAAGGTTGAAACCACTGTTTCAGTGGTTTGATATCATGCCTATGGCTGTAGTGCTGTCTTTAGCTCGCTTGATTTGGGACAACTCTTGGTCTAGTTACAGCCATGTGCAATATATAAGTTGTAAGTCTGCAGTGGGGGAGAGCTTGGAGCAGACTCTCAGACAGACTGAATCTGCCAGTTAAGAAAGGGAGTGGTGGCCTTACCCAGCAGTGCCCTGAGGGCAGGGAGGGGGGAGGAAAGGTGAGTTAGGTAGAAATTACTTCTTTTGTAGCATTCCAGAAGGTAAATGAGTCATGAGGAAAGAGGTGACAGCTGGAGGAGTTGGAGGCTAATGTGTACTTTGCATGCACCTAGGTTTTACACAGGTGACCTTTGCTGATTATTGTAATATTGCTTGGGGCTTTCATGACAGTTCTCTGCAGCCAAAAGCCCTGGTGCAAATAATAATAGTGATGCATGGGTATTTTTGTTAATATAGGGTTTCTTGGTTAGAAAACTAGTTCAAACTACCCTGAAAAAAGCATGAATACAGCAGGAAATATGTCTGTCCCTGGGCTGTGATCTTGGCAAACATCTGGGCAGACTTGGCTGAAGTCAGCTCTGGACTGAAGAAGGCGTCTAAGCCCATCCTCAATTTTACCATCTGCTTCAGTGCTGTTAACTTTGATGGATTTTCTTTTTTTTTCTTAAATGTTATCCATAAGAAAAACTTGCTGTTGACAGTCTGAAAGGTAGGTAAACTGGTACAACACCTATCCTAGGAGAAAAGAGATCCTCATCCACTCTTCCATGAGCTCACACTGTAGTTAGACTGGGTGGTGTCTCAGGGAAATGGTCACCTTGGTAAAAAGGCACGCTGTTAATTTGTATTCCAGGACTCGATACTACTATTTATAGTTTGCCTGTGCTGAGACTAACAGATGAAACTGTTTCCTTACGTGTTATCTACCAGTCACTAAAGATGGACTTAAATGTTCTCATGTAAACTAAGTTCTCATTTTTCATAACCTCACTGAGAAAAATGGAATTGGAGAAGAGAATTTGTTATCGTAATTCTTTCCCTACTCAACACTGCATCTTTACCATTTTATGGTCCCACCAGGACCTTTGATGGGGTGAATGGGGAGAGTAAGTTATTTTGCTGATATAATTGGATTTAAGGTATTTTGCTGTGAATTTGAACTTTTTTGTAGTAGTAGAGCTTATAAATATTTAGACTAGAACATAAAACCATGAAAAACCAGTCTGGCTCGAAGGTTATTTCCTAGTCTAGAGCTGGCTACTGAAAAGTGCATGGTTAAGTGCTTTGCTGGGTCTGGACTTCCAGTCTTTAAAGATTTGAAGTTGGTGACTTCATGTCAAATCACTGCAAAGCTGACTATGGCAGAGAATTAAATTGCAGTTTGGGAAGAGTTTGTTGAAACTCGGAGATCTTGGGAAAATTTCAAAGGCATAAGCCCACGTAAACAAGCAAACAGATTAAAAGCCTCGAAACTTTGAACCAAAAGTACTTTCATAAAGATTTTATACCACTGAGTAACTGGTGATAGAAAACTAGCAGTGGAGCAGAGTGTTTGGTTAAATTGTGGAAGAGCCATCTTTCCCTTGGAAAAAAGCCCGAGGCAGAGGGGTGGCCTGGTTGGTTCTGGGTTGGGAACTGAACTTTCCAAGAATTCTGAAGAAAGGGGAGGGTTAGGGGTTTGTTTTTCTTTTTTTTCCCTCCCATTTTCTGGATTTATCTAATTAAGAAGAGTTGTCTGAACTCAACTCCCTGTCACTTTCCTGATGGAGAGATGGGCAAGATGGGAAACACATTCTTGTTTTATTCAGCCTCTAATAAATGTTTTTCCCTTTGGTTGTGACTGTAAGCAAAAGGAGGAGCTGCTGCCTCCAGTGACACAAAATGGCACTGCCTCAGTTAAAATGTTTTCCGTGCAGCGCTGCTGAGGTCAGGCTGCTCTTTCCCAGCACTGCGTTTTCAACAGCAGAAAGCTTGCATGTGCTCCTGCCTTAGTACAGATTCCTCCTATAAGCAAGTTCTTTCTATGCAAGCTGTGGTGGCTTTAGGATGAATGGAGAGATACTACCTTCTCTAAATGTACGGAGAACAAAAGTGCAGCACAGTGTCTTTGGCACATGATCCTTAATATCACTTTGGTGGGCTGATGTTATGAAACAAGACATACTGATTGACTAATGAAGTCAGTCAATATTTTTGCCTTTGTGGTGGAAGACACACGTAACCCGTTTCCTTGTAGACCTGCTGGTGATTAAAAAGCAGACAGTGTTTACATGAGTAATCTCTCGTCTCATCTTTGAGTTCTCTTGATCTTGTTAACAAGTCTGAATTAATAATGGCAGAGTTATCTACCAGGATGCCAAAACATTCTGGTGCCATGATATGTTGCAAGTGGGTGCTTATGAGGTTACAAGGTGGGAGCCGAGGCGCCGTTCTCCAGGGTGGTGCTGATACGTTACCTATTTACATGCTGAGTTACGTTCTGTTTAAAGGCATCCACAGCTTGTGTCTGATCAGCAGTCTGGCCGCGCTTGAGTGAGGAGTTACGGTAAGGATATCCATTGGCTGATGATAGCTGGAAAGGTAAAAATGAAGTCAGTGTTACCAGGAAAGCTGAAAGCTGTATCGGAGAAATGGAGAGTGAGTGGTAGATGAATCATGGCCTGGAAGCTTTTGGTCACGATGAGGTGCACACCAAAGAAATGTTCTTCAGGCAAACCTGTATCCATGGGGCTCAGTTACGGTATAGTATCCTATTTCTTGTTGATCAGGAGGTGAGCCTGATTATTGCTGCCCTTTTCTGGCCTTATTTTCTTTCCATATTTAACTGGAGTGACCAGATCCAACTGAGTTTTGAGCTGACTACTTGTTACACACCACCGCAAACTCCACAGATCCATCTCTCTCTGAAAAAGGGGGAGGGAGAGGGAAAAGAAGGGAGGATGACCAGGGGCACAAGACTGACCTCTTCTTGCAAGTGTCCGATGTCTATTTCCCAGGGAGCTCCGCGGAAGATTTCCATGGGCGGTTCCCAGCCATTGCGAAATTTGGGGATGTAGGTGGGGATGTTTGCTTCTCGGGGCCATTCAGCCCTAGGACATGAAGTGGGGAATATGTGGTGAGAGTCACAAGGAACATGTCTCTGCAAACATGTCAGGGAGAAGCAGGGGCACCAGGGCATCCTTGACCTTCTGACACGGCTATAAAATCAAGCATCTTGTCTGCCTTTCTCAAGAGCTTGGGGAACCTGGAGAGATGGCAGCTCTGTCCTCACCTGGATCTGGTCCATGTCTCTCCCAGGGATTCCCAGAGGTTTATCTCTTTTGGTGTCAGGTGTCCTCTGAGGAAATCTGTGGTGTCTTTAGAAAGAAGCGGGCTGACGACAGACCTGGCAAGCTCAGGGCCACCACAGCTACTGACGATCTGGATTACACACAAATGTGAGAGATTTTGCAGGAAATGTTCAGAATATCAAACCAGCACACACACAAAGGAACAGAAATCAAAGATGGAAAAATCAGTGGCTCTGATCCTTTGGAGTCTCTATGCTGGCCCACTCCAAAGGAAGCCAATGTACCCTCCATGGTGAGTACCTCGAAAACCAGGCTAATTCACATTAGCCTTGCACTTCCAAAGTTCTCCTCTGTGCCCTCATATGTAAGGGTGAGGTTTCACAACACAGATGAACTGAATTAATGGTTTGCTGCCACCTAAAAGGGATGCTGTATTGCCTCAGCATTCCCTTATTATCCTTGCACTGCACTGATAGTAGTGGATTGGCAGATTTTATTAAGCAAAGGCAAATAGACAAATAAGGCAAATAGTTCCTGAATAAGTTCTCCAAGGTATAAAATGAAAGCCAGAGGGCAAGCCTTCATGACAAGGGATGGCCTGACTCCTGTTGGCAGCAGCTAATCCTTAGATCAGCTCAGTTGTCTCAAGAAACATCAACCTAAATCTTTGAAGAAGACTGGACAGTTCAGAGGAACACAAGAATTTTTCCATTGGAGTCAAAGCAAGGTCTGATCTAAAAATTAGCTGTTGTTAGAGAGAGGATATATCGCAAGCTGGCACTTTAAAAAATGGAAAATCACTTGGTATTTCTGTGTCCCCTCTGGCTTCTCTTTCAAGCTGGGATTTCTGCTTCCTATTTTCAGTGCACATACTGAGCCACGTTTGCTTGAAGGTGAGATCAGGCAGATTCCCAATGGCAACCATAGTTGGCTTGCACTTTTGTTCACAGTAAGTCTTTGTTAATGGGGTGGAAGGATTCATATTTGCCAGGGTTTGCGTATTTAGTTCAAGCTGGAAATCGGATCAGAGGCCAGAAACACTGGCATCATTGCTTCTAGACTTTACTGAGAAAGCTTTAGCCAGTTGTGAGCAGTCTTCTAACTCTTCTGCATAATCTAGCAGCCTGTAAGTGCAAAAGCAACATTAGAAATAAAAAGTGAGTTCACAGTGAAACCTGTGAATCAAGTTTACCAGTTCCAGCGGCCCAAATAGGAAATGCACCAACTCTGAAGCGCTGGGATTCTGGATGTGCTTTCTCAGTTTGGCCTGAAAAGAGAAAGGAAACCCAATTTAATCCTAACCTGATTTTACCTTCTCTTTTCCGTCATACGGAGGGATTGTTACTGACCGATATTTGCTACAGTTAATAACGTAGTCTGAAAAGTAAGGAAACTTTCAACAGTGCACTTGAAATCGGGGAAGAACAGTAAGTGGTTGGGGAGTAGGAATCATTCAGGTTTAGATCATTTCTGTTTTGTGTCCTTTTCTAAGGGCATTGAATTTCAGGAGGGGTGGAGTACCTACTCTGTTAAAACCGGTCCCTTTGAAGCTATTTTGAGCAGAAACAGAAAACCTTGGCTTATTCTGAAAGTCTTAGTGAGAAAGGGTCAGGTCTATTGCATCTGACTCTTGCAAAGTTGATAATCCCACTAGTTCCCACAGAATAAGTGTTTTGTGGGGTCCCTTGGCAAATTGCTGGCAAGGAAAAATCTCCACTGGGGTCTTGCCTGCAGCACCTAGAGCTACCCTGGCCACTGAAATGCTTTGGTTTTTGGAGTAGACTGTGGTGGGATGGAGGAGCAAATGCTTAGGATTACTTTACTGTAAGAATTGCATTTCATTAACAGCAATCGGCTAAGCTGTGGTGAGAACACACTTGAGTTTGTGCTTCCTTTCAGGTCTTTCTTCTGTCCTGTGCTACTGGCATTGCTGCAATGGAAAACAGACTCCCTCCTCCCTACTGAAATACAAGGCATTTTAAATGCTGGTGATTAAACATTAACGTGGAGTGGAAAGTGTGAAATAACTGATGGCAACAAGGTGACTAAATGAAATAGCACTTCACAAGGACTTCGCAGCCACGTGGCACGTGACAGCAGTGCTGGGGCAGGCACGGCAGTGCTCCAACACTGATTCCCCGCTCTCTTTCTTACTTGCCCCCAGCCTCTTGCCAGGAGACCAGCTGCTCTTTATGGTTTGTGGATACACAGGCAGCAAGTCCAGGGCCTGAGTGCAGGGAGAGCTCGGGCACGTGAATGAATTTCCTACGTGTTAACTCTCACGCTGCTGACAGGGGAGCAGCAGCGGTGCTGAGCTCAGGGGCTGCATGCCACAGCATTTGCACAGATCCACAGCCTGTAATGGGCACTTGTGGCTGCATTGCATGATTGGCAGTGGCCGGGGTAGGACACTCACTCCAGCGCAGACCTGTGCTGTGACTAAGGGTTTGGCTGACCACACTGACGCCACTGTATTTATCTTGGCTGTGTCAGGAGTCAGAAAGAGCTGGGATGCAACGGCCAGGCCAGGATTTCTTTATGCTTGGAGAATCCTCAGCTGCTTCTTCAGGGAAGCTAACATCCCGCTGTGGATGTGTGGCATAGCCTTAGTGGGGCGCCTGATCGGTTTGTGCAAGAGTGGTGATTGCTGGTCAGAGCTGCCACCTCCAAGACTCGGTTCTGGTCCTGAGCAGGCAGAAATTACGCATATTTGCTTCTAAAAGAAAAGGTTGGAGCTTGGTGTCCTGCATTAAGGTTGTTTACAATCTCTGTGGTTTCCTTACTAATAACTTCTCAGGAAGGATCTTGTTCGCTGGGCAAGTTTAGTCAGAACTGACAGAATTTCTTTCTGGCTCGTTGCCCTCCTGGTCTCGCATACTTCACTAAGCGGAGCTGGCAGCATGGGGAACACCTTTATGCTTCTGCTTTTCATCCCTTTCTTAAGACGGCAGCTCCTCCAAGGGAGAAAGAGAGGAGGAGCCAGGAATCTCAGGGCAATGAAGGACATCAGTTATTGTTAACCAGAGACTTTCCAGGCTGCCGGCTGAGGCAGCTTTACAGCTGCCCTCTAGACAGAATCGGATGAGAACAATTTAAAGTCGGTAAGACTTTTTTTTTCTGTTTTAATGTTTGCAGTCCTCTGTTGTATGCCTTGTAAGGATAACAAAGACTACAGCTCTCCAAAAACTACCCAGACCTTTAAAGGCCACAAGCAGAAGCGAATATCTAGAGTGGGGATGTCTATATAAGCCTTTGCACAGCTATCGGCAAGCTGGGCGCAGCAGTTCTTGGCTCTGTATGCTCACAGCTTCACAAATGCTTTAAGCCAGGGCTGTATCTGAAAAGAAATCCAGGCGTTGCAAGGCCCCTGGCTGCTCATTCCCATCCTGGACTTTGCGCTTCTAACAACTTGGCCCAAGAAACCTGCAGAAGCCTGACACAATGTTTGTTCTGGATTCTGAAGAATCTGGAATTCACACCTTTGTCCACTGAGAGTGTTTTCAGTTCAAATTTCACTTTAAATGTTTACTCCTGTGATATCTGGGAAAAAGCCCTGTCACTGCATGGGATGAAAATACCCTCTGTGTCTTACCAAGAGGTTAAAAGCCAGTTTGGTTTTCTGGAAGCAGTCGATGAACTCGGCCTCGCTTGGAGGTCTTGCTCGAAGAGTCAGCATGCCCTCTTTTATGAGAAGGTGGAAAAAAAGACACTTTAATTAGAGCATCCCTTTTCAGGAAAGTTTCATCTTGCTGGCATGCAGAAGACACAGCAATAAAGGGTGCTGAGACTAGAACTACTGAAAATCAAGGGTTCAAGAAAACCAGAAGTCTTTCTCTGTGTTGGAGGCTTCACTAGTCTCTGTGTGCTCTACAGGAGGTCTCCACAGAGCAGCGGCACCTTCCAAACTGGTGTAGCTGCTGTTGGGTCTATAGCCATGCTGCTGCATCAACCTGGCCTTGCTGGGGTGTAAGCTGAGGTCTCCTCCCAACTTCATCCGTGCCCATGTTCCCCATTTGTTCTAGCTGTTGCACTGTACCTGCTGGCCCTTTCTTCTTGTTCTTCTTCCCTTTCTTCCTTTGGTTGAGCTGTTTGAATGCCTCTGCAGCCTTCTGAAGCCTGGCGACAAACACTTCAATGTCATCCAGAGTGCAGTTCAGGATTTGCTGTGAGGACAGAAGTGCAACAAACCAAGGTGAAAGAGAGCCCAAACTGCACGCAGCTGGGAAGCCTGAATCCCAGAGCGTGCTGCTCTCTGCCTGCTTCATTTCCTGGAAGAATGCACAGGAATGGGGAATCCAGGCATGAAATTCAGCTGAATTCATCACTTTCCAAACACAAAGCTGTGCTTGGTTGTGTGCTGTACTTATCAAAGTGACAAGTGAACCCTGATAATGGACATCTGGAAAATAACCCCAAGACCAGACTGCGGGCTGGGGAGGAGCAGACCTTCTGAAATCAGCAGAGCTACCTCAGGTCAAAGGAGATTGTAATTGACCCAGTGATGGAGCTTTGCTTTTGTTCACCTTATATTTATGAACGGTAGATATCAGTTTAACAATGACTAGATTATGCATAAAATGTCTGCTCATGGAGGAGCCCCTTGCTTCCTTCCTCTGTTCTCTCTCTCCTTCTGCCTATTGACTGTGCACCGTTCTTGTTACCAACCGTTTCTTTTTCAATCTTCTGTGCTAAGACGGCTCGGGACTCTTCCTGGTCATGAGAGCTGGAGCCTCGCCGTTCGTAGTCTGCGAACAAGGGAGGGAGAGAAAGATATATTTACTATCAGAGGTTGAAAATAGGCTTCATTAAATGCAGGGACCCATGGGATGGTAACTCCCAGCTTGGTTGTTTATTCTGGGTTATGAGAGCACCTCAGGAGATCACAAAGAAGAGGAGGTGATCAAAGTTGCCGATTAAATCTTCCAAGGTCACAGCACCTGCCCGCCAACCCTCTGTGTCAATACGCTGCCTGTTTTCAAATATAAGCAGTGACTGAATCATGAAGAGCATCCCGCTGTCAGCTACGGGCAGAGACCTGCAAGCCCTTGTCTCCAGATGCTGTGAGTCACTAACTCCTTTGCCTTTGATGCACCTAAGCTGACTTACGCCTGCAGAGGAGCTGAAGAGCCACCGCACGCATTGCAGAGCACTCCACAAGTATGTAAAGTGCGATTAGATTAACTCCCACTCTCTCTTCTAACCTCCAGCTCTCTGCAGGAGCCTTCCTTGTCCCAGAGGTACCAGTTTAACTAAACAGTAGTTGAGAAAGAAGAAATAAGACCTGGAAGTGAATGCAACTGTCACTTGCTAGAAAGCAGCGTGCCAGGAA
Organism: Fregata magnificens; assembly: GCA_013389945.1. Taxonomy (NCBI): domain Eukaryota; kingdom Metazoa; phylum Chordata; class Aves; order Suliformes; family Fregatidae; genus Fregata; species Fregata magnificens. Next base: position 94,193 of record WAAD01005459.1, read on the forward strand.
TTCTGCATGACTGATGTTTAGGCAGGCCTGTGCACAAATCAGCATTTTTGTACAAACTTGTGTGCAGCCTCTCAAGTGTTTTTAATGGGTGTTAAAAAAAAATCCTCCTGCAATAAAAAACATGGGCACCTCCCAGCTTCAAGAAGACAGACGCTCAGTGAGGGGATAATATTTCAGTGTGAACAATTGCTCAGGTGGCCTCTTGTGAAAAGAGTAACGTGTCAGCTCAGTGAAATGGGGTTTGAAAGGGCCAGCACAGCAGGTGTTTGGACAGCAGGATATATAAAGTGGGAGAACAGGGGAGGCAGTTTTGGCAAAGGACCGTGAAAAATGTATGTCATCTTTAAGTGTTTAGATGAGGTGATTGGTTTTGTCAGGTTTTGTAGAAAAAGCAATAAGGCGTGTTTCAAAGGAGAAGCGATCTCAGCAAACAGGCGTCATTCGAGGCTTTCTCCTGTCTCCTGCTTTCGTGCCAAGCTCTGTGTTCTCAGATCCAGAAATCCTGCCTGGGTAAATGCCCAGCTCTGCTGATGTACGCAACGGACTTAAAGCTTTATGCTAAGCGTCCTGGGAAGGGCAGAGTTAAGGGTGGCCATTTTGTTAAAAACTGCTGTGCATCAGAATACAGATATGGTCCAGCTCTGAAATACAGGTCTTATTTTCATCATGCAAAACTGGACCTGAAATAGGCTCTCCATTCAGGAGGCCAGAGCAGCTGCTTGGCTTCAGATCCTGTCCCAGGGAAGTGAGTGTTTTCTCTCCTCAGCTGGTGTTTGGAGTTTCTTATAGTATCCTGATTACATGTTTTCCTTGAACCTAGAAATTAATCCTAAGGGAGGGTGGTACAATACGCAGTGCTAAGAAAGGCTTACAGTTGGCTCGTCGTTTTAGTCCATTTGAGCTTTTGTCAGAGAAAGAGCTTATTTCTGTTACTTCTTTCTCCAAAGAGAAATACAAGTTTTTTCAAGCCAGCTCAAATGGGCTGAAGTCAGAATGGTTTTGGAATAAGATTTTAGGTTAGCACAGGAGAGAGGTGAGTTCAGATCTGCATTCCCACACTCAACTCTAGGAGAATTCATGCAAACCACTTGATTTCTGAGGGTGAAATCTTGGCTCCTGTGAAGTCAGCAGAGCCAAGAATTTGCCTTTCTGACCAGGTCCGTCTTGTCTGTATGTTTTAAGATCACTGGTGCCTGGTCCAAACTTCATGTGATGGCTCAGTTTTATGAGGGGCTTTCACCTCTTTTGGGAATGTCAGTATCCCCAAAACACAGGTGGTGTTACAAGGAGTTTCTAGGAGCTTTGATTTATTGAGCTGTCGTTGAGCAGAAGATGCCTGCTACTAGCCCAGTGGGTAAAAATGTTTGCTGCAGCCCAATTTTTAGGCATTTATAAAGCACGGCCAGAGACGCAACAAAATGTTGTGCCTTTGGTATGTGTCTGTGTTACATTATAACGCAGTGAAAAAACACTGGGCTTCCCTGTGCTCCAGCAATACAGGGCCTGAAATGACCACAAGCCATTTCAGGAGGGTTGGCTGTCCGGGCTAATGAGTCCCCTGCCCCCAGGACAGACTTGCTGAGTGCTCCCAGTACCTGGATCATACTGGGAAGGGGGTGCCACCCGGTTCCTGTTCATCGCTGAGCCTCGCATGTTGTGCTGGATCGGGATGGGAGCTGGGCCTTGCGGCGGTGGGAGGATGGATTGTCTCTGCCTGATCTTTTCTTGGTTTGCTCTGCAAGGGAAACAATGCAAAACAACCCTGTCAGTGGCTGCCGATCCTGTTTCTGAGAGACTGGTGCAAATGCATCATTGTAAATGCGGCTTTTTTTTTTTTTTTTTTTTTACTCCCAGCTGTATCCTGCAGTACTTACTTGAGTGTCTGTGGCCGTATCTTCTTCCCATGCTTGTGGTCTGCCAGGGCACTTTCTATGTCCTCGTGAACCATCTCCGCCTCAGAGATAAAACAGGGATGTTTTTAAGGCTTTGCTTTGGAAAGGATTGAGGGCTCTAAGTGGGCAAAGGAAGAAGGGGCTGGCAGACAGCTAGGAGCATATTTTGTTCTCTGTTTCACACCAGCAAGGAGGGCTCTGCTCACCTCCACCTCGTCGCAGTTGAAGAAGTGGATGTCAGGTTTGTGCTGCTCTGAATCCTGACACACCAGGAGGAGGATGGAGGAATAGCGCATCTGATTCAGCACAGTTTGGCAGTGCTGGACTGTCGGCAGAGGGAAGTCCTCCAGCTCCTCCTGGAAGAGAAAGAGGAAGGGGTCAGGCAATGGGGAATTATTGAACTGACGGGGAATGGTCCTGTGTATGAAGTCCTGGGATCCCTGTTTGAGGAGAGAGACCTGGCAGAGCTTGTGCTTCTCAGCAGTGGTTTGCTGGGGTCTTCAAAGGTCAAGGTTTGCAGAGGGGCAGTGGCTTGGGACTGCAGAATAGGAGAGAGGTGGATGGCAAACAGAGGTGAGCTCTTGTTCTCCTCTGGGTCCTGAATATGAGGCCCAGCGTGAGACTTCAACAACTTGAGCTTTGTTGCTCACCATCATCTTATTGCTGTGCTCTACCTGTACCAGCACACTTGTCATCCATCCCAGCAGAGCACTGGGAGGAAAGATGCTTTCTGCAAGGGGCTTACCCTCCCACTGTCTCCTTGGATGATCTTCGGCTAATATTATTGACTTTCTCATTGCTAAAATCACAGCAGCACCGTCCCTCTCCCACTATCTGGCTGCTCTTTCCCCTCAGATTAGGTGCCCTGTGTGCATGTACCTGTATCACTTGTCAAAATGGGGCACTGTTCTCAGGCAGGTGATCCTGCATGTTATTTTAATGCAAGTGATATGTCCTTCCCTGTCTGCTTATGCTTTATGCAGATCTTTGTGGACCTGTAAGTCTGCATGACTCCCACAGAAAGCAGTTTTACTGTTGGCCTTGAGCACAGCTCAAGGTATCTTTCACTTGGAGTATCTGTGCTCTGCAGCCATGAATAAATCATCCGACACCTACCTGCCCCTTGAATTAGAGTCAACCAGCCTCCGCGCACCCAGGAGTGGATTTTGGTGGTGATTCGCCCTTGTTTGGGTTCCTTAGAAATGGCTCTCCCAGGCAGAATGGGAAGGGCACACACTGCACCCCACGCATCAACCTGTGGGTAGCTCTCGCAGAGCTCTGGGTACCTGGGACTCGCAGTCCAGCAGGCGGATGGACTTGTCGTTCACTTGCAGCAGCATCTCCTGTGTCCAGATCTTCTCTTTCGAGTTGAGCAAGATGAGTTTTCGAATAGCATCGTCCACCGTCACGATGGACTCGCTCTTGTCCATGATGAACGTAGCCAAGTGCTGAAGTTGGGAGGAAAGGAGGAGAAAACAGGTGAAAAAGCTTTGAGGGTGTGTGTAACATAAGCCAGTGGTGAAACCATCTCTAAAGGCTTGAACTACTGTCTGCTCTTTAGAGCACAGGCATGAAAGAGTTGCTGCAGAAAGTATACGTTCTGGTTGTTAGTACCAGCCTGTCTGTAGTGGAGAAAGATTAGGGTTTCGTAATGTAGCAAGGGTTTTCATAACAAGTTTCACCACTTGCATATTTATCTCATCATATGTCAATTCTAGCGGCTCTGGCCCCTGTCCAGCAGCGCGTGTTTGCAAATGCTTTGCACACACGAGTTAGTCCCCTGGCTTTTCTGAAACTGGCTTGGAAGTTTAAATACAGTAGTTAAACTTCACTTGCCAAGCTAAAAGCACTTGCATTTAGCTCGTCTTGTCTAGCAGATCTTCCTGCATGGGATTTGTCCCAGGCAAAGAGCTCACACAAGCCATGGGCAAATGTTAGTCCTCTGTGCTGAGGTGAGATCCATGCGATGTACGGGCTTCGGCCGGGTCCCCTGCCCTGGGTAATTCAAAAGGCAGCACAGCTGCGCCAGAGATCTTCTGTGCTGCAAAGCTACCTGGTCTGCAAGACAGCTCCAACCTGGCAGCTGACTCTGCACCAGCCCTTCAATCCCCTCATATTACCTTCCCCCCAAAAGTACTCAAATCAGCCCTCATGGTAGTGAAAATTGGCGTCGCTGACTGTAAGAAGGGATTTTTTGCTACTTGCCTCTTCCTGCACTGTGGATTTGCTAGATTACCCTGGTTTTCCTCCCTCCCTCCACCTGTCCTATAAACCCAGCCCAGGGCTCTTCCCACCACCAGCCTGGTTTCCATGCTGTCCTCCCTTCTTGCACTGCCTTGTGTGTGCACTTGGGCCGGGGGCAGCTTGGGTAAGGTGGTAACATCCCAGACATGACTGCACTCGCGTGCTTTCCCATCCCTGCTCTGTGTCCTGAAGCGTGTGGTGATCCAAGCCTTGCACTTGGCACTCGTATTTACAAAGAGTTTGTGTAATCGAGCTGCACCTGCAGGCTTTGGACTGCTCCTGGGGCTCCGTGCAAGGGGAACGCTAGGCAGGTCAGGGCAGGGAGGCAGCTGCAGGAAGAAGTGTGTTGCATCCAAATGGTGTGTGTGCCCCCCCAGCAGTGGGTGAAGGCCACTCCAAAAATCCAGGTAATTTATTTATCTCCGCTCTGATCAGGAGCCACTGAGAGCAAGCACTGCTCTCTGTGGATGGGGAGAATGTGCGTCTGCCAGCAGAGGGGACTGCAAGGCAGGAGAAGCCGGGAGCCTTGCCTGCTCAGAGCAGCCACGCTGTTTTCTGTGCAGTTGTCCCTGTGTGAGTGACAGCACAGCCAGGCCACGTGTTCAGGTGACAACAGGAGAAGGGAAAAAATTCAGGAAAGGAAAGGAAATGGTCCTGTTTAACCTTGTTCCCTCTGCTGCCCTGCTGTATTCCTGGTGGAATACAGGAGGAGGAGAAGGGAAGGAGAACATGCCCAACTGGGAAGGCGGCTGAAGCTCTTCCCTGTCATAACCAACTTTCTCCAGGAGAGAAAGGCAGGAGGTTTTCAGATGGGCAAGTTATAGGCCTGACCAATGCATCTGTGCCGCAGCTAGTCCAAGGGCCTGCTGCTGGGAGGCTTATCAGGCCAGGTCCCAGCTCTTTCTCTCTTCCCTGGAATATTGATGGCCCATCCACCAGCATGACCGTCTCACCCCGCTTCCCCTACTCAATAGCATTAGGCTAAATAAAACCTTGCTGCTGAAGCAGCTGTGGGTCAGCTGAAGAGCCATGGAGCAGATTAACCCTTCTGGCAGGGAGACCCAGGTACTGTGAGTAGAGCAGATGCATTACATGCGTTCGCTGTGGGTCTGGGGGCAACAGTGCAGCAACCCCAGAAACAGTCCTGCTAGGCATTTGGGGTGTGTGTAGATGGTGGCAGTGGAGACTCCTGCTTGCCTTTGCACAAATCCTGCAGCCTGGTTTCAAAGCAAGAGCTGGAAAAATGGGGTGTGTTTAAAGCAAGCCACAAATTGGGATGTGAAATTTGGAGAGGCTTTTTGTTGCCTCTAGTTCAGGGATGAGTTTTGCCTGGCTTTTCTCCCTCTGATCCCTTGTCTTTGTGCCTTCTCCCAGTGATCAGATGTAATCTTTTTAGGGTTCAAGCAGTTTCTTTTTGGTGCTGACTCTGCTACAGTGGTGCTGTATCAGCGGTCAGGGTCCGGCATGGCACAAAAAGACAGTCTTTGTCCCAGAAGACTAGCAAACAAGAGATATAAGACACAAGAAGAGAAGGAGAAAGGGCTGGGGGAAAATCTGTCTGTTCCCAGTAGCAGTCTCAGCTCGTGAGCTGATTAAATAACCCAACGGGTAGTGTCCACAATCAGCATGTGCCTCAGAGGGCAACAGAGGAGGATGAGAGAGTTGCTTGGGAAGGAAGTCCTCTTTTACCGGTAAAAGCCCAGGGAGGTGCAAACGGGAAGCAGACTAAGAGGCAGCAAAAGCTGACCCTGCTCCAGCACCAGGGAGGGAACCAGCACTGTCCTGCAGTGGAAACAGGTTACGAAGGGACCTTGGAGAGGCCATGAATGTTGGGGTCTGATACAGACCAGATGGACCTGAGGAGGATCTGTATACTCAGAGCATGGAGCTTGGATGATTGTGTTGAAGCACAGGCAAGAACCGTTGTTGCAATCTGCTCCAGACAAGGTGGATGCAGTGGGAAAGGGTCAGATTTAAAGCACTGGTAGCCCTGACACGCAGAAAGGGCTGAGTCTTTAAACATGATGGTTGATGGTGGGAACTAGGGGTGGAGAGGATTTGTGGTGACCAATTTGTTGTTAAGGTGGTTGTTGGATAATTCACAAAGACTGGAAAGAGCAGAGAAGAGGATAAACACTGCAGAGTGCAAGACCCAATCCTGTGTTCATAAAGCAAAGGTATTGGGTGAGGCACTGTCTAAATAAAACTCCTGGCAAGTATTTGAGCTGAAAGCTGAGATTAGCCATGCTATCAGATATGAAAAACATGCTTAGGTATATGTTACTGTAATTGTAAAATAGTGCATGAAAAGGTATTTGCAAAGTCAATGTTGTCTGTGTAGAGGTGACAAACCCTCTGCTTTCTGAGCAGCGAAGAGAATTGGTTTATACCTGATGACGGGCATTCTTATCTGTTCTATGATTTTAACTGCCAGGTTTACAATCTTCATAAATTCCTTTGTTGTTTACTGTTAAGTAAATTAATTTTCATGGAGGGGAAAGCTGCTTGTCTAACTCAGACTCATTAGAATATTTTTTTCTTTTCCATTTTCTTTAGATACTGGTGGAATGAGAGGGAGAGAAGCTTGCTACTGTCTTTGATTTATCTAATTAAACCCCCTTTTCATCCAGATGGATATTCAAATATAGTAGCTTTTGTAAGAATGGGTAATGACTCCATCCACTATTAAACTTTGATCAGCTTATAGATTACTTCAAAGGGTGTAAAATGCCTCTTGTGAGGAAACCTCTTCCTGCCTCACTGCCTGCGACTGAAATCCTCCTTGCCTTGGTCAAAGTTCAAGGTAGAGACTCACAAATGGGTGGCATATGGCATAATTAATAAAGAATTCATGGACGTGTCACTGTTTAAAGTCCCTTCTCTGCTTCCATGAGCAACTTTATTTGGTAGGAGTCACTGATGGGGATGGTTGGCAGGGCCGCTGATGGGGCAGCTGGCCATCGAGTTAGTTTCTCTGATGGAAACCAGGGCCTCTTTCCAAACAAGCATTTTTAAAAGTCTAAATTTCATTTTAGGCAACTGAACAGGTTCCTTTATTTCTAACTGTGTATTTAAGCTCTCTGCCAGACTGGGGTCTTAAACCAGAAAAGAGAGGGCCCTGTCTACTAAACATGAACCTCATAAACTGTTTTCCTTTCTCGCCTTGCCCAGTTTTCAGTGATGAATGGTCCAGCCTCAGACGGGCACTTCTGTTCCTGTGGTGTAGAGGCCACTGGCCTGCACCGGCATGTTGTATTCCAGGAATTGCTGGGCCCGGGACAGCCAGGCTGTCTTTTAAGTGGATGTCTGTGACACTGGGAGATGAATTTGGCTTAATGCCTGTCATGGTTGAAGGGTTTTGAATTACTTGAGAGGACACAGTAGCTGAAGGAGAGCTGAAAGATGATAGTCGATGTGGTCTCTGTTGTTTGGGCGGGTAAGTTCCTGTAACCACCATAGGAACCCTGTTTTTTAACCTGTCTGTCCATGCTGATCAAGAAGGGTTTGAAGCATGAGGTGATGAGAGGGATAACAGCTCCCGTTACTTTCCTTCAAACGCAGAGGAGGAAGAGAGAACAACAGCTTCTCCATTTCCTGTTTCCTTGTTCAGAATTTCCCTTGTCTTTTTAACATCTTACCCCCCACCCCCATTCTCCTCTCCCCGGTTACTCAACACTTTAATTTGCTGAATCTTGATTATTCAGAAAGGAAATAAATTTTTGATAAATGATGATTTCATATGCCATGTTCAATTTAAATTTCAAGTAGAAAATAGGTCCATATGTAATTAAACCAACTTCATGTTCTTTAATGATCATTTTTGTCCTCCCTTCTCGTCAGTCATTTCCCATCTGCAGGCTGTAATGACACAGTGTCCAGCTGAACGACGGATTAGTGCTGGCTCCACAGCAAGTCCCTGAGACAGTGACCTCCCAAGCACATGTCACATCTCATAGCAAGAGGACAGAGTTGCTGATCTCAAATGTCCCCAGACACTGGTCCTAGATGTAGCCCAGCAAGGGAAAGAGGACAAGCCAGGAACTTCCAAGCTTTTGGTGTAGGTCAGCACACTGGGCATGCAGAAGCAGTGACCGGTCTCCGTTTCTCTCCCCATCCCCAAAGCAGTCTGTCTAATGTGGGTGTCTCTCCCACTCTTCAGTTCAAAGAAACGTGCGGGATCCAAGGGAGGGACAGTTAAATGGTCAGGGATGACCTGTGTCACGCAATGTGGGAGAAGCCATTGGAGTCTGGACCCGGCTTTGTTATAGGATTTGAGCATGATTCAGAGTTGTGCCTTGGGAAGCTGTTTGTAGCCTTGTGGGAGGATCTGTGAGCTATACCAGAGTCTATTCGCTTGGACTTTCCAATAATGCCATACCACAGTGGAACTACTGCTGCTCTCCAAAGCAAGGAGTTGGAGAGGAGCAGCAGAGAATTAAAGATAGCAGGAGAGCTGGTATTGATTTTAGACAGAGCAGGCAATATGTAAGAGGAGAGAAGAGAAAGGAGAGGGATCCAGTCCAGCCTGAAACCTCTGACTTGTAGGAAGGAGTGGGGTGAGTTTTGGGAGAGGAATTGTCTCAGGACTCGTGCTGCTCTCATAGTCCTTTAGTTTATCTCTGCAGAGTGTCTGTGATGAAGAAATTCCTGTGCTCCACCTACACATGCTCTTTACTTTCCTACCCTTTTGTGCTCAAAGGAATCCGGTGAGAAGCCCAGATGATCCCAGCTTCAGTAGCGTGTTACATGTGATTGAGAGGACTTGCATGGTCTCAGTCCCTGGATTCAGGCTGGCAGGACCATGGTGACCTGCAGCTCAGGGAGGGAAATTACAGTGGATGGCTAAGTCTGAAAGTGTGTCCTACAGTCCAGGAGCTAGAAATAGTGAGTGTACCCAGCTGGGTAGGAAGCTCAGGAGACAAGTTTATCTACAGGCATCTGGGGTTAGGAAATGGAGAAAAGAAATACGAGGTTTCAAGCAGCTTTGCTGTTTGCCTCTCCCAGGGTGTGAAGAGTGGCACCTGCTTATTGTAAGAAGGTTCCCAACTCCTTTTTGGCCTAATGAAGGTCCAGGACAAATGAAACACATTGCGTTACCAGCACCTATCACTGACGTTGGCCTTTGAGCCCCTTAACATTTCATTGCATACTCACCTGTACGTGGTACTGTGAAGTCTCATGCATAATGACATTGGAGTTGGAGTATTTTTTCCTTTGTTCTGCAAAAAAAAGGAAACAAGCCTTCATTGTCGTGGCTGTTTATCGGTATGTCAGGGTCTGAGAATTACAGCTCTTATGATGGGGTGCTACAGTCTTTCTCATCATCTCTGAGCTTCCAGCTTCAATCAGAGCGTTGGGAATAATAAGGCAGATTAACTTTTGTAACATGGATTGGCAAATTGGGTGTGTAGGGTACACATTCAAGTTGTATCCCTTAATGCTGCTGATAATTTGATTCCTGGAGGTCAGCACCATTCGTGGAGGAAATTAAACCTAGTGTAAAGGAAAGCCCCAGACAAATGATGAGGGAAGCTCTTGGAAGAGGGCTGGGGAGGAGTGGCTTGAGAAGGCTGGCAGAAGGCTATGACATGCACATGGCAAGAAGAAAAAAATCCACCACAACGTACCAGTTTGGACATAACAGCCCTTTGAATCATCCTAAAGGAGAAACCTTCTGCGCTACCGTGATGCTTTTACTTTGCTTTCTTGCATTGCCTGGCAAGCCGCAGTAAAGGTCTGTAGTTACAGGTAGGAAGGGCTGTAGGGATCAAGGCCAGCCAGTCAGAACCTGTGTTTCTTGTACAGTATTTTTATGAGGCAACAAATCTTCATTACTTCCCGCATTTCTTACTGGAAAGTGGCAGTAAAGAGCAACTGGGAAAAAATTGCATGGAATTTCACAAAGCTATTGAATATAATCCTGTAAGAATTTACCCTGCCAGCTCTTACTTGCTGTTTAATTGGTACTTGTCCAGGGATTCCTTATAAATACTTTGCTTAAACAGCAGAGGAGTAACTGTCAAGGCCCAGAGTGATCTGGGAGCATCCAAACTGAAAACGTCTTCCTCACCAGCAGAGGACATCCTCTGATCTCTGGTTTGCTTAGAAAATGCAATAGCAGTTTTATATGTCACCCTCCTTAAAGCCTGTGTTAGAATATCCTGCCCTCTGCAGTAACAGTCACAACCAACGGGATTTCATAATGCAGCAAACGTTAGGGCTCCTTGTCTCTTAAGGAAGTACATATTGTTAGTTTATTTGTGGTTTACTTCAAAGCTCTCTTTAATGCCTTCTCTGGGATGTTGGCTTCTCTCTTGTTTTCCCCTTTTCTTTGAACATGGAATATGTGGTCAAATTAACAAATTTCACATTAAAGAGGCTGGCACCTAGAAAATGAATATCCTCGTAGGAGGTCATTTGGTCAGTTTCCAAATTTTTTGGTGAAGTGGTGCAAGACCCATGTAAAACTTTCCAAAATGTTTCTTTAGTTTATATTTTTAGTAGCGTGTCACATTGTAATTGAAAAACACTCCCCAAACACTTACAAGAAAAACTGGTAATATTTTTGATTGCTGAAAATTGAAGCTTCCCTTGTAATCAAAAGAAGGTGACTTTTTTTTTTTTAAATAAAAAAGATGAGAAACTGAAGATAAGTCTATTTTGAAGTGCAGACAGTGAAATGAAGTGAATATACAGCCAAGCAAGGGTAGGGCAGTAACTGGAAGGGGCTGGAGGCGGTAAGGAGCTCTAGGAAGGAGCAGGGTCTGCTGGAGTAGTGACCACCCCGTGATGCCCCTGGAAGGCCTCTGCCCACATAGATGGGCTACGGGCAACCAGGGCTCTGTCTGGTCACTCCTTTAGGTGATAATTTGAGAAAGAGGATAGCAGCCTAATGAAGGTGCTGGTGATGTAGCTCCTCCCACCATGACACCATGGTTTGTTTGACTTTTCCTTTTGCTGTCCTCTGAAACTGCAAGTGTTTTGCATCCTTTTAGTTTGTTCAGCAGGACAAATACCGGCCTATGCACTGAGTTCTTCCCGGGTTTGCTTCTGTGCAAATCCTTTCCCTTCTGGGTAAATGAGCACAGCTCAAGGGGTTGAAGCAGCTCAAGTGGTAGTTCTGGCTTTACCACTGCTAGTGTCTTGCCTTTTTTTTCCTCTGTCCCTTGTGTAAAACAGAGAAGTGACTATTTCCTATCTGCTGCTGTTACTATTGGACTATTGAAGTTACTATCCCATTTCTTTCCCCCCTGTGAAGCGGCCTCTCAGTGCCCAATATGGCCAGACATGGTCTCCCTCAGCATTGCCTTCCTGCTCTTGGTTGTGAGGCACAAGTTGCTTTGCAGACAGAGAAGCCGCCAAGCCCCAGCCCCGAGGAGTGAGCAATGTGGGCTCACTTAGAGAAGTCAGCCAGGTTCTCCCTGCACCTTGGCCACCTTCAGCAGGGACAGGAGCAGGCTGTTGCCTGATGGGTGTGCATTGCCACGAAAGAAAGAAGAGTGATAAGTGCGGGTGATAGGAGCAGAGACAAAGGGGGAGCACCTGGTCTGCTTTTGTGTTGCTTGCACATTTGTTAACAGACTCCTTAACACTCTCTTTACAAGCATATCTTATCGTGGTTGCTGTGGGAGTGACAGTGGGGGGACTCCCAAGCTGCTGCTCAGGGAGAGGAGCTGAGATGTGTGGTTCTCCTGCCTTGGGTCTGTGCGTGGGAAGAGGTCCAGCAACTGGGATGGGGGGTAGAGGGCACAACAGGGCACCCACAGAAGGGAAAGCTGGCGTGGTCAACGCAAGTAGTGACTGAAGCAGTGCTGCTCTGACAGCCTTTTCCTTCTCTTCTGACTACATCCCAGCAAAAATGCTCTCTGACCACTTCACCCCAAGAAAGCACAGTCCCCTGGTTGCTCCCAAACCATGGAGTTGTTTTCTACGAGATCTACTGAGCCTGTCCTTTACATCTTCTCCAAAGCTACCAGGAATCACTGAGACTCCTGCAAATGGACAACATCTCCAGCAGCTGCCTGCTGCTGCTCCACACTAGTTCAGCCCATGCATCCTGTCCATCCCTTTCCTTGAGCTCGCTTGAGTGAACTTGTCCCACAAACAGTTGTACAGGGACAGCAGAGGGGTCAGTGGACTGCAGCAATGGGATGGAGAAATGAGGGTCAGGATTGGAAAGGATGGCAGTTCCGGAAGCTGGTGATAATGATTGAGAAGGTGCGACACTGAATTACAGCCCGAGTGTTGGCTGGGGGGTAATTGCCAACTCTGATGCATGCTCTCCTTTAAGCCTTGCATGCAGGAGAGCACTAGCAAGGAGTAAATGCAGCGAACAGAGCATCCTGCTGTGACAAGAGCAGAAGACAACCCCCAAATCACCGGTATGGACCTTTAGCTTAGTTCTGGGGCCCTCCTTGTATTCACTTCTCACCTGAGTAGCTGTTATTTAAACCTCCTGCCAGCAGATCCTGTGCAAAGGGAGGAGAAGCTGGCCTGAATCTGCTGCTTTCCCAGAAAGCAGACAGGAGTTAAAGTACCTTATAGGCATGTGCCTCCTCAGCACTGATTGCCAGGATTTCTGCAAATGTCCTTCCTCACGAGTGTGCGTGCCCCTGCATGTAACATGAAGCTTCATGCCTAGATTTTTCCTGCCTAGCATGGGATAGAATTTCGAGCCAACCCATCCAGCCTGTGTGAATGCTCCTGTCTCAGGTTACTTTGATTTAGCTCACACCTAGTGGGAATTTGGGGTTTCGTTGGCTGTCCTAAAATCAGAGAGCTGGCAGGGAGGGCAGTTAAAAACTGGTTATGGTTGAACAAGCTCAAACCTCTCAGGTATGTTAGACTGCGGGTCTTTCGCACTACTTTCTTGCTAAGTGTCTGTCAGGTGCTCTTGTTCCTGTGACCTGCCCTGGTTTGGGGCTGCAAAATGCTGGTCAGGCACAAGGGACGGTGGAGTTGGGAGCAAAGCTTGGGTCACGCACAGGTTTGCAGCATGCTTTTACTTTGGGTTCCACCTTGGTGGTGTGAACCTTTTCCCCTAGATTCCCCTTGCATCTCCGTTATGCTTTTATTTCTACTTGGCTTCCATGGAAGGAGGATGAGCGTGTCCCTGAGCTCAGCTTGGGCTGAGCGGGCATTGCCAGCAGGTGTCTCTCGAGAACAAGCACTGGCCCGAAGGGCTGCTTTCCTTGGGATTTAGCTTGGGGTTTTCACCTTTCTCCCTGGCTAGCAGAGAAGAGCTTTTAAATTGAGCTCCTCTTGGTACTTCTCTGAAGACGCAGGTCTGAACACTGGTAGCAAACCTGTCTGAGGCTGCAGGAGCATGCTAAACATGCAAAGGTAGCCCAGAGACAATGAACATGAAAGGAGATACCGCTGCTTTCATTTGGAGCCTGGCAAGAGTTGATAGGAGCTAATGCTTTTTAACACTTTTCTAACACTCTTTAAGCCTGAGGTGTGCCATCAGCTTGGCAGGACACCCGAGTACTTTGTGCCTTGTATCTCTGTGCCTGTGACTGAAGACACAGCAGCGTGCTTTGCCTCTGCGGCTAATTCCTGGTAGCCCTGAAGTGGCTGCTGTTCACAAGTGGAGATAATTTATTGGTGAGCATGCTGCAGGTCTCTGAGCCGGTGCCTTTTACACCGTCAGCGCTGACTCGGAGGTGGAGCGAGGATAGTTTAGGGGGGAAAGACCTCAGACACCCAGCACAGCTCCCTGCTCAGCCATTAGCTTCCAGAGTGACCTTGAGTAAATTAATTAATATTTCAGCGTGGTCACTTCCCACCTTAGGCTCGCATTGAAGTGTCAATGGCATTTTCTGTTTGCTGTGTGTTTTAATTGCAGTCTGCCCTACTTCAAATGTGGGGCAAGGTCTGGAATAGGGCACACGGCAACACACACCGCAGGGATACGTGTCTGGTGTAACTTTTTTTTCTCTCTGTAACCTCAATTTCCTCACCAAGCATTTCTCATGTAAATAGATGACACTAATGGAAATGAGAACACCGCGTCTGTGTGGGATGGAGACAAATTTGGATTTTAAGTCATTCCGTCCCCTCCTTTTTAAAAGGGAGTGGAAAAGGCTGAAGTGGTCGGTCTGGAAACAAAGGGGTTTTACATTAGGACAGGCAAATGTCTCCAGCCCTGAAAGGAAGGGTACAGAGCTGTGTCAAGAGCTGGTAGTCCCCGAGGAAGGGAAGGTATACCAGGGGGACAGGGTTTCCAGAGGGAGGCTAGCGTAGGACTGCGTTTCTGGTAGAACAGCTTACCAGACCATAGGCTGGCTTTCTGGTAGGAGAACAGCCCGTGGAGCTGTAGTAACTATCAGGGCTGCAGCTGGTTGCCTACAGACTTTTTGGGGTCTCCTCTGATGCCTTTGCCCCATCCTCCAAGCTTAAAGAAGCTGCACGTGTCATGGTCAGCAGAGATCTCAGCATGTACCTCTGAGAAAATGTTTGGAGACGCCCTTGGAAATCTTGGGGACCTGTCAAAACCTCAGAGCTCTGAATAGCCCCGCTTCCCAGCACTGGCGCTCTGGGTTAAGCTCACTCAGAAAGGCCAAAGGCCCCTTTAGCCATTTGCAGCCTTTTCCAGCTGACAGAAGCAAGCCCTGGGGCAGGGAGAAAATGCAGATGTTTCCCCTCCCTCTTTTGATTCTCCCTGGGGGCATTTCTGCATTACCTTTAAAAGTCGCAGAACTAGAACAAAGTGCCTCTATTTTGTCTCAGGATGCCATTCAAGTGACGTCCCAGAAGCTGCCCAGGGTGAGGAAGGGAGTGTTTCTGCATATTCTCTTTCCTGTCCCTTTCTTTAAGATGTCTGCTTGTTCTTTCTCCTGAAATCCCTTCTGTCTCGTTGGCTTCTACCTGGCCCCCACACCCATGGAAACTTTTATTTTTGTGTTTCCTCCTGGCATCTGCAAATATAACCACACAGCCTGGAAACAGCCAGGCTTTCCGGGGACAGCAGGGTGCCAGAACACTGAAATCTCCTTCTTTCCTAGCATTTAGTTTTGATTTAAACACAGGAAGAAGTAAAGATCCAGGCTGCAAATCACAAAATAGTCAGTCTTAGGCCACATCTATCCGAGAAGTGTGGTTGCTTTAAAAAAAAAAAGAGGTTTTTTTTTTTGTTTCTTTACTTCAAAGCAATGTGGTGAAACATTGCAGACCTTTCTGTGGATGCATCATTATTTGCCCTACCTTAAATCTGTCTCTGGTCGTGGTGGGCTGAACCAAATACGCCTGCAGGGACATTTTGCCATTTCGGACATACTAGGACACTTTGCATTTCTACAGCGTCTTGCAATGAGCACCATAACTTGTTATCCAACCCATACCCTGTCCCCAGGAGGCGGAGAATTTGCATAATCCCCATGTGATAAATAAGCATTACAGGAATATAGCGATGATTTTCCCAAAATTAGACAGCAGCTGCTGTCAGAGCTTAGACACCAATCTGCATCTCTGTTCAAATGAATTATCTTCTGCTGTGCCCTTTAGAGGCTGTAGCGGTGGAGGACTCTTTGGATGTAACATGGGATGGGCTGCGAAGGGCAAGGAGAGCTCCAGGGCTATGGCACTAGTACAGCAAACATCTGAAGGTGATAAAAGCTGGCATGAGCCCACAGTGGTCACCACTGTACTTTTTCCCTTCTGTCTGCCAAGAGAGCCAAAGAGATGGGAAAACAATACAGCTTTGTCCCTTGCTTTTGGTGTCTGGCAACAAAAAAACCCTCATAGCGTGGGGAATCCTGTCTCATCTGGAGGAAGGTGGCTGGTGTGATCCACTGCTGTGGCCTAAAGAGCAATGATGGGTAATTCACAGTCACACTGTTGCTGAGCCCAAACACGTGTATGAATGGCATGGGTGATCCAGAAAGTTTTGAATGACTTGAGCATGGATGCCACATGAGACACACACACACTCTGGTAAATTGTCTCATCTCTTGCCTCTAAGGATTTGGCCCAGGGAACCCTAAGACATGCCTTTCAGGGGGAAAAAAACCCCAGTTCTTTAACTGAATTCAGTTCAGTTGTTCAGTCCTTTCCTAACCAGCTAGCTTTAATCCTGTATCCAGAGGTGCAGGGGAAACTGCAAAGCCATTCTCTGAAGAATGTTATCTGTTGCCAATATCTTATGGATAAACAGTGCTGTGGGAATTATGTTTCCCACTGGCACCAGTGGCTACATGAGGAAATGGAAAAAACTCAGACCACTGCAGAGGCAGCAAGGTAGATTGCACCCAAGGGCTCAAAACTGGGTGCTGGGCTGAAATCCCAGTGACAAGGCTAAAATCTTGGCTGGAAGGAAGAGCATCCTGTTTGGCTTTATGTTAAGGAGTGGAAAGGATGAAAGAGAGTAATAAATGAGGAAAAAAAAAAAGCGGGATCGATGCACATCCTGGAGGGACAGGGTTATCAGCTTGGTCCAGGAAGCCAAATCACATCTTTTGTGTCAAGTTCCCTCCCCATTTCCATGCAACACCCTTTTTTGCAGGGAGTTAGGACGTGGCTGTGAACACCCCCTTCAGCCCGATGGATTGTGTTGCACAAGAGGTCGGCTAGCAGGATAAATTCTGCCTGCTGGGACCAGCTTAGAGCTGAAATAACTTGGTTAAAGTCTCTAGGGATGTAGAGTAATGCAAAGGAGGGCAGAAGCGGGCTTGTCTCTCTTAGTGCGCGGCCTCTGCCAAGCCAGCAGAGCAGAGCATCCCCAGTACAACGTACCAGTGGTAGCAAGGGTGGGAGAAAGGGTGGTCGTAGGGGTAAGACACCCAACGGGGTGCCTGGGCTTGGACCCTGCTTCTGCTGCCAGCTTCCGAAATGGCCCGTGAATATTCCTAGGCCTCCCTCCCTCCTAGGGAGGAGGGAAACAGGCTCCTCTGGGGTTCAGCTTCTCTGACCCTGAAGCAGATAGCCAAAAGATGTTAGCTGAGGGGTATGACAAAAGCACCTATGGTTGCCAGCTGTGTTGGGGTACAGCTGTATGACCGTACGTGTCCACACAGAAGACACTTGTGCCTCTGCATATGGGGTGAATGGGCCGAATGGGCTGTGCTCCCACCACGCTCTGCTTTCCTCAGATTGTTAGTGGGTTATACTGGTTTTTTCTGCTCATTTTGCACTTTCTTAAGTGTCTGCAAGACAGAAGGCAGAGTGGCCTTGGGACTGCCATGACACTACGCATTCCCGGTGTTTCGGGGGAATTTGAGCCCTTCTTTCCTGCTGCTGGCAGGGGGAGCGCCTGTGGTGCTATGCCGAGCTGCATGGGGGGTTACAGGCTGCTACAGGCAGGATCCCAAAGCTCAGTCCCAAGATACCATCTCTTCCCATCCATTTACATTCTAAACTGCTCTAAACAAAAACTCGCCTGTGCTCTTGCTGTACGCCAGGGCCAAAGTCAGTTGTTCTGTAAACGGGTGCCTCTGTAACAAATGCAACCAGTTACACCAGAGCTGTGAAGGCCCCAGCCTCCCCTCCACGCAAATCCTTCTCTGATTAATTAGCAAGTTTTGTCACACAGAATACTCCCCGATCCTCCCTGTCTCTCCCTGTATTTGTTTTCAGCCACTGCTGGGCAGAAGGCACAGCAGAAAATGTGGGGGATGGACAAGTCATATGTGAAACTCTCTGTAAGGAACCAAAGAGGTATCGGATTAGGTTTGTTTTCATTGGCAATACCAGACCAAGGACATCTCCTTGATGCCCTGCATCACACTAGAGACCTCCCTGGCCTCCACGTCCATTAGAACAGCCTAAGGAATGTCCTGGCTGTTGCCTTCTGGAGCTTGCCAATTCTTTATATTATCTATACATTATCTAGCAGTGCACATGCTGTTTATAGTAACTTGCCAGTGTAGCATGAGCCAAACCAACAGGTCAGGACACAACCCTCCAGAGGAGAAACAGAGCAGCAAATGCCTCTCTATGCTAATGTCAATGATGCAAATTTGCTGGGCCTGCGTTACAAAGCAGCCTTATGAAACAGCATTTGTTCCCAGGATCTGAGCACGGGGCCAGATCTGATCTGGCAGTCTGACTGCACATCTGCGGTAGCGCAGCTCTGCCGATCCAACAGGTTCCTGCCTCCTCAATGAGTGGGAGGATGCTCCAGGTTCTGCAGGGTTAGTCAAGGATCTGGTTTCAGGCACTGCACAGACCTGCTGCATCTGAGCTTCCGACAGGGAGGCATCTGCAGGTCCGTACCTTGCTTCTGCTATTGCAGAGGCTTCCCTGCTTGGGGTTCCCTATGGCTGGCTGGCTGGTGCGGGGAGAGCTCCGTTTTGGAAGCATCTTTGCAGCTCCTTATGAAGCATCAAGCTCCCTGGTTTTCCTGTTAGCACCATGGTACTTTCTGAACTGCCAGAGCTTGTCTGTATCAGTGGCTGTGACGCTGGGAATCTTTGCATGGGGCAGCTATCACTCATGTGTGGCACGTTAGTACATGATCTGGAAGCTCTTGAAGTGAATGAAAAGACTCTCATTGAGGTTGGGGGCAGCCAGAGGTATGAATGATCTGTGGCAGCAGGGAGCTGCTTTACTGATAGCGTGTTGGCAGCTGCTAGTAGGTGTCACGAGGCTGAATTCCTCTTTGGCATGCTTAATATTTGCCACTAGCTCAGACCCAAGTGCTCACATTCCTCTCTTATTAGCTGAAGACACAACCCACTCTAGAAGAGCAAATAAAAACCTGACCCACCTCCCGGGTTGTGCAAGGACTGAGTACATCAAGAAACACTGCGTGTTTGTGTCTGGCACGCTAGGGAGCACGAGGCAGTATGTACAGTAGCATACTGTCCACTGGGCAGGCACCTGGGTCCACTCAGCAGAAGATAATCAGGGTATTGAGGAGCTGCAGGGGAAGCTCCTGGGTAGAGGTGTTCCTTTTTTCCTTTACAACCAGAGCTGGAAGAAATATGCCAAATTATTTTTCACCAAACAATCCAAAATGTTGTTTTCTGAACTTCCCATAGCTAGTAATGACATTTTTCGAATGTCAGAATACATTTAGTAAGATTGGGGGAACCTTGATTTAACTAAACAAACTGATGAATTTGCTTTACTTGAGGACCAAAAAAACTCTTAATGAAAAGAAAAGTTTCCCTTTTTTTTTTGTTGTTATTAACTAACACAGCTTTTGTTCCCAAGGTACTTGGGCATATCCAACAACCCATTCCATTTAAGAAAATGTTCCTCTGAAAAAGCCCTGGGCACTTACTCCATGCAAGGAGAGAACTTGCGCTCAGCAGTGTTGAGGTAGCAAAGAAAAAGGACCACTGGAGATGCCAAGCAGGCACTGCGGCGTCAGAGGTGGCAGATGCCTCTCTGCAGCCCCCCATCACTAACTGCCATCCCCAAGGCCCTGCAATGCAGACATGAGGGCTGCCTGCAGCAGGTCAGAGCGGTTGCAAGGCAGCTCTGCGGCCAGGGCTGAGCCCAGCCAACTCGGATTTCCAGCCAGCAGCACCCAGAGCAGAGCCTGCTCCTCCCAGTAGCTCCAGTCAGGGCTGAGCTGAGCCTATACGTCCCTCATCTTACCCACCACTGGATTTTGGTCTGCAGGAACCAACAGGAATGCTGGCTTCCTATTTTTCTTCCAGCCCTGTTTCCAGTTGGAGTATTAAATGTCCAAGGCTTTGAATAAAAGCGTCACCCACAAGGCAGAGTCAGAGGGGAGCCAGGGTAATCTGAAGCTGGAACCTCGGGTGGGAAAGGGGATGTGAAGAAAGAAGCTGAAATGGCACCGAGGGAGCAGTGGGGGACGACAATGTCTCAGGCACTGCCCTGACTCAGACCTGTGATCAGCACTGCCCAGGGCTTTGTTGCGGTGGGCTGGGTAAGCAAACAGCAACAGCACGTGGAAAACTGCACTGCCTTTCACCCCACCTACCGCAGGAGCACTTTGGCTCCCTGTTACTTGTCCCATTGTACTACGCAAATGCATCCAGGGATGCTCCCTCTGCTGAGCAGCTTTCAGTCTGTCCTGGGAAAGGGCAGGAGCAGGGGAAAGCAATGCCCAAGGGTGAAATGGTGTTGGCGACGGTCGTGCAGCTGGTTGGAGACAGACACAGCTCTGTGTTCATCTGCCCTGTCCAGTGCTCTGGAGGTCTTGGGCAAGCCGAGCAGGTCCTTCGGGGGAGTGGTACGTACAGGAAACACTGGACCTGGGAAATACCTATTAGGTTGGTACTGCTGTGGTCAGCACCAGTTCCCTCAGTCACCCTGTCATTTCCAAATGGAAAGGGCAGTCCGAGGGAAGTGGTTCCTCCTCTCTACGGCAAGGAGTCTTGATCTTTGCTGAATCTCGGACTTTACTCTCCTGTGGGATTATAGCTTTAAAGGAAACAACTGTTCAGTCAGTGAGGTGTAAAGTTGCTTTATCCAGAATTACAGCCTCACTGCTTACTGATGGCAACGCAGGCCTGCTTCAGGGCACGTCTCAGATGAGTCAGACATGCCTAAAACCAAACACCTGGCCTTCCCGCCGAGCTATCGAACCTCAGAAATCATCTCAACGAATGCCAGTGCTTTCCATTTTTAGCTTTTGCTAAAAGACACAGAGGATATATCTGCATCTGAGGGACACAATGGTGAGTGGCACCGTTCAGATGCTGCCCAGATCCCCTTGCGTTTAGGCACGTGCATGGTCCTCTCGACCCAACTGTGTAGCTGAGCAAGCTTGGTTTCTAGCCACCACTCCTGCCAGGGTTGTATCTTGCAGACAATACCAGTGTGTATTAAATCCACGCACAAACCCTCTTCTGGAGGGCTGTGAGGAAGGAGCAGCACCTCAGTGCTCCCATTGATAACTGTGTGACTGCCACGTGGCCTCTAGCTGAAATCATTAACAAGCTCATCGTTTGGGCAGGCAATAACTAATAGTAAATAATGAACCTTTAGGGAAGCAAGACTGTCTCGAGTCAATGTTTCTGTCTTTCTGCTCTTGGGGCCATTTGTGAGTTGGCAAAACTCTTGTCTGTGATGGGTATCTCACAGCAGCGACCCCAAGGCCTGCTTCACGCTGCGCTCGCCCAGGGTGTGAGCGAGGGTGTGGGATAGCTGGCGGCAAGGAATTACAGTCTGGGGACCATGCTGGGGGCTGGCGAGTCTTATCTCAGAGACCTTCCCTTGTGGCTGGGGGCTGGAGGCCCTTTCAGAAGACAAGGGAGGTCTGTGGAGACCCACAGGAGTTGGTTTGTGACCGTTAAGCATAATTTAGTCCTTTGCCATCAGTGTATTCTGCCCAGCCAGGGCCAGTGTCCTCTGCTAAGCCTCCACCGTTGGCTCCTGGGTGCAGCTGGCGCTGGTGGAGTCTCCTCTCCCTGCGGCTCCCCAGGCAGATGATACCTGTCCAGGGCCACGCCGGGCAGGCGGGAATGGCTCTTCTCTTTGTGTTAGTGCCCCGTGTCCTGTTACAGCGCCGATGCCTTTCTTGGGTTACGGGGGGTGTGCAGTGTCAAGTGATCGCGCCTTGCAGGATGCTGCTGTTCAGCACCACATTTCTCCAGCCTAACTCAAGCTACAGGCAGTTTCTCTTGCTCCAGAATCCCTTTTCCAGCCCTGTACCCCAAGAAGTTTTGGTCTTTCCCAGAAATGAGCATATCAAGGATGGGGTGGACAGGTTGGAGCCAACTGGCTGGGTCTCACAGGTTTGAATGCGAGATGAGCACTGCCCTCCTGCCAGGCTGGTGTCTCACACCTCTGCAGTGCCCCTCCACATCCCACCCCTCTGCTCTGCGGCCCTGCTGGGGGGCCAGCCTGGTTTCAGATCTGCTGGGCACTTCTGTGCCCCAGCACTTGAAGTGAGAGGCAAAGACACCCAAGGAGTTGGCCATGGGTGCTGGAAAGTGGCTGAGCACCGCAGGGACAGACACGGTAGCTAAACAGAAATGGGCTGCTCTGAATGCTGCTGCAGAGCCATTTCCTTCCTACAGCCCCATGAGGAAGCCACTGTAATCATTAAACTGCCCTCGACTCTATGCAGCTTCTCATGGTTACACTGACTAATCCGTCACGAGAGACAGCGCTGTCTGATCAACCATGAAAGCAGCTTAGATGAATGCCTGCAGAAGTCCACCTGGGTGTCACCACAGAAAGGGATGGCAGAAGGCTGCTGTGGGAAGTGCTATGCAGAAACACTTCCTTCCAGCCCTTCCCTTGGCTTCTGCTGGAGCCACACTGGTTTCCCCCCACCACAGGCTTTCATCTATGTTCAGAACAGACGCCAGTAAGTGGAGAAGCAGCTTAATTTATTTATGGTATGCATTAACATTTATTCAGCTGGTTGCTGTGCATTGAGTAAGGTGGCAACTTGATAGGTGCCAGCCATTTCCCCTGCTGCCAGCGGAGCCGGGGCTTGCTCTGTGCAGGCAGCCACAGACTCTTCCAGAATGTGGAGCTGAGCAAATGTGATGCTGTTTTGCTAAGGGTGGAGGAAAGGATGAGTATCCTGGTCCCGTGACAGCCAGGAAACTCCACCGAGAACAGCTGAGCACCTAGAAAGTGTATCCAGCTCTGATCAACTCTGGCAGGGATAGAGCCCGGGGACGATATCTCAGGGCTTTAAGCCAATTTCTTTGCAGAATTCCCTGGTGACTTTGGTTATCTCTTTGCATCCCTCTGTGCTCACCACAGTGAAGAAGACACAGTGGCATGCCATGTACTTGATGATCAAGGCAATTACAGCAGGCCAAGGGTGACACCAGAGCAGCCACCTTCCCCAACCATCACCATCCGCGAGGCTGTGTCCTGTGTGGACCTACGTGGCCCTGTGAGTTTCATGCTATGTCCTTGAACCCCCCAGAGCAGATCCCCCACCTCTGTCATCCAGTTGGCTTTCTGTGCACAGCCTGGAGCTGCTGCTCTGCTTGAGCCTCACCACGATGCTTTTAAATATCACTCTCTAGGGTCTCACCTGAGGTGGCGTTAATACTGCCAGAAAGTCCCTGTTGATACGGGGGACACCTTGGCCCTCAGATAGCAGTCGTGTCCCTGCAGTTGGCACTAATGAAGGCTCAGGCTGGGTTAGCATTTAGAGCCCAAATACCTGAGCTAATGATTCAGTACATGCCCTCCTTCCTCCCATATCTGCTTTGTGGTGAGAGGCACTCTGTTGTAGAAAAAACATCTTAAGAAAGCTAAAAACCAAGGCCTCGTTCAGCTAGGAATAATATTTAGACATCTGTGTGCATTGGAGCATCTGTGTACATTACCCAGCGAGCTTTAAATGCAGCAGATGTCTATGTGCTGTGAATTTGGGAATTGTTGCGCTCATTTCTTTGGAGGCCTGGCAGCGTACACAAGCTGAGGGTCCAGCCTGATTACACTGGAGAAAAATGGAAATATGAGAAGTCTTGTAAGCTCCGAACGTCCCTTAGCAGCATTGTAATCACATAATCAAGGCTAGGTCAGCTTGATGTGATTTGTTTCATTATGAAACACAATTCTGCCTGGAATTTTAGTTCTTGCCTGCCCTCCACCCCCAAATGTGCCAGCTCACAGCAGAAATTAATGTTGGGGGAGGGAGCATCCGAGTGCGAAGGGGACCCAGACATTTAAATATTGGTTTAACACATGCTGAGTGTCCTTTGATAAAGGCATGCTGCATTAGCGGGGTGGGTTTCAAGTTCTGCCAAGCAAAATCCCTGTGGATGTACTTGTGCAGTGCTGGGCTGAGCCGGCCAACAGCCACTGTTTTATGCAGTAAATTACTGCAGACCTCATACTGTGCTTCAGAGGTGGCAGGGAAATAACAGGCAGCTGATTTACGCCTCGTGAGGATTTGGCCCATGGACTTATGGTCCTCATTTAAGGTTTGCTGGAATTTGGTCAGAGAGGTTCCATCCCTGATGAAATTTGCTTTTGGGGTGTGTCCATGCAAAAAAAATTTAAAAGATGTAACTCGGTGCTGAAAATTATTTATTTGAGAAACTGTGTTTGTTTTAAAGGCAGTTTGTCAGCCTTTCCCTTTGCTAGCTTTTGCGGTGGAGGCATTGCGGGGCCCTCCCTGCTCGCCGTGCCGAGGCACCAAGTCAGTCTTGTGCTCACAATTAGATCCCACCCCGAAACCCTGACAATTCAGAGCCCTGAGCTGCCTCCACCCATGGGTGCTAACCTGCTCACCTGCCGTGTTTCCAACACAGTTGTCAGCTCTCGGTTTCATTTTTACATGTTTCTGTACGGTGCTCTATTTACCTTGCAACCATAATCTTTCTGCCTGCGATCAGATCTGCAGGAGCTTTCAGCACACAGCAAAAGAAATTATGCCGTTAGAGGTAGGAGGAGCTGGTTTGAACTAGCAGTCCTGTGTGCAAATTGGAGCAGCACCCAAACATTTCCATGCCTCATCCTCTTGCTTCTTTCTAGGCTTATCATGTGTCCTTTCATCTCCAGACAAGTGACTGACACAGTTCAACCCCCCACTTGGCACCTGCCCATCATGCAGCATCCAGGCCACAAACAGCCCCAGCCAGTAACACCAAATTTCTGTTCTACCTTTATTCCCATGTTTCACTTCTTTGCAGCTAATCAAAGTTAACAGTGACTTTGTTTAAGACTTCATCTGCTAAGTACAGTGCCCGCCTTCCCACCAGCGACCACTTCTCCCCAGGCAAGGTAGGTCACTTGTGGGACACTGCTCCAGGCCACTCCACACTCATAAACCTCCAGCCAAAACCCTTCAGCAACCAAAGTCACTTCCCAGGGACAAATAAACCACCCTCAGCTCGTAGCTGTAAAGGGAGATTTCTGATCCAATATAAGCTCTCCAACAAGGGGCACACGCAGCCTGTTCGTACCCAATGAAAGCATCAGGCAGGCGAATCGACAGCTCTCAGGTGGGAGAGTTTGCAGGCTCGGACTCCCCGAAAGCTGCTAGTGTTCCCCCAGAGAAACCCCCATCTTCTTATCCAGGGAGTGACTGAGGGAGGTGACTTCTCACATGACTTTCTGCTTGTTCTGCCTACCCCACAGGCCATGTCTTCACCTGGGATACATTAAGAGAGCTGCTAAGATCAGGAATAACTGTTATTGATACCTAAATGTCCTCTACGGCTCTTCACCCAGTGACTCACTGGCTCCTCTGGAGCTGGGGTGGTTTATAAACAAGCTGCATATCAGGCTCTGCACAAACACCCATCCTACCAATTCCCTCCACTTCCAACAAGCCAGCGGGCACTGGAGTTTTCAGGGTTCACTGAGTAGTTAAAGAGGATAATCATTAACCTGCTGAGGACAGTCTTTCTTTTGTTAGGCGCTTTATCAGATTATCTTGCTAACATAACTGGAGAGGATCTGGGTGACAGGTGGGGATGAGGGGAAGCAATGTTCTGCGTAGCTTGTCTGTTCTCACAAAATCACAGCTGTCCTCAGCATGGGAGGTGGCGGCACAGAGGTAAAGTGAGTTTTTGCTGCCATGTCAGGCCAGCCTGTTGCGTATGGAGGTCTGGATTCACGTGGCTTTGATTAAGTCCCAGCCTAAAATTCCCCAACAGCTGCATCCAGATCTCCAGAGGTGCTTTTGCTATAGGAAACCTTAGATGTGTTTGTGGGCGTGACTTACCGTACAGGTCCTTTGCGCTCAGCTTGGAGGCTCCGTCCGCTCTGCCCATGCTGCCACTGTGAAAGAAAGAAGGTACAAATAAACCCTCAGCTCCTGGATCTTTTTAACATCTGCTTTGACACTGCATCTCACGCGATGATGAGCTCTGCAGCTGTCCTGAGAGGGACCAGCCCTGCCCTCCTCATCACATCCGACAGATGTGGTATGACTCTGAATTACCAGGCAAAGCATTTGCTTGTCCGACCGTGCCGGCGGCTCCCTCTGCAACCCTAGCTGTTATCCACACTGCAGGCACACGTCACTAAACCCAGCAGCTGGAAACAGGAGACAGAGGCGGCCATCTAGGCCTGTCCCCACTAGAGTTACCTTCACACACAGTGTCCCCTGGCAGGACATCACTTCTGGAGGGGCTGTTTTAAGGACAGCGGCTCCCAGTGTGTGATAAGCAGGGTTATTACAGGGAGCAGCACAGGTAAATGGAGACCCCTCCACATTACACCTGAGCCCACCTGAACCTGAGGCAGTGTAAGTGCCAAGATTAAGATCCCTTATTAATGGACCCTTTTGAGATGTACTCCTTGAAGGCAGGTGCTCAGGTATAGAACATGTCCCATGTGAAAATGCGGAAGGACATAATTGTGTGTAAACACTTGAGTTTTGGGGTGTCAGGTGTCTAAGCATAGGTTACATCCCCTGTAGGGCCACCCCCCCCGTGCCTGGGTTGTGCCTAGGAGTGCACAGCCAGGAGATAACAGTGTTTTCTCTGAGTCAGGCCTGGCGGGGGAGGATCAAAGTGGGACCTCAGGGTTTCAGGTACTGTGGTCAGGCTGTCCTGCACGGTGCAGTGAGCCAGTGGGTGGCCAGTGGCTACTTTCTGCTCTGTTGCCATGTCCCCCTAAGGGCAGGCAGTGGTTCATGGTGCTCATACACCTACACCCTGCTCTCCAGAGACCAGGAGTGTGCAGAAAGGAGGGAGAGAGCTGGTGGTTCTGGCTCCATCAGGAAGCTGCCATGGGCTGCCGTAGCTCCCAAGCCGCAGGTGGAGAGGTTCCTGGTGTCCCTCTCCTCTCTCTGCACCCAATGTGGCATTACCAAGCCACAGCGTGCAGGGCACGTGAGGTGTGAGGCAGTGATGCTGGTTATGGCCACAGCTTGTGAGGTGCCCAGGAAGGATGAAACAAACACCAGGGACTTGGGGGGCAAGTGGGACCACCAGGAGCATCCCCCTGGGTGGTAGGAAGGAGTGGTGCTGCCAGCCACAAGACGGAGGAAGCCCACCATGGAGATCCTTACTTTGATGAGCCAGGGTTGCTGCTGAGGGATCCCTTGTGACTCATGTCGCTTCGCAGGACAGGCAACTGCAGCAAAAGCAGAAGAGACAGGGTTAGTGATTAGAAAACGCACTATCAGATGATTTATCTGTGTGCGTGCTGCCCTTCCCGCCTCTGATTTGGGTCTCCAAGCAGCAGCGTGGGCAGATGAGAGCAGTCAGGTGAGCATGATGGGGTTTTCTTGCCGCTCTCTGCCCTGTGGCTCAGACACCTCTCACAGCTCTGACCTGGGCTGAAGATGACACATCCCAGGATGCCTTTCCGAAATGTACTTCCACCTCTCCTCTCTTGCCTGTCCCTTCCAGGCACACCCCGACTTTGTGGTATTTCAGCACATCTTTTTCTAGCAAAGCAGCCCTGCCTACAGTTTAGCAGGAGCTGATGTGGCCTTTGCCTTTATGGTCTGTCAGAGGCCAGTAACAAACATATGGATCCCTGTGACCATCTGCTCATGACTGTAAGTGTCCTGAGTAATTTTTCATGCCTGCAGTACCATTATCTTTTGTTATGTGGCAATTTTAAGCTCTATGCCAGCTGTTAAAGTATCCTTACCAGGGTATTGCCCGCATAGAGAAAAGTGAGGTAATTGTGAATGCTGCTCCACTGGCAGCATACGGATGGAGAAAAATTTACTGTGATGGCTGAGTGCTTGGTGAGAGGCAGACAGACTTGGTTCACAGGTTTTTTTCCTCCTCTTTCAGATGAGAATTATAAATAATGTGAGAGAAGATGTGGGAGAGATCCAGGCACTGCTCTGAGAGCAGAACTGCAAGGGGAAAAAAACGCAAAAGGGAAAACAAGGTATAATAAAACCTCAGGGGACGCTTTGTATTGGCATCCAAGATATTCACCTCTGCTCTAGTGCATGTGTTGAAGGAAAGCCAAGACAAGGTCTTCAAGTTTTTTTATTCACTTTTGAAAAGCTCAGGGGGCACCTGCCTGTGGGCTGGGCACTCGGCGCCTCTTTCTTGCTTTGCCTGGGTCAGACCCTGCTCACCTCATTATAAGGTTGTCCGAATTCAAAGGTATGGCTTTAAAATACTCATCGTTGGCCTGAAGGAAGAAATTAATCAGTGTCTTCAGTGGGATTTCCTGTGAGAGGACCTTTGAACATGCTTGGTGTGTGCCGTGGGGCCGCTGTGACAGCCATCCCTGGCAGGCAGCAGAGCTGCCTCGCACAGGTTTTTCTTAACTGAGTTTAGGCTAAAGTGTGTGTAATCCCTGGGGAATACTTTGGAGTCATCCCTGGCACCTGGGATTTCCCCTTTGGAGGCTGACTATCTCTGCTGCAAGGCTTGTTGTATCGTCAGCAGAGCTGCCCTAGATTCCTAATGTATCCGTTTTTATTTCTTGTGTTGGAAATACTTGTGGTATTTTGCTCCATGTGTTTCACCCTGAGGTGAGGGCAGATACGGAGTTTTCTCACTGATCTTAACAAAACTGCATGCCTGTCAGAGGGATATATTTTGTGGAGATCCAGCTCTCCAGGCGGAGCACACGGCTTGCGTGCACGCTGCACAGGGGCACACCACTAATACCATTGCGCAGCCACACACACGCATGCGTACACACAGACTGTATGGAGGACCCTGGCATGTTTTGGGCTCAGCCTTATGGCTTTCAGCCTGCTTTGTGTCACAGTAATACTCCTCAGCACTGAGACACTGTTAGAAATTACTTTGAAGTGCATTTTGTAGCTAGTATATTAAATTCTCCCTTTTTCGTCTCTCTTGTGGTTGATACTAAAGTCCATGCACACACACACACACACATATGCAGATATAAATTCATACATATGTTAGCATAGAAACTTGGTGTTCTGCCAACCCCTCTGAGTGTAATAAAACCCGTCCCTGTGCCCAAGCTTGGGTACCTGTGAATTTTTCCTCTGTTAATAGCTGTCTTCTGGTTTCCTTTTACAGTCCTCAAACTGTTCCTATCTCCCAGATCTCTGTGTGCATTAGCATAAGATACCTAGAAAAGGGAACTTGCTCTAATAAACCCAGCTCTGGTCTGTTTACTTTACACCATCTGATCACTTTAGTCCCATGGCTGATGATCATAGCTGGGAATGTTTCTGCATATTAATGTAATATTTCTGGCTGCCTTTCACTTACTGCCCCAGGGCCATGTCCTTAATGGACTGAAGTCCAGGTCACTCCAGCAGGTAAGTGGCACCGAGTTTGGCCTGTGGAGTTCAGAGCTTGGTCCCAGGCCCCAGCCGTGAAACATCAGGAGGAACCAGGGATGCAGCCAAGGTCACCCTAGTTTTTGTTTCTCCTTCACAAGCTCTGTCCAAAAGACAAACTCTGGGGGATCTACTCCTGCTTTTAGAGGAACCCATCTGGTCAAACCCTATGTGGCTGCCAGAGGAGCAGACCTTGTGGCAATGGCAGAGGTTGCTGCTCAGCTTCGTGGGTGAAGCAGGACCAGCCATAAAATGAGCCAATTCTTTATCTCATGGTAGTTAATAAGAAAATACTGACAGGATAAGCTGGGCTCCCTAGAGCAAGGCATGATAAGCTACCATGTACCTTGGCTAGTGGAAACATCACTGGTCCCCGCAGGCGTCAGAAGGACTTGCCAATGCGCTGCTTGAAATGAGCAGTAGGAACACCCACCACCCACGAAACAGCAGAAAGGTTTTGTGCCACTTGCAGTCCCATTTATACCCTGACGCTCCAAAAGTCTTCCACCTGGCCAAGCAGAAGCTGTAATGCATTAGCACCGCTGACGTTTCAGCGAGGGGCTGATTATAGATTGCTCCTTCTGACATGTCCGATCGAGTGATCCCTGGTCCGTCTCTGCATTTGTAATGCAGTAAACCCCAGTGTCCCCCCTCCCTTCGTGCAGCACTGTTGGAAGGTCATCCTTGCTTCCAGGGTGCCTGATTCCGAAAGAGGGCATGAAACTGGAAACAATGCGAGTGCCTGCCAAGTCAGCAGGTCCTGACTGGGCTCCCTTCTTTTTATTTATTCATGCTATTTTCATTATTTAACCTTTGCCTAGTTCTTACCGCTGCTTTAAGGGCCACGTCTGTGTTCAAACTTGTGTTAATCGAAATGAGGGTGTGGTGTCATGCTGGCCAAGTTAAACGAGGACAGAGCCTCACACTAGAGCTTTTAATTCAGTTTAAATTGCCTGATATTAATTGAATCCTAACTGGCAGACTTGGGGGGGACACGCATTTCTGAGGAGTTGGAGACTTTATAATGATTTTGCTAAATCGAGAGACAACTAGACTTGAATAAGATGAAGAAAGGACTGAGAGTACTTCACCTCTAAATGTGGATGGAGCCAAAGACGTGAAAGATGAGATGGGGTTATGGCTGAGCAGCTGGCTTTCCCCAGGTTTCCCCCTCCCCGTGGGGGCATCCCTAAGCACTCCAACAGTTTGCAACCTCTGACACACGTTGTGTTCTCCCTGCTGTCATTTCAGCTGTGGCTCACGCTTCCCTGATTAGAGGGTTCCTGATCTCCCTCTTATCTCCCTGCAGGGTGCGGCTGCTTTCTCCTCCTTCTGCAGTGGGGCAAGCATGCATAGGAAGGGAAGCAAGAGGCAGCTTTAGCTGTGCGATGTGTGGCTGTGCAGGGGTTGCCTTTGACTCAGCCTTATCAAATCCAGTTTTGAGACCATCACCCATTCTTTTGATGGTGCAGGGCAGTGTTTCTCCATGGGTCACCAAGCAAGCCAGCTAAGCCTTGCACGTGAGCACGGTGTTTAAGGGGATAGGGGCTCCAGCAGCTAAGCCAGGCTCAAATTCTGGCCACAGGGACAGACAGCAGCACTGTGCTTCTGCTGGGGGGACTTACAGGGAAAGCTTAACTGCCTGGCTAAAGCCTGGCCCCGTGACCTGTCCCAGGCCAGGAGATCTCGTGTGCTGAAACAGAGGGCCTTAGGGAGGCCAGCAGAAGTCAGTGCTGAAGGACATGGAGGTGGGTGAAGTGGTATTGTACTTTAAAGCAAAGGAAATCTCACTCCCTGACTTTCCGGACAGTCTTATCCTTGGAGGTTAAATATCCTCCCGAAGACACACAGAGGCATGATAGGAGCCTGGCATTGTTGTCTGTGCTACATTTCTGTACTTTTATAGCAAATGGAAGCAGGCCATACATTGTTTTGACTTTCTTTGAGTCTCTTTGAAGAGGGAGCTACAACATTGCAAGGGTGGAGGAGCTCTATCGGAGGGGAAGGAATAATAGCCCTCTCCTCTGTGGGCCGATCACTACTATTGTCATACATTATTTTTATTAGGAATACTTCTCCCTCGTCTGCTGTGGTCATACATTTTTGTTCTTGCAGCAAATGGAAAGGGATCATGAAAACTTCTGGACTTTGGGTGAAGATTGGACAACTTGAAAACATGAAATACTAGTGTCTTTTTTAGGGCTATAATTATTATAATCACTGTTAATAACAATAGCAGCATCTAGTGTTTGTGAGTGTTTTTCATCATGGGTCTAAGAGTACCTTTAAGAGCACAATCAGGTAGAGCGAGCTGGAGAAGGTTTGCTGGTATCAGAGGCTGTTAGAATATATGATTGTAGTGGCAGAGAAATGCTGGGCAAAACGCAACAGCTTTCGCTGGAACAACGGTAGAAAAATATGGCAAAACCCCCAAAACCTTAAAAACTGACAAGCTACCTAGGACTAACAGTAAGTTTCTTCCTAGCATGCTCTAACCCATTTCTAACAGACCTTGTCTTTGTTTCCATCAGTCATCCCATTGAAATCTGCCTGGTGTGACAGGACTTCCGAAATGCCCACAAGCTAGCAGGGAAACGTGTTTTCCTACCTGGAGCCATGGTACTGATACTGATGGTTTAACCAATGTGTCACAAAAAAGGGTCAAATAGGATTTGATATCTGTAGCCTAAAGTGTTTCTTGACCAGGTTGGACCACCTGGACTGATGCCAACATGCAAGGTGGTCCCTTATGCCCATCAAGTCAACCCAAAGGTGGTGGTGGGGAATGGCTTCATTCTGCAGCATATGTGAAGTGCTCGAGGACATGGCGAGGGAAGTCTCTGCACCAAGCAGATTATGGGGCTTGGGCACGGGTGAAATATATGTGATGGAAACGCTGCCTGAGGGTCCTGCCTGGGATGGGAGGGGGCAGATATAATGAGGGTGCTGCTGTCTGTGCCTGTAGCCTGTGCCAACTGGATGGGTCAGGCAGAAATGCTAGATTAGCAAAAGCCTCGGCAAGTAACATAAAGCGTCAGTTAGAAACATTAGCTGGCGACCACATGATGTTATCTTTTAAACTTCCCAGGACAACAAAGCGCTGTCTGTTAGGGTCGCTGAGTGTTTTCATAAGGGAATATCATGCTGGCGAAAGCTGTTTGATGGACTGTCCCGCAAAGCTAAGTCTTCTTGTGCCCACAGAAGAGCGAAGGGAGCACAGGCACCGTGATATATGTGTCCTGCACTGCCCACGCTCCAGACAGCCCCGCTGCAGCCCCTGAGAGTATCCAGCTGATTCCCATGATCTGTCCTGCCCACTGTGATCGTATTGAAGGACCTGGCAGGCAGGCAGGCAAGGCTACAATCCCACATCAATCTGCTAACAAAACAGCTTCTGGGTGTTCATGAGGCACTGGGATTCATGTGCTCAGTGCTCCTCATGTGGCACCAAGAGATCTAAATTTACACGATCTTGTTTAGATCTGTAAAAGTGCTTGTGAGATGGACCCTGGGAGCCTGCGGCAGACCTGAGAACTTAACCTGGGTCTCTTGTGTCCTGGTCCAGCCTCCTAATGATGAAACCACCCTTCTTCTGCTTTTAGTTGCTTTTCTGAACCTGCCAGTAAGGATGCCTCTCAGGGCTCACCAAAAGAAATTCAGACCTGCTCGGCAGGGTCTCTACCAAGCACATGCACTCATAAAGAAAATTGTCTTTGGGTTAGTCAAAAAGCATCAGGGGAAACCTAAATCCAGAGCAAAGAGGCTGACAGCCAAACAAATTAACATGTTGTTGTTGTTGCTGCTCCTTTGTAAAAGCAAGCAAGCAAGCAAGCAAGGATCTTGTCCCATCTGAAATTTTCAAACCCTGTCTTTGCAAATCATGGTGGTTCAGCGGGACCAAGTCGGAAATTCACAACTCTATTTTAACCTGTTGCTGGTGATTCCTGCTTTGAAAATCCAACCAATATTTCTCAGAGTGTCTGGCGACCCTAGGAGTCCCCATTCTTATCTGCATTGTTTGAGTTGTCTTTACGGTGCCCCAGGTTTTGGGAAGTGGTGAGTCCTGTTGTTCTTTCCTTCCTCCCTCCCACCCATGCCAGCCTTTCAAGTTATCTTTACAGTGACGGAGCCACTCAAGATCGCAGGTCACTTTGGGAAGACACTAGCCCCTATGGAAGAGATGAGCGTGAATGCATGTGTAGTTTCAGAGTATGCATGTCACGTACCATGTTACAGTAGTTAGAGTCACAGGTGGCAGGTACAACCTGCTAGGTGTCTGGAAGAAACACTCCCTGCTCTGTACATGGGATTTTTCACATTGTGGAGATTCTCCAGATGACAAGCACCTGGATAAATATAACCCAGCCCAACAGGTCAGCACAGGTCCGAGCAGAGAAGAACCAAGTGTTCTTCAGCCTCCATGGGAGAAGCGGCAGCAGCTCTTTTAGGCTGAGGCAACTCAGACCTACAGCCACCCCTCTACCAGCTTTGATGGACCCTGATTGCCACTTTTTGTTTGAGTCCCTCCCTCCTTCTGTGCTGTGCCCTTCCATGCTGTGTCCTGCAGAGCACCAGGATAAGATTTATACCCATTGCTGAGGATCACACCCAAATAGGCTGTGCCTTATTCACTCGCCTCCTCAGGAGCAGTAATTTGTGCTTAACAAGTATTTCCTGGGAAAATGTTTAGGCAGACTTCCCAGCGTCAAGAGGGGAACACCCATACGCTTGTCCAGCAGCTGGGCTTGGCATGAGCGGTCCCTGGGAGACCACGCAGCCCTGCTAGATTGCACTAGAGATTTGGAGGCAATGTATCTGCTGGATTTACTATTGATCCCCCAAGGGGCTGAAATGGAGGCTTGGGAGTTAATGCTTAGAAACACAAACTGATGCAAAAGTGCCAATATTTACAAATTCCTGATGCGAAATTCACAAACTACCTAGAGAGAGCATGGGAAGTTACCCCGTGTCCCCCCAAACACACACACACACACTTGTGCGTGGCTCTTTCCAGTCCGTAGGTGATATGCAAACAGACCTTAATTTAGGTCCAAGTCAGGAGTCCAGGCAGTGCTGGAGGCTCTCGGTGCCCGCAGAGGTCGGTGCAGGAGAGGAAGGCTCTGTAGGCTAATTGAACCAAACTAGGAGCTTTTATATTCCTGCCAGAATGTAAAACCTTCCTTCAAGAAACACAACCAAAAGCAAGTCTAGACAGTGCCTTGCTCTATAAATACCCAGGGAAAATAGCCACAATCTCCATGATCTTGGGAAAAAAATGGAAGCTGACTCCACTACACCTCTGAAAGACGTATTTGCAGAGTCCCCGTGCTGAGTCACAGCTCCTGAATTTACACTCATCCTCTCTGTTGGAGGAATCCCACAGAAGCCGGGTGGAGGAAAAACACAAAGCAGGTTGGGGCTTGCTGCATGTCTGCTGAGCCCGTCTCTTGACAGGGGTACCAAGCTGAGCATTATCTACGCTTGGGCTGCAGTTTAGCAAGCTTGTGAACCAGGCCCAGAAATAGCATGCCAAATATTAATTGAAAGATGGAAGGAGACGGAGGAGCACACCTGGTAAAAAAGCTCGTTAAATGGTTTAAACTAAAAGACACCAATTCAAAACTTCCCGAATGGGAGAAAGTGTAACATGAGTCACTTGCATTTCCCAGGAAAAAAACCAACGCGACGTGTTCCCTAGGCTTCCCAGGAAGAGAAGAGTGTTGTGGGGAATTTTGTAGCTTTTTCCTCTCTCCTGTTTTTATTTGTGCCCACACCTTCTGTGAGCAAAGCCTGTCCCCTTGCCCTGCGACTGGCACCACCCAGCTCCTGGCAGATGGGAGCCTTGGGGAGAAAGGAGCCACCTGAGGCTGGTGCTGGCCGTGGGACTGTCTGGGCAGGACGCGAGGGGAAGGCTGGAGGGCTCCAGCCATCATGCGCTGGTGCTGGCAGGACCCGTGGGCGTAGCACGCCTGGTACCCAGAAAGTTTGCTGAAGAAATGCGCTGGTAGTTGTCATGCTGAAGGTTTCTCTGCCCTGCGTCCTTATTCAATCCCCTCCTCCAAAAATGATCGCTTTTTCCTAGCCTGGTGCTAGACTCTGGGAGCTGGATCACCGGCAGCAAGGGGGTTATAGCTGTGATTTTTAGAAGAGGGGAAGGATTTGACACTGTGACTCTGTTGATGAAAGGGATTCTTTTTATTTTCTGTGTAGAAATCAGGACTCGGACATCAGGCCAGTAAAAATAGGGAGTGACTCTGCATGTGTGTGTCATATTCCAGAGCAGGATGGATAACAGCCCAAGGCGCTGCCCTGTTCTGCTCCAGCCCAGACTGAAGGAGGGCATTGAATCGCTTTCGTGTTCAGGCAAAACACCACAACCCTGTGCATAACTGGCAGTGTGCTCGTGTCTCCTGGCTGCAAGCACTGACTCCCAGAGCTGTTCCTCACGTGCACCTTGCTGTATAGCGAGAATATCTCTCATTTCTCTTACAGCTTTTCCAGGCTCGAAGGCATTTGTGAAACAGCTGGGAGACTCAGCAAAAGGCTGGCACTGGTGGGGCAGGATGGGCTAGCAGTCAGGGATGGAGAAGGTGTGAGGGTTCCTGCTGTGTCCCTGCTGCTTCACGCAGTGGTGTTAAGGCTCTGATTGAGGGCACAGCAAAGTGTTCTTCTTTATGGTCAGACTTTAAGAAGAAAAAGCTGATTTGCTCAGGGCTGTCACATCCATGCTTGAAAGGTGGTGGTGTGTTTATGCAAAGCACCAGCAGAAAAACTGCTTCTTCCAGAATCTTTAAAGCTATCTGGTCCAACCATCAGCTGCCACATCTACACTGACAACACACTAATAATACCTGGGTGGTCCTTGTTAGTCCCCGATGGGTATCAGTCATTTATTGCCATCTGTGGCCATATAGGTAGGTAAGAGATTGGCCTTTGCTGTCAGAACTGCTTTGAGCTAATCACTCAGGTGTATTAATCATTCATTAAATGATTGCTTTAATGTGTAAGTACACTGTGACCCCACCTCACATTAATACTGTGCAATCCGTACAAGCTAGCCTCAGCAGTCCTAGTTTGTTCCTGCTTTTACAGGAGACCGGTAAAGCCTAACAGATAAATTTGGCAGGCAGATTAATTTTCCACATTACTTCCCAGCAAAGGCCTTTAGCCCCAGGAGGACCGTGATACTTAAACCTGAACATCACTTGCCTGGCTAGTGCGAGCCCAAATGGGGCTGAAACGCTTCAAGGAAAGATGACCGAGTGGTATGGCTGGTCCCTCACCAACCCTCAGGAGGGGCTGAAGGAGTTTTGTTTGTAAATGGACCCCTCCGTGCCAACTGGTTCATGAACAAGACAGAGGTGTTGAGATCGATGGGACGTCTCCACCACCTCCTCCTAAAGGAAGGGCATTTTTGGTCACTCCCTGAAACGCTGATTCAGTTGCCTGGCAGAAATTCAGGCGTGTAGCAGGACAGTCAGTGTGCCAAGAGGTTTTTCTCCATCAGAGAAAAGCTTGTTATTAGGCTGAGCGCCACTTTGGGGGCC
This sequence comes from Fregata magnificens, assembly GCA_013389945.1. Taxonomy (NCBI): domain Eukaryota; kingdom Metazoa; phylum Chordata; class Aves; order Suliformes; family Fregatidae; genus Fregata; species Fregata magnificens. The sequence continues at coordinate 130,960 of WAAD01005459.1, forward strand.
ATGTTTAGCTTCAGTTTGTCTCCAGCATGGTCATCTTGAAGTCTCGGGTTGCAGCGAGATGTAGAACATGACTGGTAAATCTGAACCAAGAAATATTTATCTCCCTGCGTACGAAGGTCACACCATGGTATCTTTCCCCAAAGAAAGGGAGAAGGCTGCAGCCTGTCTCCCTCTGCCTATACCAGTGAGTAGCTGTTTCACTTTGCTCCCTACTCCCTTTCCAAATGTCTCCCTACAGCAGTTGGGGCTTGGGGAAGCTAATGCATCAATAATTTTCATTTCCTGCTGTAAAACTCACCTTGGGGTTTTTGCTGGGAGGGTGGGGCAGAAGGTTTGAGGGAGGAGATTAATCTATTGAAAATTACATTTGATGTTTAAGGCTTTTCCAGCCTTCTTAGGCTAATCACGACAACATTCGTTGCCATCTCTTCCCACCCCATTTTGTGCTTCCTACTCATATCCTGTCTGTGTATTTTTGGCCACTTGCTAACAATTCAGTTGAGCTCAAACTTGGCACATGGGAGCTCAGCTCCAAGCGTCCCTGCAGGAAAACAAGCTGACATCAGTTTAACCAGCTCAGTGACCTGGTGGCAACCACGCTCCCAGAGACGTGGCAGGGTTCAGGCCAGCTTTTGGTGCGGCAGGGGATAGGGTTGTTTCTTGCATGGTATATTCAGCCTCTCAAAATGAACCTGGGGCTCTGACCAGGTATCTTTCCTTTGGTGCAGGTGACAGCCACATCTCCCAAGCGCTGCGAGCACAGAGGGTGAGCAGGGTGCCAGCTCAGGGGCTGGTGGTTTCCTCAACCCTCTCATCCCAGGTTGCCCTGAGATGCCAGCTCGCGTGGTGGGAGCCGGGGTGGGAGCACAGGCAGCCAGAACTGGGCCTAGCCCATGTAGCAGTAATAAATGTCCATGCTGGCAGACCACGGCTCGCCGCTGGGAGACTTTGCTGACGTATCGCTGAGATCCTGTCTCAGGGCATTGGCACCGGCTGTGGATGCAGCTTGGATCAACAAGGGTATATCATCCACCTGGCTCAGGGGAGTGGGCTGTGCTGCTGAGGGTGGAAATAAGCAAAACATGTCCATGCAGCAGCACCGGGGCATTTTTTAGTAGTAGTCTAATCTAGGGGGGGGGTTCTGTTGTTGGTATTTTCATATATATGTCATGGTAGATAAAATTCTATATGGCAAATTGTGATTTATCACTTCCCAGTCATCTCTGAAAGGCAGAAATAGGAGTTCATCAAAATGTGCTTCTGCTGTCAGTCATTTATTTGTTTTACCTGCAAAATGCTGAGATTTTTGGATTCCCATAGAGAGTCGCCACAGGAACTGTAATGGTGACTGCTGATGCATAACATGTTCTGTTGCAACATATTTAACCAAACTTTCACGCCCAGCTGAGGATAGCCCTGCTCTCTCTTTGGATTCCGAAGACAAGATGCACAGTCACAGAAAACAGCAAAGGGATGAGAACCAGGCATTATTCTCAAAAACCCTATGCAGGAAACTCACTCCTTTCTTAAGCCACAAACTGCACATCAGAGATGAGATTGCAGCTCACTGGTCTGACAGAGGTCTCCTGTATCTCCTTCAGCATGTCCTTTAGACTCTGCAGGGCTCTGCTCCCATCAGTGAAATGGCACTAGAAAAATTTACAACCTCACAAAGAGGAATGCACGAACGACTACAAGGGGATGAGCTACTGTGCTTGGAGGAGAGGTGCAATGCAGGTGCCTAAGCTGGAAGAGCAGCAGACTGTCTGTCACGGGAAGAGCTGCAGTCAGCGCCTGGGATTCCCATGGGGGATGGACACAAGTGCAGCTGACCCAAATGGGCCCATTTGTCACCTACTTGCTTTAACCTCTTTTTAAGCAACTCATCTTGCTGTCCTGTGTGTGGCTCTTGCTAGAGCTGTAGCATTTGGAGCCTTCTGCCAGTAAAGTTTGCTAGAGAGATTCCTTGTATTAACCCTTGGGGATGCCATTAGATACAGCAATCTTATTCTGGTGGTTCCTCCCTCATGCCTTTAAACTCCTGCTTAATTTTCACTCTGAAACCTGGGCTAAAGACGAGTGAATGGTCCTGATTCTCTCCTAGCAACTTGCACTGTACAGTGACAAGTTACAATCTTGGTTCCAGGAGCAGCTTCAGCATTTCCAACCCTCTTGCTGTCCCTGGCCACCACCTTGTTCCCAGCGACTGTGTGCGGGAGCACTCCAACCCAAAGCAGGAACCAATGGGGCTTGAACCCCATTCCCCCCACATGTACATTTTTTTAACTCACTGGTTTATTTTCCAGCCAGAGCAGCTCCAGAATCAGACTCGCAGTTCAGCCCCACAAGCCCTTGTGCTGGCACAACGAAGGAGCGTCACGGGCGTGCGAGCAGCTGGGAATGGCTCAAGCTGGCATCGCTGCCAGCTGCGGACCCTCCCCCTGCATGCGTGCAGGGTAAACCCTGGGCTTTTACAGGGTGATCATCTGTCATCTGGGTTGATTTCCGATGTTTGGGCTTTCAGTAAAGCTACCAAGTGCTGTAGATGAGGCCTGCAGGAGGGGTTTTTGCAACATGAACAGCCAGTTACACAGTAACCAGAACAGTCCCATGAGAGATCCTTCCAAAAACAAGCAAAAAAATACATTCCCTTTGCCCTTTGTTTCATTTAGAATAGAAGGATGTGTGAGGCTGGGTTTATCAAAAGAATTTAAATGGCAGTTTCTAATCTTATGGTGCAGAAATTTTTTAACGATCTTGCAGCAAAAAAATTAATCTCCTGCAAGGGCAAGGAGGAAAAAGCATAATTGGTCCCTGCAGCAGAGGCCCAGGATGAGAGTCTGTGAGGGCAGTCTGTTAGCTGGGCTTGGAGAAAGCAGGAGTGATTACAGGGCTGGGAAGGGGAGAGAAGAGTTTCCTGCAACGTCTTAAAGAGGAAAGGTTTTGCTAGCCACTCCTGCATGCCCACAGGGGCTTGGCACAGGGATTTCCAGTCCTGAAAAGCTAAAGCTCTTCATGTCCCATGAAGGAGACGCTTTCTGCTGTGGGAACCTCAGCACTATGGAGCAGGTTGCCCAGAAAGGTTTTGCTGTCTTCGTTCTTGGAGATTTTCAAGAACAGACTGAGTAAAGCCCTGTGCAACCTATTCTGATTTCAGAGCTGACCCTGCTTTGCGTTGGACTAGAGACCTCCTGAGGTCCCTTCTGGCCTGAATGACCCTGTGATCCTCAAAGAGGAGATGGGGAAGGAGCAAGAAAGCCCTTTTACGCCAGCTGGGCAAGCTGTGTTTGCAAGGGTTGGGGCTGTTGGAGGATGGCACACAGTCATGCCAACACAGGCCATGTGGATTCTCCTGTAGCCAAAGGAGGAGGCAGCGGTGGTGTTTACCACAACCTGTGGTTTAAAACCAGTGAGCTCTCCTCACTGGACTGATTGTCTTTAGGGTATGCTGATCCTTAAATGAGCCACAGGCTTATGGGTCACCTCTGGAGCAAGGAAAGGTTTGCAGAAGCAGGGTTGTGTCTAAACATGCACGTTGAAGAACCTGGCATATTCTGGGAAGGTCATTTTGAAGGAAGGGGCAAGTGGCCCCAAGAGCACAGGAATACACGTTTTTGAGAGGGACAGGGAGCCTCTGACTGAACGGAAAACCAAAGTCGTTTATTCTCCACCTCAGCAAATACCAGCTTTCCTGACAGCAGAGATGCAACCCTGGTAGACAGACCCTCCTGCACAGTTCTCCTTGAACTGTAGATAAATATATGTACATGTCATTTTTAGCCCTTTCAGTAATTCCCCTTCCTGGCCTGGCTTTGGCGGGGACGCAGCCCTCCTGCCCACAGCTGCCTGGAAGAGGATGTTGCCAACCTTTCGTGAAGATGCTCTTTCAGCATATGCATCCCTGGTGCGTCTCGGCTAGTGGGGCACACTTGGTCTACAACAAAGTGCTATTCCTGGTGCTCCCCAGCCAGGTGCTCCTCATCCTGCCCTGTGGAACTAACTGTTGTCAAGAGATTAGTGTGGGCATACTGCTAAGCTGGATGTCATGAGCTAACCAAGTCCCCTTTTAGCTCAAGTTGTCAGGGGACAGGATTCTGAGACAAGAGGACCTGAGTGCCAGTCACCCATGCGGTGCTGGAGTGGAGCATGGCCTCGGCGAGCAGCATCTTGGCAGCTACAGGCACTTGTCTTGGCAAGGACCGATCGTGTTGGAGTCAGCATTACACACTGCGCTCTAGGGAAAATACCAGAGACTGCCGAGAGTGGTGACAGCCCAGATCTCTCCCGCAGTCTTCTCCACTGCTTTAGATCATTCTTCTAACCTTTGACAGTTTGCTCACAAGGTCTTGGCAGGCAGGGAGCAGAGAGCAGGAGTGTCTCTGGGCTTGTGCCAGGTGTGGAGATGTTCTGGGGACCTGTCTGGTCTAGTTTGTGTGTGACTGCAGCAGGCGGGCTTTGACCGCTCAGCTTGTTTATTCCAGCCACCTTCAGTCCTCACTTTCTAGGCTGTGATTAAACTTGCACGACATTTCCTTCCACTGAGCAGTCACTGGGGCTGGAGCTCCTCTACTCCCTTCCATCCTCTCTTTTGGCTCAGAGGAGCCAGAGACAGCTACCTGGACATGGGGTAGTCCATCACCTCTCCCATCACCTGTGCTCAGTTCCTGCTTGAGTGGCAGGCTGGGAGCGCACACACGGCTGTAGCACATGTGGATGCCCAGAGGAGAGGACAAGAACAGGACAGGCACGTGGGGACCCTCTCTGCAAAGTTTCCCAGCCTCCAGCAGTGGGATTTAAGAGCTCCCGGTACCTTTTTTCATCCCTGAATTTGCCCAACTACATTTGGCCAACCTGCGTAAACTTTTGACATCCTGAATGGCCTGTGGCAAGATGCTCTGCAGCTCGGCTCTGCATGGTGTGCTCAGCCATCTCCTTTTGTTTATGCCACACTTGCCAGCTGACAGTTTCATGGGATGCCCCCCAGCTCTGTTATCAGTAAACAACTGTTCCCTTATTCAGTGTCTCCACGCCACGGGCAACATCGCAGATCTCGAGGAGAGCAGCACCTCAGCTGTCTCTCTTCCAAGCTGAAGAGTATTGGACGTTTCATAACTTAAGTCACATATATGGGGGCCCTTCCTTCTTTATTTTTAAGCTCGGAGCAGATGCACCAGCACAGAGGAGCAGTGGGAAAAGGGTGCTTCCATGTCAAGAGGATTGCTCAGGCAGCTGATGGCCTAACCACACCTAGGGTGTTACCTGCTCATACTGGCAAAGACCAGCAATGAGCACAGCTCTGGTAGATTTACTCTCAATTTATCCTGTTGAACCTGCTCCTGCCTAGTTTAGTGCAGCAGCTCATCTGACTGAGCTGCAGCTTTTCTGGCATTTTTTTTTTCAGCTGGTGAAACTTTATCTACTTTCTTTCCAAGCAGTAGCAACTCACAGCAACAAACCTGACAGTCCTACGGATCTACAGTTAACCCTGAGAGCCTTTCATGTCACCTTTACTCTCCCGCTCTGCCCCTTCTATTGCAAAAAAGGGGGGAAAAAATCCAACCCAACATTTTCCCCATGTTATTCACATCCAGCCTACTCTGGCTTCATTTGAGTGCCTGGTGAGCATGCACCTGGATGCTGGACTGGAGCCTCCCTTCACCAGCTTGGGTGCTCTGCTAGTGAAACTCTGCGGGGCCAGCTGGAGAATGCTGACTTACACCGTTTGGGAATCAGCCCTTTGACTTCAGTGGGGCAAATTGCTGTTTCCACAGCTCAGACGTTCTACTCTCCTCCTGTAATTTAGAAGGGTTTGTGTTCTAAGGTGTTGGAAAAATAGAGGTGAATCAGCAATGCACCTGCCTGCGTGGTCAGGTACCACGCCCATCTGGAGATCATCTAGAGACGTTGGCATGCGGGTGCCTGGTGGTACAAGACTCCTTCACCTGCCAGCCCGAGGGACCTGACTCTCTTCTCATGTGGATCTGAGCATTGATCAAGCCTGTTGAAGTCCATCAAATTCCAATCAGAGGATTTGCTTGGGTGCAGTCTGGGACACACTCTCCATCACAGAAGTCCTGCCTGTGTCAGATATTAAGGGCTGGAGTCTCAGCAAGGGACAATTTGCAAAACTGTCAGTGTACATCGACCGAAAAGCCATCCCCTACTGTCTAACCTTACACCAGGCAAGCAACATCCACACCTGCACAGGCTACCTGGATACATGTTATTCCTCTTCCTTCTTCAAGGAGTTTTGAAAGCCCCTGTCTCAACCTAGAAGCAATGCCAAGAGCATCAGGTACTGAAAACAAGACGAACTGCCTTGCTGTGTGAAAGTCAGTGTTACAGATTAACCTGCGGGAATGGCCAGAGACAAGTCCATTCACTTCTTCCCCAGAGGAAAGCATGAATATCTTTCTAGGGAACAGAGAGGTTTTAATTAGTGCTCCCTTCTGCATAAAGCCTGGCTCTCCTACTCTGTCTCCTCAGATGAACATAGCTATAATTAAGAGGCAGCAGTGTCAGGAATGAGAGCAGGCTCCAGCCTGTGATTTATTAAGGGATGTCGTGGGTGCAATTACTTTCTCTCTTCTCCTCTCCCCGGTGTTTTTATAAAGTGAATTTACTGATGAAAGAAACGTCTCAGGCTCAGGCAAATGGACGCCTCTGTGTTTATCTACAGCACAGACAGAGCAAAGGCAGAGTAGAGTCACTGCTTTTTCCTCCATACAGTGACCACTGAAAGCCTCAAACCTGACTTGGAGGATTCTGTGTCCACAAGTTGCAGTTCTGGCCTAAGCCCCAACCCTCTATGACCGCCTATGAGCAACACCTGGACCAAGGGCAGCACCCACCAGCGCCCTCCTTATTGCCAGCAGTGGTAGGATGAGGAGTGACCCCACAGGAGTCCTGTTAGTGGCAATGAGGAGTGAGCGGCAGACTAGGACAAGCCACTCGTGCTGTCCACAGCAATGAGGAGGGTCAGGGTTTGGGTTTTGCTTTGTATTTGCTGGTGCGGGAATCTGGGGGAGCCCATGGCTTTGGGTGGCAGCTCTAGTTCTCCTGGCAGCCAACACCTCTAACACATGAAGAGGTTAGAACTATCTTGGCTCCCAGATAGTTCCCACTTCTGGTCGTCTTCAGCAAGAGGAATGTTACGTGTAAACAGTCTGGTGGAGGGTGATGTTGACTCCGACTGTGCCTGTTTGCTTGATCTGAATCGCCGTCCCGCCAGCGGCAGTATTTCACTTTCTGAATTACTCAGCGATGGCAAGCATTACTGCTGGGTGGCTGAACTTTGGTTTATTGCCATTCAGATGGTCTGCACTTTACCTTTGTAGGATATAAATCTGGACAGGTTGAGACTGATAAGACAGAGGTGGAAAAAGAAAGCAGGAAGAACAAAATTCAAACAAGTTAAAATTATGAAAAGCTTTTGGGGGCCAGTACCCCAACTGGAAACCAAAAAAGGAAAGCATTCAGCTTTCCAAGGTGGTGTTGAAAGACCCCAGCCCACCAAATGTGGAGTGTTACTACTCCACCAGCCATCAAAAGAGCTGCCTTCGCCTAGGGCAAGGCTGGGTTGGAGGCCTGTGAGCCATGAGGGCTCATTTGTGCCACGCCTGCCCATCATGACAGCCAGGGCTGTTGCAAAATCCTATCTGCTGCCCCTTCCTGCCCTGGGTCTTGGTAACCATTGCCCTGGCGGTGCTCAGCTCCTCCATCCCAGCTGAAATGCCTGAGAGAAGCCGTGGCATTGTATTGGGGAATGGGAAAGGAGAGGTGAATAGGTGGGCTAATGCCTCAGCGGGTGAAGAGCCAACCGTGGTCTGCATGTGGGAATGTGCCCCTGGCACCTGAGATGTGTTTGCCCATCTCAACAGGGTAAGGAAAACCCTTGTGGGAGATGCTTGTGAGCGGGGTTCATTTGTGACCCTCCTCTGTAGGCAGCGATGGATGAAAGGACGTGGAGCATCCTGAGCAGGCCCTAGCTGCCATGCCAGCCAGGGCTGCACCTTGCCCCCTGATCTGACATGGAGCAGCCCAGCCTCTGCCATCAGCTTCTTGCCTTGTGCAGACGTGAGGGTCCCCCTGATTCAACCGCGTCTGCAGGAACAGTCACCTCCGGGCTTCGCTTGGTGCTTCAAACCAAATTAGGGCCAAAGTAGCTTGTTTGGCCGCTTCAGTCACTGTTCTAGGGCAGCTGAGCAGGCAGAGCCTGTGACTGCCTACCTTTGGCTTCTTCTTCCCATGGGCTGGGAACCTTTTGGTCTTCTCCCTCAGCGGAACCTCAGTGGCAGTGAGCACGTTGCAGTAACGCCCTTGGGAGCATTTGGGGAATGGGAACAAGGGCTGGGCTCTCCTGGGGAATTGCAGTGCAGGTGAATGGGGAAGATCTCCAAACCAGTCCAGTGCTCAGCTACACACCCTTCCCTCCCTTCTTAATTGCAATTCCTCCTGATATATCTGGATTACCAGGAAATAAAAATACCAGGGCTTTTTTGGTTAACCCCCCTCAGCGTCATGCATTTCAAGTTTGTGGGCGGCACCGTCCCCAGCCCAGGAGAAAGGAAGCCTCTTGCTGCACTGGGAAAGGACAACCTCTCGCCTTGTGCGCAGAGGTGGCCTTGTTCATGTGGGAGCAGCGCAATGACACCAATGTGTGCGATCGGCTCTCTCTGGGATCCCCTTCGACTCCCTCTTGAGAGCGATTTGATGCAGGGGAACTAAATATTTCAGGGATGGGTGACAGCATACTTTTTCCCTGAGCTTGCCATTTCAAACCCGCTGCAAGCAGATAAGAGTTGCTGTTCACAGCCTCCCTGCTACATGAAAATCCTTAATGCTCCTCTCTGCTGTAACCCTGACAGATGAAAAGCTGTGTGGTCTTGTGGGCAGGTGGAGATCCAGGAGCCAAATTGTGATCTTGGGCCTCCTGGGCCTTCTTGGATCTTGTCTCCTGTGTCACTCAGGGGTTGTACAGTGCCTGGCACCATTTCTGATGGTGCAAGGAGTCTTCTATAACACAGTTGGATGAGCAGGGAGGGTTTCTGAAGGTACCACCCTTTCTCTCCCTTCAAGGGAGAGGCTTGAATACCTCCTGGGCAGGCAGGTGGGTATTTTTCTGGGCACCTGCTGAACCTTGGCCAAAGTAGGGTGGTTCAGGAGGCCATGCTGGCGGCGTTGTGTGCTGCTAGATCTGCCTGGTGCTGCATGCATGCTGCTGTTCCAGGCAGATACCCTGCAGCTGATAAAGCTTTACCGCAGTGCAGGAAACCATCTCTGTCACTCCAGGAAGTCTGTGGACTTTCTCTGGCACTTCTGCTTGGGGAACACTAGGGAAGGCTCATAAGGCTTGAGGATTTTTAGAGGGCGATTATTTTATTGCCAATCACATAAAACTCATAGGCTAAAGGCCGTGCACTAACATCTGCCCTGGAGTCAAGAGCAATATTGCTGACTGCTGTTACGTAAAGTAGACATGAGGCCAGACTTCAGCCCCACTCAAGGAAAAAACCGCTGAGTCTTCATCAAAACCACAAACCTGCCCTGACCTAGCACTTCAAGGGACACCATGGCATGGAAGAGAGAAAGCAAGCAGAGAGTGTGATGGAGACACGGCCCCGAAGCAGCACCCTGGGATCCAGCCCTCTGGGAATAATACTCCAAGGCTCCCACACATACTTAGGCTGTGCACCCGGACTTATTTTATATGGATATTTCTCAAACCCACATAAGCCAACGCGTATATTCTCCCTGTTTCACTCCTTTCTTTGTCTACCACAAGGACTGAAACCTCCTGAGTCCTTTAGTGCATTAGGGTCTCTTCTGAATCTCTTTCACTTCCAGCCTGAATTATCCCATGACCCCACAAAAAGCACTCTGTTTTCCAGCACATTCAAAGCCATCTCGTCAAAGGTCAGATGCTAACAAACATCTGGCAGATTTGGAACTGAGGCCATCCCTCAGCAGGGTCTCCTCCTCTGGATGTACAGCCTGGTTACCCCACCGGAGCGGACTTAGCTGGCCTGGGTTCCTCCTGCACAACCCCTCCCTGGCTCTTCATGCCCTTGCCTGAAGCCAGGCAGGCAGCCACAGCGGGACAGCCTGACAAAATGGTGGCTGCTGTTAACGTTACCGCAGACAGCGTTTTCTCCGTGATGCACCTGCGTGCACGCAAGCGAGCTGCCACCTGACTTGGCAAGCTGGTCCGTACAGACTGGGTGCCTGCGTGCATGGGAGTCAGGCGGACGGAGCCCCAGAAGCAACGATCTGTAGGATGTATTTTGCCGGGCTCAGGGCTGGGTTTTGTCACTCCGACTGATGGTGAGTTGTTTGCAGTCAACAAAGGTGGGCGCTGAAGGAGAGAGTCTGCCTGCCTCCATGATACGGAGCTTGTGGCCCAGAAGACATCTCCTCCTTGTGTTGTGCAGTGGCTGGGCTGCTCGCCTCTGTCTTGGTGTCTTTGCCCACCCTCACGTTGGGTGGTGTCTGGCAGAAGGGCAGAAAGCCAAGGACTGAAAGCTTGTCTTGGCAAACTGCTTTATCACGCCAAGCAAATGGGCATGCGTGCATGTGTGTGCGCACACAGCAGCCGTGCTTCACCGTCTTTCACAGCTGTTCCCTTCCCCGGGACTTCACCGACATCCAGTTCACTGATGCCAGCACTCAACTTTTTCTCAGGTGCCCGAAAACACCCCCAGTCCCTCTAAGCTCTATCATTATATGACAAACTCACCCTGCCCTGCAGAGTACGACAGAGCAGATCCTGCACTGGACCGCGTGCAGGTGCCTGCGCATGCCAGAGAGCTGGGATCCAGCCGAAAGAGCACCAGGTCCTCGGCCAGCCTGGCTTCCTAACGCTTCAGCGGCAGCAACGAGGAGCAGGTACGACCCAGGCCCGACCGCAGCGGGGATCGAGCTGTTAGTGTTATCCCAAACACCAATTTAAGCCTTGGTTTTAAACAGGATGAAGCAATGACCTTTGCCGCTCACAGACACATTCCCAAGTCCCTCTTCACAGTCCTGTTTTAAAGGGCTCCTTGATTCAATACAGCTGCCTGACCTTTCTGTGTGCGAAGGACTAGTTTTTCTCCCTGATTGACTGAAAACTCCCATCACTCAACTAAACGGAGCCAGGAATGGGGCTACTGCATGCGGCAGTAGCGGGTGAAACCCTGCGTGGGTCTCTGCTTCAGCCAGCCAGGCTGTTGTGTGTCAGCTGGGTGCTGAGCCTGTTGCTGTCATTTCTTTAACTCAGAAAACATCCTATTTAGGGGCAGATCCCACCAAAGCAGCCCAGCGCTGGAGCCCTCGGACAAGCAACCACTGACGGATCTGATCCCTGTTACAGCACTCACTTCGTGCAGCGTTTCAGAGTAGCCCAGCAACACAAGTGTTACTCCCCATTGCCCTAATTATAGCAGGGCAATCACCGTATTTTACTAATGTGTTGTCTCACAATTATTTCCAGTATTTAAATATAACATAAGTCAAATCATTCGTCCCTGAGCCTTGTCCTCGGTGGAGTTTGCACTGGCATTTTCCAGGCAAATCAGTGAAAGGGGACAGGAGAGCTGCGCTCCAACTTGTTAATGCAGACAGCTCACGGGTAGCCAGAACTGTCACACGAGGCAACGGGGCAGCTCTGAGTGAGCCTTCCCTCTGTTTTGAAATAGGGTGATGAATCTTGCCAAGGTCACGGGCAGGGAGAGCTCACCCACCGAGAGCAGCAGCTCACCGAGGTGCCCGGTGGCGAACAGCAAAAATTCTCTCTGCACACGTCCCGAACAGAGGAAACCCCGAGGTTTGCAAACAAACAGCTGCTCAAAACTACGGTCTCCAGACTTCATTAGGAACAAAAAAAAAGCCCTGTTCTGTGCCAGACGGACATTTTGCTGCCAAGAAAGTGCCACCTACTGGAACTGGCCCGGCGGGGAAATGCAAGAACGGGAAACAAACCCAGAAAACATAATGCTGGAAAAATTATGTTTTTTCACCCTTTTAAAAAAACCCATAAAACTATGCACTGACAGCTATCCCAGCCGCAGCCCTCTCTCCAGTCACGCTCCTTCCACAGCTGAATCAACCAGACTTTTGAAGTAGACAAATGTTGGGGGGGGAGGGGGGTTGTGAAGTTTTAGGGTTTGCAAGGAGGGACTTACCGGTGCTGAGAAGCCGCCCTTGTCTCTCGCAGTTCCCTTGGCTCCCGTGCGTCCTCTTCCAGTTAGCCGTGCCCTCCTAGTTAAATCCTGCTGCCATTCTCCGGCAGCCAAGCTCCCTCTGCCTCCCTGTGCAGCGCTTTGCCTGTGAGCCTAGTGCCCCAGCCCAAACGACGGAGGAGAGAGCAAGGCAGAGTCCACCCAGTGCCCCAGCCTGGGGGTCCCCGTGCCGCTGGCTTCCTTCTGCCCTTTCGTCCCGGTGCTGCTCGCTCCAGTTGTCTGAGAGCAGGTGACAGAGGTTTCTTGGCAGAGGAGAGAGGAGGGGAGGGATGTGGAGGCAGCGAGAGGTGGAGCTGGGACCCAGAGCAACAGGTTACTGTATAACTAGGAGCCGGTGGCCCCAGCAAGCCAGCTGCATCCCCGCAAGGCGCCACGGGCAGCTGGGGCCTTTGCCAACTCCCGGTGCAAGGGGACCAAAAGCCGAGCTGAGGTGCTGCCCAGGAGGGACGTGTTAAACTTCAGGTTTCTTTCACCCGAGAACATTTCATACCCAAGGGGGAGGTTGAAGGCGGCGAGGGGTGGCAAAGGAGTGCTTAGAGCTGGGTTTTGCATCGCCGGTGAGGGAGGGGACGCGCTGCCCGACTGCCTCGTGGGGGGAACAAAGCACCTTTTGTGCAGCCCGGTGCTCTCCTCTGCAGCTCCGCGCTGGCTCGTGGGTTGTTTTCCTCCAGCTTTGCTCCTGCCTGCTCTCTCTGCCCTGAAGTCTGCAGCAGGGAAAGGTGCCATGAGATGGAGGAAGAAGACAAAACGTCCTCTCTCTCCAGGTCCCTGAAGCAGTTGGGAGTGAGGAGCAGAGCCCCCTTTGGGACACCCCACACCGTGGCACTGCACTCCTTAGGGTTACATGGCCATAAAGCCCCTCATCTTGCCCCAGCTCTACCATGAGCTGGCAGGAGGTAGTGGGGCCTGGCCATGCCACACGTCTCGGCCCCACACTTCAGCCTCTGGCACTAGGCAAGGGTAAAACTGCTTTGGCAGAGCTGTGCCGGGATTTCGGCAGGGAGAGGGGAGTGATTGCTAACCCCCCCCTTTGGGAGGAACGAAGGTGAAGCAATTGCCGTGGCACAGGAGGGGAGTAAAGGGCTCACTGGCCTTGGGCATCAGGCAAATATTTTGGCATCAGCATGGTGCAGCCTGAGCAGGGCTTGCTCCTCGGCAGGAGATGCTCCTTGTTGGCTCTGCTCAGGTGACCACAGCGTGCAGGCCCCGCCGTTATTCATGCGTGTGTGCCCGTGTGCCTGTGTGCTAGAGAGAAACTGTACATGACCCTTTTGGCCATCGCAGGGAGCATTCCCGTGCCACTGCAGTACTGCATCAGCCCTCCGCTGCGGACATCCAAGCTATATTATTGATGTTGTCAGGAGTGAGACCACCATCCCCTTTTCACCAGGGCCCCAGGTGGGGCACAGAGAAAGCAAGAGCCGCTTCTTGCTGGAGTAGCAGAGGTAGGACTTGAGCTTCAGCCCTTGCGTTGTGGCCAGTGTCGTTCCCATGCTCTCTGGGAAGGATTTCTTTAGAAGCCCCAGTCTCATCACATAATCTCTTGTTGCTCCTCTCTTGCCCTTCAAAAGCCAGAAGGAAATTTTAAAAATGGCAAGGCCGCTCCTGAGTTTCTGGTGCCGGACTGTGGAAAGGATGTTTGAGTTGTGCTTGGGGTCTGCCACGCTGCCAGCTCAGCCCTGCAGACTGTGTGTTTGGGGGCCTAGAGGGACCCTGAACTCTGGGAAACAGTCTTTTGCATGGGCAGACTTATTACTTTCAAAGAACATCTAGTTTCACTTGTCTCAAGATTTAACATGTTTTGAAACGATCCGATCAGCTCATGAGCTGATCATTAAGCTGGAAAACACCAACTGAATGCATGGGTCTTACAGACATGTCCATGGCAGTGTGGGATTCATCTGGTTAGCTAGTCCTCTCAAAAAAATTAGGCTTTTGAGAGCATTTTATTAAAGTGCATGTGCATTGCAAGCATCCCCACCATCCTCACGATGTGTGTTGAACCCATGGCACGTACATGCTAGAGAGACCCCTTGTCACCGGCCCCGGGGAAGAAATAACTGCAACTCTGACACTAGAGAAAGAAATAAGAAAACACTTCCACCATGGTACACAGGTCTGGAGGAAGCCCGGCTTCCTTAACTCGGTGCTTGTTGAGTTCTGTGCCGCCGTGGTTTGCTTCGGTGCCTACCGCGCTATGGGGACTAGTGCTCAGCTTGCTGCCTGGCCCGCATCCAGACACCGGGCAGGGGAGCCGCCCCGGGTGAGTTATCGTGGGAGGAATGCCGCCGGGTGAGCTTGACGGGCAGGGGGAGAGCCAGTTCCGTGCATGACAGTTACTATTTTGATTTCAGCAGCTTGGTTTTGACAGGAGAATGACCTCTTCCGCCACGGGAGAACATGAGCTGATACTCGGTGTGACGCACCCGCCCAGCACCCCATCATCCTCCTTGCTGCGATGTCGGTGAGATCCCAGGGGGATCTTGGTACAGGATGCACCGTGAAAACACGGCCAGCCCTGGGAGGAGCAGCATTTAGAGAATGATAGCCACACCACTGGGCAGGGGAAGGGATATCGCTTCAACAGAAGGGAAATGCGGTGGGAACGTCAGCTGTGCCGGAGCCCGGCGAGCCTTGCCAGCTGAAAGGTTTTGTGCAGGAGATCCCTACTCCCTGAAATGCGTCATCTGCCACTGGGGCATTTCAGTGGGACCGCTGGGCTGGGCTGGCTTTCCCAGGATGCAAACTGGGATTTGGAAGGATTCTGCTGGAGAAGCCATTTAATGTTTAAGGCACTGACTGCTTGCTATCTGGCAGCCTCGGCTCCACAGTCATGATGAAGATAGGCACAGCAGGCTACCGTGAGGTGCTGCGCTCCATAGGAAATCTCAAACTGCTGAGCAGAGGAGGGAACTTTTCCTCTGGGCAGGGAAGAAAACCACAACTGAGCTTATTACATCTTCCCTGCAACAGCTGATGCTGGTTGAAGTGGGGCAGAGGCAATCAGCCAGATGGGAATTACCCTGCTGCGCGGTGGCAGTTCCTGTACGCCCGCTCCGCTGACTTGGCTCCCAGACGTGGAACCAAACGAGCGCGTGTCCTCAGCCTTGCTCCTTCGGCCAGGGCTTGAAGCCCTTCAGCGCTGTGACAAAGACAGCGGTCACTGGGGGACTGTAGCACTTCAGCTGGGTTTTGGTCTGTACATTGTTTCTGCCTGCTGAGGAACACAAAAAAGCCATGGACCAATAAAGCCCTATCTCTCAGAGTATCTCCGACTTTGAAATCCCAGGAGGCTAACTTGCCTCTCAGGATCAGCCTTTTAAATCAGGTTGGCGGCAGACACCCCTATGATGGCTTGAGAACAAAGACTTCTTCCTTGCAGAGTAAACAACAACCAAACCGAGCTCCTCAAAATATGTGTTCCTCTAAATTTTTAATGCCGTTTTCATCCAACTTGCTCATCCTGTTTCAGAAGGGCTGGGCCTCATAATTAAAAGCTCCAGCAATCTTATGTCTGGCAAATGTCATCAATGGCTTCACTGTGCCGTGCCCTGCTTCTCCGAACAGTGGGAACGGTTTGGAAAGGAGCTCCTGATTAGAGAAACTGTCTGAGGTCAGGTCTCAATTCACTTTGGGTCTTTGTACCAGCTTGACATGGAGAGAAGCTGTCATGAAATCAGGGTCACCAGCATAAATGACAAATCCCATTCAAAGCCTGGAAATACCTGAGACGCAGGAATTGTCTGCAGCTTACAGGCTTCTTCATCCTTCTACATTCATCACAGAGTGAAGGGCTGTCAGCAGCAGAAGTACCCCAGTGTCTGTTCACCTCATCAGGAAAAAGTTAATGGACAATTTTATTTTAAACTGGAAAACTGAAACAGAGCTGTCCTGCCCTTTTGAGAGTGCAAATCCGGGTTGGTGCCAGCTGACCCCCAGCAAGCATTGACAGCCGTCCAGGACTCTGTGACCAGTCTGCAAGCCATCAGGCGGTGCTCTGAAATGAGCTCAAAAATTTATGTTTATTATCATATGTGTATATTTACCCCATTGCTGACTATCAGCAAGCATTGTCACTTTCTGCTGATTCTTGTTTTTCATCTAGGTGATAGTTAGGGAGCAAAGGATTCACCACATTTTATCACACACACACACATATATATATATAAAAATATAAAACACTGTTTTATAAAGCTTGAGAAGGCTGCTTTACTCTGTGTGGCCCAGCAGACTGTCCCAAACTCGTACCATGCTGTGGGGACAGGCAGAAACATGGCAGCCGTCACCTAATTAACACCTTCATAGAACCGTTGTTGAGGGCTATTTTCTGCATGGATCAGGCCGGGGATCCAGAATTATGGCACAGCATCACAAATGGTTGTAGGGCCATAGCTGAGGGGGTGGTGATCTGTGGTGGGGTCAAACACCTCGGGGTAGGAACACCTTCCTCTAGCTTCACTAGTGTCTCCTGAATCTACGCTCTGGGTCTCTGCTACCTCCAGTTGTGCTAATATTTTGTATTTATTTTGTTGGTAGTGAGCACCACAAGAAGGAAGGAAGGTAAAGCGCAGAGGCTGCAACTTGAAGTTAATGTGCGTGACCCCGTCGGCCGTACCACCTGCATTCAGGTAAAAAAAAATTCCACTTTGCAATATTTCCTTTAAAACCTGTCAGATGTTCTATTGCCAGACCTTTGTATAAGGTAGGTGTAAATACCAGGAAAAAAATTGTGCTTTTATTTGTATGCATACAGAAGGGGGTTTTGCTTGGTATGCATTCATCATTAATGGGGTAGGCACAGCTCGGTATGTTTGTCACTCCTCGTAGCAAGTATGTGATGAGTACATTCCATTATGCCAAGCAAATCTGGAAGGACAAATGGGTGGGTGTTTGATTCATGCAGATGAAGCACAGAAACATTTGGTCATTCAATTTCCTGGCTGCTCCTTAGCACCCAGTTCTGCTGCTTTCACGTTGTCTTCATGGGTGCAGCCTTGCTCCTGCAGATCAACAAAGGGTTGGTTGTGCCACTGACTTAACAGGATCTGGCCCGAGGGGATTCGTGCCAATGTGTATGCTTTGATTTTGACTGCTGGGCAGTGTCACATGGACAGAAGCTGGTGTTACCTGGCCGTGGAAGGGGTATGACCAAGGGATGAAACTGGGCCCTTCCACAGGAACTTCTGCGTCTTTTGTACCCTTCTACCACCACTGGAAAGAAAACAGCAGTGTGGCTGAGGCGATACAGGGCCTGCACCACTGTATTGTCAGCCCCTGGCTAGTGCGAATTAGCGCAGACCTCGGGCGCTCTTTCCCAGTGCAGGAGAATGGCCTACATACAGCAGCAGCAGGATCAGAAGAGTCTTTTGCACACATCCAGTCTCACCCAAGTCTTCCTTTGTGTTGCTTAGCTGTAGCCTAGGATCTGAACAAGATGCTCTGCACTTCAAACACTTCTTAGATCTAAAACATTATTTATTTGAATAAATAAATACAAAAATAGGAAATTCTGAATATAAAACCTGCTTGTACAAAAACCCCACAGGCTCCCCAAGCTTTACATTCATACATACACATTTTTGATACAGTAAAAAAATCTGAGATTGCACACTGTTCTTCATTTGAAAGACAAGGCTTGAATGTAGCAATTTTTGCAGAATCATGGAAATAAACACATTTAACACCAAACAGAAATACACCTGACAACATTCAGTTGGACTTTTAAATGGGACAGAAGGGTGAGTGAATGGTGAATGTTTACACTCATTTTAAGGCCATCCTACTTAAAGAAACATACCCTCACACTACTGCCCTTGGCCTCTGCGTCAGTAAGAACCAGCTGCCCAAACGCTGTAGCTCGGCTCTCTGGGCGTGCGCAAAACTCAATTCAGCTCTCTCCCACTGGGATAAATCAGGTACTGCCCTACTAAAGTCAGGGAAATTACCACTGGGGTCTGAAAACACAAATGAGAGCAGAATAGAAATGGTGCCCTCAAACACGAATGTGTATGTGGTAAGGCAGAAACGAGTCCAGACTATATTGGCCTGATTCATTTCTGTGTCACTTTGGTTGTACGTTGCTGCTATGCCGTGAAAACTCACATCATCTCAACAGCACGTAGCTAGACGATGCACTGGCTACTATTCTGTGTTGGGAATGAGTATTTAGTATCGATCCCTGATGAATGCCAGAGCATTAAGCGTTTTTGCTGAATCACCTCTTGCCTTTGCCCATAAATAAGGTAACTGGTGCGATAGTGTAACACAGCTGCTAGATGGGAGAGAGGTGGTGGAGTTGTCTCTGGGAGACCCCAGAGAGGTGGTGGAGTCGTCAACCCTGGAGGCGTTCAAAAAAGGTATAGATGTGGCACTCCAGGGCCTAGTTTAGGAGTCATGGTGGTGTTAGTTGATGGTTGGACTTGATGATCTTAGAGGTCTTTTCCAACCTTAATGGTTCTATGATTTTACCTACCGTTCAGGAAGATCTCTGCCCCTCAAAAATTTGTACTTTAAACAGAGGAAAGTTTTACAGGATTTTTATATGCAAAACAATTAAATATTTTGAAATATAAACCCACTCTTTTATAGAAGAAATGTGTTGAAAACATGTTGAAAACTGCTAGGGTTTAGCGAACAAAAGCAGCAATGGCTATGACCTTTAGTACTGACTCAAGCCCGTATGTAAAGAGAAGAACAGCATTTATAATGACGTCTGCTTTCAGCACGTAAGTCTGCCACACCAGGAAATACACAGACAGAATCACACTGCCGACCGTGATCACAAGACTGAGCCCTAATGGAGCCTCTTCTTCTGTCAGGTTACCCTTTGAACCTCGAAGGAAACAAAAAGCTGACATGAGTCTTTGATTTCTTCTGACAATATCACAAGCCACAAGTATTCCAGTTCAAAAAAGGCTCTAGTTTTCACAGCTCAGAGTACATTGAAATACTGGCCTGAATCAAGGCTCTGTCAGTAGATGTAAGAACAAACCCAAACACCAATGGACAATCCATTTCTTGGTGACTGGAGTTAATCTAAGTAAAGAGCTATCAGTTGATACTCCAAGTCATGACGCCTACCTTTTCTTACCACAGATAATCAGTTCTGAAGCTGCAACCATTTTGATCACTCAGCCTGACCCTCTTCTTAGTCAACCATCAAACTTTCCCTGAGTCCCGCCCCGCCAGCCCCGCACTTAGCGTGACAACTCAGTGACTGCAATGCACATCTAAGGGCATCCAATGCTGATTTTAAAATCTTATGCAATATAGAATCTTCTGTGTTTCCTGCTAATCTATTCCTATTTCAAATTACTATCATTGTGGAGAAGCTGCACTTATCTCTTCCTTGCATCTTATTTCCAAGGTAGTCTCAGTAGATTTTGCTGTTTAACTACATTAGACTTGAAACTTACTTCTTTATTCATCCACCAGGCTCCAAGCAAACATATATATGCAGAGAGCTTTAAGGCAGCAGGCTAAATTCACCCCTACAGCAGGTCAGCTGAATTCAACAGAGACCCACCTTGCATAAATGTCTTAGGAATATCGAGCACAGATTTTAGTAGTAACTTGTTTTTTTGAAAAAAGGACTTTATGAAGTTTTAGCAAGCTCTGGACAGGGGTCAGGAGGCCCTTTACGCTGTTCTGGCTTAGTGAAATGAAGATGCTGGAACTGGTATGTGTCTTCAGAAGGAGTGAAAGGAGAAGGTGTAGTCATGGTGGCAGCCATATGCTTCTCAGGGATGTCCTTAGCATTACCGGTTCCACAAGGCTCCGGCCATTTGGTTACTTGTGTGCATTGCTGGAGCAGTTGAAAGGAGCTGTACCATCTCAGTGAATGGACATCTCTGTGTTTCAACATGTTCATTCTCACAAGTCACGCTCACTTGTAAACAGCATTCCAGCTGTCCCAGTTATATTGCTTTCTGACAACGCAGATACTGTTTTTTGATGGCATTATAGATCATATTTCATATGAGAGCAAATTCTGTTTGACCCTCTGGCCAAATCTATTGATCAGTCAGATAAAGTTCAATGACATAAATGAACAAAAATCTCCAAATATCTGCTAGTCTGCTAAACTGGCGTATTTTGACACACACTCAATTTCAGAATTATTAATGTTTAAAGATTATATTCCACTGAAAAGGCACAGTGATAACATGACATACCCAAGGATAACCGGAGCACTTCAAGAATGGCCATAATGAAAAGCAAGGCAAGATCAGGACCCAAAAAATCATCTGGATAACTGAAAACTTGACCTGTAGAGTAAGACAGTGTAAATAAGCCAGGAAAATACAGTAGGCATACTGACAAACCACAACCATGTCATAAGCACACAGCCTACTTCTGTGTTAAGAATACATGCAACTTACTTTTATAAACAATCATTGCAAGAGTTGCCAAGAAGTAAAAGATGTAATAAATTCCATTTACATAAAACAGAATCTGTAAAGGAACAGATGACAGCTGATAACTGTTGTTAAGGATTTCTCATAGCAATGAGGTGGGATCCATTTCATAAAGTTGCCATTGCCCAGTAACCTCAAAATATACTTTTTATACTAAATGGCTCAACTGTGACTGGCCTACTGGGTAGGGTTCAGAAAGTAACTTGAGATTGCAAATACCAAGAGTTAGGATAAAAGCTTGCTGTTTCAGGTTTGGCTTTAGTTCCTTTTTTAAAAAAATTTATTTGGTATGTAGTGGGATATTTGTTAGCCTAGGAAACGAGGGGGGTGTGCGCATGTATACATTTCCCCAAACAACTTCTATACCTGTTAGTCAGCCTTAAGCAAGTTGACAGAGGGTTGGCAGACTCCAATACATCAAATTCCTGCAAGTTTTTGAAAATAGGTGGCTCTGTGAAGCAGACAGGCCCGGTTACTGCCCACATGATGGAAAGTCTGAAAGCTGTGCTCTGTCTTTGTTACCTGCCTCAGAAAGGCCATGAGCTCAACTTTGAGATGTAAGTTCATAAGAAACAGACTTCCTTAATTCACTGCTCACAAAGCTAACTGTTGCATACTATGAAAAATACTTAGCTCTGGTTATTTGTCTGTCTATGTGGATCCACTGCCAAGGTATTTGAGAGCTCCACAATCCCTAATAAATCCTCAAAATGCCCCTGAGGGACAAGGAATATGGCACATGCTGTCATACAAGTAGGGAGAAATCACTTGCAGGCTTGGGACAGATTCATCTCACCTGTAGCCATCCCAAGATGACAGCCATCCTGAAGTTACACATCGAGGCTGAATTAGTCGTCTGTGCTCCCCCTAGGAACCTTCCTAGCCAAGCAGCTCCTAAGCAGGGTGGGATGAACTACTGTCCGGTGTTAAACTGTGCCAGCTCCCTCTCTGACTGCAACAGGAGTTGAAATGCCTAGTTTACAGGAGGTACCTAACAGTCAGATGTCTTCAAGAGCCCAACCACCCCCACAAATAGCTGTGATTCCTATATAGCCAGTACATACATACTGAAGGAATAATTTTCTCTTGAGGCATGGCAGCATGTTATTAATGCAATATAGGAGACATGCGTAGGATGTCCTGGGGCTCACCACCATGGAGAAGTTGGAATGTGGCTCCAAGAATCCAGAAAGTTTGGCCATTCATATTTTTGATAACCAAATTATACTAAATGCCTTTCTTAGCCTTAAATAATACAATGTAATTTATATAAGGAACTTATCAGTGCAGATTTCATTATTTCCACATCTCTCTCTCGATACTCAAAATACTCTTTATCCTCCCCTCTCTCCCCCAGCCCTTCTCAAATCCTCTGAATATCTCCAGGCAGGGACTTGGAGCTCAAGTTCAAAAGATCCCAGGCATCTTTTACAGGAACTGCCCATCCAGTTTCTGAACGGAGCACCCACCCACACGCGGTAGATGTATTCCAGTTCCCAGAGCAGCTCATTTTATTAAAACAGAACCAGGTTTTTGTGTTTTTCCAGTTGAAGGAAGGTGGAGCAAAAAATTACTAGATAGGTTCTAAGCATGGAAATCTCTGAAGCCAAGGGTGTCTCCTCTTAGGAGGTTACTTAGATCTTGGTAGGAGTAAAGGTAGGGTGAATTAACATGAGAGAAGAGGAAGTACTACTGAAAGCTGCTTTTACTACCTCTTGTTGGCTGTGTCAGCTGTCTGTGAAGTGTGCTGCATGGGGTTTGTGTCCATCAGTCCACAAATCCAACTTTTAGCCTTGCTTCCTAAGGAAATGAGAATTATGTGATCACAAAACGTGGCTGCCAGCCCTCTGTCAAGACTGCAGGGTGAGTTAAAGGGGTTTCTGCATGAGTGGGAGCCGATCAGGGCAAAATCTCAGCTAAACCCCAGCTAATGCTGCAAAAATATCTTCCCTTGGAAGAAATGTTTTACCAGTTTTGCTTCATAGGGATGGTGCTGATGATGGAAAACTCAAGGAATAACACAAAAATAACGTTGTGCAGATTTATTAGGCAGGAAGCTGTGAATGCATTTCAGTCAGTCTTCCTGAAGATTCCCACATGTGAGAGACGAAAGGTACAAAAAGGATACAACTGATGAAGTTCTTCCTTTCCGTTGAGAAGGAAAAAAGAAAGAGAAGAAAATAAGTCTAAATATTTACCGAAAGTGCTGCAGAAACATTCAAACAACTGATGTTACTAGAGAGGTCAAGCATGCTTGTAGAAATTTTTTTTTCAGTTCACTGGAAAACTTACTATTTTCTCACACATCATGCAGTTCAGGTTCCAAAAATAACTTTTTCAAATAGGTGAATTCTGTAGTAATTTGGGGGAATTCCCTATTGTGAACAGTCACTTTCACCGAGGAACCCATCTCTTTCAAAACACAGAGAAGTACACAGGCATTACCTAGAACTTGTTTATCCTGTCCTTTCACAGCAGACGACACTTCATCCCCTCTAACTATGCAGGAACAAGGGAAACCAGAATGCACCATTTGTTTTTAAATTGTGAGAAAGCGTTCATGTAGAACACGGGGCTCCCTGGTTCCTCTAAATAACATCCTTCCAAACCGGTTCCCTTCAAAAGCAAAGTCATTCTGTGTAAAACCTTAATATGTTCTGATCACCCACAGAAATCATACCAAATATTTTCTATAAGCTAACCAATACACATTNACTAAAGTACCTCTTAAGTAACTCATTAATATTCTTAGCCTCTTCCAGACACATGAGGAACTGAAAAGTTACAATCTCTGTTTCACAGAGAGCAAAACTGTCTGTGAAAGGCCATTTCATCAGTCTTCTCTGAGACATCTCATTATCATCAAATCAGTGGGACATACTCACCTCACCATCTTCATCCCTGGGCTTCTTGAGGTTAATGTCCTCATCACCTGATAGTTTTACGCAGTTGGGCCCAAATTAATCCCCACTAACTTTAGGTGCCTAATTAAGGTATCCAATCTGGGAACGCAGTGGAAATAGGCAAGCAATTTGAGAAGGTGATTCATACTGGCTATGATCTGAAATGCCTCCTGGACGTGCTTCATCTCATAGAATCATAGAATCATTAAGGTTGGAAAAGACCTCTAAGATCATCAAGTCCAACCATCAACTAACACCACCATGCCTCCTAAACTAGGCCCTGGAGTGCCACGTCTACACCTTTTTTGAACGCCTCCAGGGCTGACGACTCCACCACCTCTCTGGGCAGCCTGTTCCAATGCCTAACCACTCTTTCAGTAAAGAAATTCTTCCTGAATTCCTCTCCACTTTCTGTAAAGGGACTTTAGGCTCCTAACAGACTTGTCCCTTCACTTAGCCAAAATGTGCTTTGATGAATGCTTTATTTCTTTTTGCAGAATGGGAGTTAAAGGTTTCATTACACCTCTTGTTCTGCAGTGACTAATGGTTAAGGATGTGTTTGTATTTATACCCCGGTATAAACCCTCATGCGGCAGTAACGCCTTGTGTCAAGATGATGTGCTTCCCTTCTTGCATGGCAATAAGGAGATGTCTCCATTTTAAAGTTATTTTAGACTGTGAAGTAGGATGTTAATTTGAAATGCCACAACTGCATGTGCAGACGTGTTATTATTCCACAAGAAGCGTCCGCATATGGAACTTTTTCTGTATAACCAAACACTGAGCTATACCAACGTAGCCTCATCCATGCTGGGCAGCTACTGTTGCCGTGATGCCAGTGGTATAATTAGAGTAGTACAATTTTACCATACAGGCAACCCCTAGTGAACTCCCTAATGGCAGTTCCCCAACTTTATATTTAGACTTTTTTTTTTTTTAAATAATTTTCCACAAGAGGGCACCGACCACTTTCTTGCATCAGTTCCAGGGAGGGGTTTGACAGCCACTATTATTTAGAACATGCTGCCTCCCCCTGAGCAACAGGGGACATTTCACACGGGTTAAACTTTTAAACCCCACAACACGCCTGTGAAAGGGATGCTGCAGTTAAGTAGTAGTTATTATGCCAGTTGAATGTATCATTTCAGGTGTAACAGCAGGCTGCTAATCCCAACACCCCGAGATCGTCTCACTGCTAGGATTAATGAAGCCTGCATTGCTGCTGGGGGATTTTTAAATTGAAAGTGAATGTTCTGGCACAGGGGAAAAAAAAAGCACAGTAACAATTTTAAAGCATTTATATGAAGCACACAAACTTGCAGCAGCAAGAACAGGATTCTGCTAAGGGGGGTATTTGCATTAGTGAGACCTGGTGTAGTGACTTCCCACCGCATGCAGGCTGGCACCTGATTTCTGCCTATTCGAAAGCTTGTATGGTCCAGAAGAAAACAAAGCATAACACCGCTTATTTCCAGTTGTATAAATTCTTTAACGTAGGAGGGTAACCCCCAGACAACAAGGTATTTGCACTTGGGATAAGTGTGGATCGTGAGTGGGAGTCTTTCTGAGCTGCTCATGTACCCAACCCGATTCTTAGGAGCACAGCAGCTATCCACGGCGCGGGCTGGAGTCCGTCTGCACGTATGCATGCCTCTACTGCGAGTCCTGCTCTCAGACAGCCCCCTAACCACATCCTGCTGACTTTCCTGGACGGTTTTGTAGATAACAGCTCTAGTTAAGTGTTTTATACAACAAAAGCATGACTACTTATCCAGGCCGCTACTGATTTTAGAAATGACTGTGAGCGACGTTGTGCACGCTTACTTGAAGTAGAACATGGCCCATTTTCTAAAAAACTGGTTTAATTTTTTTTTAATGCCAAAACTATCTTAAAAGCATGCAGCAGCTATAGTTAACATTACCCAGGGCACCTAATTATGCAAACTTGTTTTTAGGCGCTTGGCAAACGCTAATTGTTCAAGCCAAAGTTTTCAAACCCACCTTTGCCTACCTAGGGCTGAAATTTACATTTTGGGGGGAAACCTTTGATCTCTTTGAAAGAAGTGGAAATTAATCATTTTGACCACACTGGCGAAGAACTTTTTTTTTTTTGTCTCTGAATCCCGGTGTTTCATAATTTGAAGCAAAGACTTGAATTTTCAAGGGGCGACACTCAGCCTCAGGAAAGCGATTTGCCTGTGGATAAAGGTGCTCCTCAGCCCCCACAAGCGCCGAGCCCCTCCTCACGCTGACACACGGCCCGCAGCTGCCGGGATTTACCTCAGCGTGTCGGGGCTGTCGCGATATGGCTATCGGGCTGGGCTCGGCGCCGAGGCCTAGCTCGACCTCGGCCCCCGCGTCGCTCTCGTCGCGTCCCCCCGCCTGGGGCGGCGAGAGGTAACCTCTAACACGGTGGGAAACAGCCACCCCCGGTCACCCTCCGCCCCGCCGGGAGACGGCGGGGAAAGGGCTGTCGGTGTCGGTGGAGACGCGACGCTCACCTCGCCTCGGAGCGGCCATCTTGGCGCCCCGCCCCCGCCGCCTGCCAGTCCTCCAGCGTCCCGGCAGCCTCTGCGCCGCGACCGTTCGTCCCGCGCGCGCCTGGGAGGAGCTCGCTGCCCTCTCCCCGCCCCCCCGCCTTCGGGTGCGATCGGAGCGCTCGGCCCGGTTCGGTCGCTTTCGGGCGGATTCGGGCACTGCCCGTTCGGGCGTCTCCGTTCGGGCCGGCGAAGGGGAATTCGGGCGCGATCGGAGAGGACTCGGCACAGCTCGGCTTTCCTCGCGCCCGCCTCACCCGCCTTCGGGCGGGATCGGAAAGAACCCGAGCGAGCTCGGGTTTCTTCGACCCTCTGGGCCGGACCGCTCGGGGACTCGGCCCTGTTCGGGCGGGCTCGGCTTCCCCACCCGATCTGTCAGGTATCGCTTCGGGCCGCGCTTCTACGGACTCGGCCGGGCTCGGCTGCGTCCTGCCTTGGGATTGGCCAGCCGGCAGGAAACGCGGGCCCCGCTCCTCGATCGCCTTCGGACGAGGCCTGGGGAGACTCGGGACACTTCGGGCACTATCGGAAGCGGTTCGGAAGCGCTCGATTCCGCCCGGGGAACACGTTCGGAAGCGCTCGGGCGAGCTCGGCACCGCTCGGCTGCCCGCCGAAGAGCGCTCGAGTGACCTCGGAGGACCGGGCCCCCCC
>WAAD01005459.1:158049-175068 GCA_013389945.1 Fregata magnificens
CCCTGCCGGGGCTGGGGCCGGCAGCCCCGGCCGCTGGGGCCCGGGCCCTCTCCCGCAGCGCTCCCGCCTGCCCGGCGTACAAACGCAGTCCTTTACCTCAGGGGGTGCAGTGACGGAAGGGCAGGAACCAGCAGGCTTGAGTCACTCCCACACTCTCAGAACATCACACGCTCCTCACTTCTACGCTACATAACGTAAAGTAAAATCAGCAAGAGCTGCCTTTGTGCACCTAAAATTACCTTGACCCTGTGTCCCGTTAGCAAAGCGCCCAGACACATGCGGAATTTTGAAGGCAAGCTCCGATACGCAGAAAATTCCAGAGCCCTTTGTACCTAGATCGGTATCTCCATGTGAGCGTCAGTGTTGTTTTTTCACTCTTACTCCACGTGTAGTACTGACAAACCTCTGATTTTAGGTAGGCAGTCAAATATGCTATACGTCGGAGAAACATTTGGCTGTCATTTTGGGCGGCTTTTAACTGGTCCGAGTGTGCAGGTAATGGCACCCTAGAAATTAATATATGGCAGAGGGAGAGTCAGTTGTTCTCTTTATCTTGACGTTTGCCAGTCACCCCTCTTTTAATAAAAAGCATCACAGTTTGGGGTTTTTTTAGTACAGATGAAATATTCATTTTTCCCTTAGTTCATCACGTGCTGATAACTACTGTTATGGTCTCAAGGAAGTTAAAGCATGTTCAACCCAAAGCTTAATAAAAATCAGAATGATTGTGTTTATAACAACTTAAAGGTGTCATGAAAAATAAAATTAATTTTGAATAGGAAGGAAGAAGGAAATGCAATTATATTTTTTTATTTTTAGCTGTTGTCCGGCTCTCTGGATGCAGCAGAATATTAACTCCATGTTTGTTCTACATTTCAGAAGTCACCACAGTGACGGTAGCCAATGTTGGTGCCTCCGCAGACAATGTTTTCACTACATCTGTGGCAAATGCAGCTTCAATTTCCGGACACGTGCTGGTAAGTCTGTCTTTTCATTTGAGGGCCTTAGCAAAGTCCCGTGTACTTTCTTAGTGTAAATGAAGAGCTCGGTTTGTGTTCGAGCTGTAGTAAGGTCAAAGATGTGTTTTCATTGCAGTGAGCAGGCTTTAAGCCACAAAACCGTTAGCTGGGGGACATGCAGTTTTTTCTTTATCACTTGGAGAGGTTTTTTTACCTTTCTCCCCTATATAGTCATTCTGTAATGGAACTGATGACCTGGAACATGTAACCTCTAAATTTGGTTGGCTGAAACCTCAAAAACAAACCTAATAACTGCCATACTGATTGGTGGCTTAGGGTACCTTTGAGAAGATTTGGGGGAATACTAAAATACATTGGTCTTTTAACTCTATCAATTTAAACTCTTTATTTCTTCTATAGTCTGGGAGAACGGCTCTCCAAATTGGGGACAGCTTGAATACTGAAAAAGCCACTCTCATAGTGGTTCACACAGACGGCAGCATTGTAGAAACCACAGGGTTGAAGGGGCCATCAGCACCTCTCACACCAGGTATAAGGCAATCTCTTTTTGAAGTGTCATTCTCCCGGAGGGGTTGTTTTTTCTCCACTTTAATTGTGTTGCTAGGATTAAAAAACATTCTGTGCAAAATATTACGCAGTTGCCTTATAAGGATCGTTTGTCCCCTCTTCACATGGTACTTCTTGTATTTCTTGGGAGTAGAATACTTACTTTTTTGGTTTTTTTCCTGTCAGAAATATATTTCATTTTCTTATTCTTTGCCGTAACCCTTGCAAATAAGCTTCTTGAAAAATCTTGCCCTGCTGCTGGGCTGTCGTGTGCCTTTCTACACCTGTCCCACCCCCAAAGGCAGGTGGATCATTCTAATATCGATAATAAAAATATGGGTCTCCTGGTTCTGTGCGTGGGTTCTTTTTAAAGGGTCCTTGAATATAGTTTTATCTCCATTCAAGCTGCTTGCTGATATTTAAGTGTCGCAATAGCTGATGTCTTTATTGCCAAGGTTTTTGTTCACGGCTGCTTGGCAGTTTCCTTTCTGCCCACAAGATGGCAAGGGAAACCTTTAGTGGTCTGACACACGTTACAGGATCGGCCTCTGGGAAGGGGAAGATCCAGCCAGCTGCTTACACCGCTCCAGGTTACAACATCGGCGGTTAATGTGATGTTAGAGCGTCTTTCTTAAGATGCAGTTTGGTTTATTTTCAGTCATTTTCAGAACGTTCAAGCTGAATTTTTTGTGGTGCACCATGTAACTCATGTTGCTGTGGAGAGGTGCCAGCTGCTTCAGTTAACCACTTGACACTGTTGCCCCAGCCAAGCTGAGAGTGTGAAGGTATAGCCAGCGTGCTTTTTGGTTGCTGTCACCTTCCTTTTCTTTTTTTCAAAGGACCGCAATCTCCTCCTACCCCTTTAACATCCGTCCAAGAAAAAACTGGAACCAAGTATAACTGGGACCCATCGGTGTATGAGAACGAGCTCCCGGTGAGGTGCCGGAATATCAGTGGCATTCTGTATAAAAACAGACTCGGCTCAGGTAACAAGGACCTTCTTGGGTGAGGAAGTGTGACGGCTCCTTCTTCACTCGGTGCACTCTTTTTTAATCAACCTACTTTTAAGGGCCGATCATGAGGAAAAAAAGGACGCTTTCCTAGCCAGCCTAGTCCCTTTCGATATTATTGTCCTCTTCTGGTGTGCTCTTTCTTCAGAGGCTTTTTAACTTTTTTCTTAGATCTGTGAAGATAACAGGCTGCTGTGCAGTGAGTCTCCCCGGTAATAGGTTGACTCCTCTAGTGTTCTTTTTGTCTCAGAAGTAGACCCGTGTTTCTACAAAGCTCTGCAGAATCCCTGCTGGAATGGAAAATAGAGAGCTTGTCTCCTAATGGGACTCCTTAGCTGCCTTAGCCCCTCCTCTTCTCTTTTATCTCGGTGGGAAAGCTGAAGCAGCAGCAGCAGAAATTGTCTGTCGGCAAACCTGACTGCACAGCACAGTGCTTGCTTCATGGATAGAGAGTTTTCTTCACAACCAGAGGGATTAGAAATTTAAGTGCAAATTAAGGAAGGGCTTAAATTCATGGTGTTTATCCAAGAAAGACTTATCCTTCATGTGGATGAGTAGTTTTTTCTAGCCTTCTGATGCATTGGTGAGGCCCAAAGTTGGAGCTCTCTAAACATGCACAGTCATTGTAATAAACGGGCATGGTTATCCTAGAGTGATGAGAAGTAGCAGATGGGCATATTTGGTGATTGCTATAGATTAACTGCTATTTTGTCCAGCGATTTCAGTATTTACTTCTTTAGGAAAGTGACAAAATGATTCTTAACCTTTACCAACAATTTCTTTCTTCTATTTTATTTCAGGAGGCCGTGGAAGGTGCATTAAGCAAGGGGACAACTGGTACAGCCCCACTGAATTTGAAGCTATGGCAGGACGAGCCAGCAGCAAAGACTGGAAGAGGAGCATCCGCTATGCTGGGAGGCCACTGCAGTGCCTTATTCACGTAAGGTTAAATTTGCTTCCTCCTTTCTGCAGGAAGGGGCAGGTGGAGTCTGGGCAGGGTCTGCCCAGCGCTGCAGTCCAAGCCGTGCACGCTGCCTCTGCAGAGTTATGTGTGACGGTGCTGTGGGGCAACTCGGAAGCAACATTGTGATTTGGTTGAGAATCAGTGACTTGAGAGGAATTTTTCTAGATGTGTTTTCAAATTGCACAATACAAATCTTGCTTGTACTTGAAAAGGGGTTACAGGTTATGCAGGATGAAGTCCAGCCTTGAGCTGTGTCGCAGAAATTGAGAAGTGAGCTCTCACCCATGATACTGTAATTCAATAACCTGATCTGCTTAATTCTGTTTGCCCGACAAACATATTCCTCACTTGCACCATTTATTAAGTATAACTTTGGGTCCTTTATTTCCTGCAGTGTCCAGGAGTCTCATGGAGAATTTGGCATTGCCGTTAGGTTGACAGTTGATTTCTGCTTGGACAGAAACTTTATAAAGTCTCAAAATCACATATCCTTGCCTTTTGATTTGAAAATCGTTTGTTCTTCCTTCACCCGCCTCCTATCCGCTCACCCCATCCCTATGACGTAGGGGAGCTGGCCTCTCTGTTATTGTATACGGTCCCTGAGAGGGAATGGGTACATCTCTCTGGGAGCTGTCTGAATCTTTTAGTCGTGCTCTCGGTGGTTTTGGTGACTGAACTGGTAATCCTCTAATTTCAGGATGGGATTTTAAATCCTCACGCTGCCTCTTGTACTTGTGCTGCTTGCTGCGACGACATGACTCTGGTGAGTTGTAGGTTTTACACCCATTAGTTGAAAAAATATTAATCAGTCAAGCTGCCACAGCCATTTGTGAGCAGGTCATGAGCATCCTAGAAACGTTCACAAGTGCTGTGGTTGCAGTGTGCTTAGTCCATGCTTCATAAAGAAAGGAGATAAGGAACTGCTAGCACGATTGCGTAGCAGCCTCAGTAAAACTGGACAATAGTTATTGCTTTTTTCTTCTTTTTTTTTTCTTTTCTAAATAATGTATTTATGTAAAATGCCTATTGGGGATGTCAAAACTATTTGTGATTTTTGACTCAAATTTCAAAATTTTTTTAGTTGGAAAAAATCTTTTTATAAGGAAGTAACATAATACTCTATGTTGGATTTATATTTTCAGGTTAAACTGCCTGGGTGTTTTGGTTGTTGGTTGGTTGGTTGGTGTGGGGTTTGGTTTTTTGTTTGTTTCTTTGTTTCAAAAATTGGGTTAAAGTCCTGAAAGCCGAAGTCTTTAGCTTGACTCGAAGTAGTGTTTTGCCTTTCTTTTCTGCTGTGAACTGGATGATTTGCTTGTTTCCTAGACCTGAAACTAACTGCTTCCTGTCTTCCCCTCGCTCTTGTTCTCTTTTCTTCCACCACCTTGGCCAGCAGTCAATTATTTGCCCGGTTCTGTTTCTTAAATAATAGTGGGAAGAGGCTGAATCTGTGCCTCTTCAGCTGGAGGGAGCTGAGCGTAACTTTTTTTTCACAGAGTTCTTTGGGTTTGGAGAAATAGGAGTTTTTTGGTCAATTGTTGCAAACCACACATCTTCCATGGGAATACGTGCTGCTTGACCTTAGCTGCATCTGGAAAGATGAGAAGTAAACCCAAAGTCCCCAAAGAGGTGCCTCAGCTAATGCCTTTTCCTTTTTTCTTTTTTTTCTTTTTCTTTTTTTTCTTTTTCTTTTTCTTTTTCTTTTTCTTTTTCTTTTTCTTTTTCTTTTTCTTTTTCTTTTTCTTTTTCTTTTTCTTTTTCTTTTTCTTTTTCTTTTTCTTTTTCCTTTTCTTTTTTTCTTTTTCTTTTCCTTTTCCTTTTTCTGTGTTTTGCCTAGAGTGGCCCTGTACGACTCTTTGTACCATATAAAAGGCGGAAAAAAGAAAATGAAATGCCTGCAACTCCAGTGAAGAAGGATTGCCCCAAAAACATCACTCTGCTTCCTGCCACAGCTGCTACTACATGTAGGTTCTTTGGTAAAAATTGCTTCCCTTTTTTGATGAAGAATTGCCACACTAGATGTTTTATGTCCATCAGTGGCGCCTTGGAACTAGCCAACTGAGAAAAATGTCTTATTTTTTGCCACTTCCTTTTCATTGGATAGTTTTATCGGCTCATTGTCTTTAGCGAATTTCACTTCCTATTTTGTAGAAACTAGCACGGTGTTGCCACATTGGGACTGCAAGTCGAGTAGGAAAAAGTGCAACCCTAGACCTCCAGGAGACTCATTTTTAAGCATCTTAACATCCTTTTGCAGTGAGCAGTAAGTTTCGTATTTTGTTCTGAGAGAGGTCTGGATTATATTTCCCCCCTCTACCTGCTCTCTCAGCCCGGTAGTGCAGGGGGAGTTGTGGAGTCCTGGCCTTGATCTGTAGGGGGTTTCAGGTAGGTTTTTCACAAATTACAATTGAGAAATTTCCTCCTGTTAAAATGAGGTTGAGGGGAAGGCTGGCCCTTCTCTGCTCTGCTGGAAATCCCCACGCCATCCCCTGAGCTTGAGCTTGGTTTTTGTCCTTTAGAAGCTGGGGGAGTAAGATTTGTGCTATTTCTTGAAATACGTAGAAAAGTAGGCTCTAAGCAGCCGGGATGAAATCCACAGCCTGAAAGTCGTTAATGAAAGAGGCAGAAGGTGACGCTTTCATCTGCAAATTCCTCTCTAACGTTCAGGACACGCTTTGTTACTTACTGTTTTTGATTGTCAAACCATCTGTGTGAGAACAGAAATTAATTTGCAAGCTCACCCAGCTCACACGTTCCCAGTCACATTCATGGGTCCTCCTGCTCTCATCACACTAGCATCATCTGGATGGTAACATTACAAAGTGAATTGAGGAGGAAGCAACAGAAATCCAGAAAAAGAACAGCCAAAAGATTAGATCACCAGCAGCAGCAGGAAAAGAAATACGCAAGGATTCTATAGAGTTTTGGGCTTTTTTTATCCCCAGAGAGGTTTAGTCTGTATCGATTCATTAATGTGAGGTGCTGTGAGGTTGCATGTTTGCTCGTGCGGGCATTGGGAGAGAGGAGGACTGCTTGTTTTGGTAGCAGCCGCATATTTCACCGGGCGTGAATCTGTAGCCTCAATGTCTTAAAATTGAATTATTGTTTGCGAAAAGATCCTTCTGGCTGAGCAGTGTGCCACAGAATCAGCCCATTGCCGAGTAATGGTGCTAGATTAATTAATTCTGTTTAAAAAGGGTTTTAAACATTTTGGAGCCACTCAGGTGTATTCATCCACAAGGACTTTGTGACTTATTCCTTGCACTGGCCAGGCATATTACATCACTCTGTGTAGACAGGCAGCTAAAATTGTCCAGCTAACCAAACTGCCATAAAATTAGTTGTAAGCCACAGGTTTTTTATGTCGCTTTAAGTACTAAGATCCACTCTTGCTAAAGTTGTAATAAATCAGGATCATCCAGAAGGTGATGGGTTTTGTGGCCCCCCTGGATCTTTCCGGTAGGTGTTAATTTTTTGCTCGTATAATAATTGAAAAGGTGGTGATTTGGGAGGCGGTGTATTGTAAGTGAAAATTCTGGCCTCGTACACCCAGAGAATAAAGAGAGGCCTGCAGGAGGCCAGCAGTGCCTTCAGAAGCCCAACGGGGCTTTTATTCCCGTTTCCAATTGTATTGGTCATAGGTGTGATCCAAACTTGGGTTATCACGGGCCATTTACTGATCTGTGAGTTCTCTCACTTTGGACGATTCAGAACAGGGATATCAACAGCTAAACAACCAAGGCCTCCGTGCTGAGTGTTAATTATGAAAGTACTTCTAATATTTACAGTCACCGTGACTCCTTCTGGACAGATCACTACCTCCGGTGCTCTGACATTTGACCGTGCATCGACAGTGGAAGCCACAGCAATCATCTCGGAAAGTCCGTCCCAGGGTGATGTTTTCACTGGAGCCACTGGTAAGAGTTCAGGTGTATGTCTGCTAGACATCTGTGAAAAAGAGAAAAAAATGTTTGGATGCCCGCTGCTATAGGAAGGAGCATTTTGAATGCTGCAAAAAGGATTTATTTCTCAAGAGCTTACAGAGAGACTATATGTAACCCGCTGTCCTTCCTTTGAAACGATTTCAGCAGCTTGAAATCTTACCAGTTGCACAAAAGAAGTTAAAAGTTTTGTCCAGATGTTGCAGCTGCTAACGTACACCTCTGCTGATCTCTAGGGTTTTATTGTCATCTCTGTCAATTTTTTTCACTCCTCCTTTGTCCCTAAATACCACCAAAAAAAAAACTAGCTGAGTGTTGAAACTAAGTGAAAAATGCTGAAAAATGCCAGAATAAATCAAACAAAATATAAATGCATGCCATATATTTCAGTTCTTTCAGTTTGATTCATACACGGGGTTGTGAGCTCTGCTGAGGGAACTGTCCTGCTCTGAGAACCATAATTTGGAGTCCTGTGATTATTGTAAATATATAGGTGTGTGGGAGGGAAGCCAGTGGTAACCTTTGCCGTTAAAAGTGAAAGCAGAGAGAGATGAAAGGTTGCCTTGCTTGTTGACTGTGTAAAATCACGCTACTGTTTCTCATTATCATAGAGTGTAGGAACTTGTATAAAATGTAAAAAAGATATGGGTGAAAGAAGCTGTGCCTGGAAGCTGTGTTATACAATGATTCATGATGCCGTTGTTCTTCTACAGTTCAAGACACCAACGTCCAGCAGCCTTGCCGGGTCAATCACCCAGAACCTCACTATCCAAGTTACCAGGACAACTGTCAGATTTCACCTTTTCCTGAAGCTGCACTGCCAACATCTCATCCCAAAATCGGTATGTTTTATGTCCCTCATGTGAGAGACAGTTAGCAGTGCTTGAATTTACTCTCTAATCTTCTTTCTCAGCAAAGGAAAAGATTGAGGCAGAAAAATAAACTTTGCTGTTTTGCTTATGAGTTTTGCGGTTATTAAGATTTGGACAAGCAGATTTTCCACTCTGTGGAAAGTTTTTCACTCCATTATTGAGAACTTTGATCTGCTGGTTTCTACCAGAGGAGGCTGTTGTGATCCTGCTTCCTAAATCATCTTGCAGTCTCCTGCCTTTCCTAAGGCTTTTGCTTCAAGGCTTTTGTCACCACTTGGGCACTGTGGCTAAACACTGAGGCAGTTTTTGGTCTGAGGAGACCATCCCCTTCAAAATTACATCACAGAAACTTTTCTAAAAATTCCCACATCTGTTTATGAATCCACTGATACATGCTGAAGGCAGTTTCGGGCAGGTTTGGTGTGCTGCTCTCGCGTCCAGTGTCAGTTTTCCATCCCTTAACACTGACATTTGTGCTGGAATGATAGGTGCCGGTTGAAAAGTGCAGTGAGAGCCTGCCCTGCTGTGGTCACGTAGACTCTGGAGTGAAAAAAAGGAAAAGACGGTATGAAAAATGATGAATGCAAATCAGCCCTTTAGTGTTGATAGGAGGGGTTAAACTGATTCTCAAATATCTCTTCAAATGTAATTATATTACGTAAACTTAATGACCTTTCATTTGTAGAGCTGACTGATAAATTAAGTGCACTACGATGCTCGTACTGATATTAACTGGAAGTGTTGAAGAAACTGGAATTGCAAACTTGGGAGTGTTATTCTTGCTTTATGTGTTTTTATCGAGCCTGGACAAGAGATACAGCAGGGTATAGTCTGCCACTGGCTGGCGGATGGATTAGGTGATTTATAGGCCTTTTACCTCTCTAATTTTTATGATTCTGTGAAGTTACTCTGATTCTCGCTGACACAGAGCAGCTGTAAGACAGGCAGGTTTTGATCCCTGTTACTGTTCTCTCAGACATCAAGAAAAGATCATGTAAACATGTTGTACTCCTTTGTGCAGTCTGATGTTTTTCTTTTATAAAGCCTGTGTTCTCCCTGTATGACCTTTTATTTACTTATTCGGAGCAGCACAGTGCGTTCCTGCTCTGTCCAGAATTAAATCTTGTTGTTGGTTTTAAGTCTTAGTCAGATCTTGATGTTACTAATTAAACATTGATTTTTTTTTTCATCAGTGAATACTTTGTCTTGACTGATATACCTATGCCAAAGTGAGGAATCGGAAGTAATTCCTGTTAGATAAGCTATCAAATGCCATGCTGGGATAAAATTGTGCTGGAAAGGTAGCAGGGGGAAGGGCTCTTCTGCAAGCAGCTACTGATAAAAGACCGGTTTATCTCTTACTCATATCTAAGTGCATATAGTTCTATGCCAGTCATGTGCAAATTGATTGAAATTACTATTTTAATTAAGGGCCGTTGAGCGTAAAATGTCTGTTTTACCTGCATGGTGAACTTGCAGTGCTGGGGGTCAGAAAAGGTCGCACATCTAACACACAGTGACCTGCAGTACCGTGGGTGTTGAGGGTTGTTCTCTCTCTCCAATCTGTGCTGGATTCTTTCAGCTTTTGCTGCTTGCATGAAGAACTACCAGATGTGACTTGAAAAGGGTTAAAGTGTTAATACACTTAAATTAGTTGCTGTCTTGGAAGATATTCAGTGTTCAGTGCGGTCTTGCAAGAAATCTTGTTTGTCTGCAGACGCTTTACTGAGGAGAGGTTCACTGTGAGTGGAACTGCTGGAACTGCAGCCTGGTACAGGAAGGTGTGTTGGCCTGTTGCTGTTCAGGACAGTATTTACAGTTGAATTTCAAGTACCATTTGAAGTGTAGTCAAGAAGATTTTTTCCTGAATGGGGGATGTCTACTGTTCCAGATTTTTAACTAGGTTGTGACGTTTGCTGTTCTGTATCCCTGTCCTTCAGTGAGAGAGGTTTGAGGCTTGGTTCTGCCTTTCTTTTTGGAGCCACCTTAGACAGACCAGCATGCCAGTATCCGTAACGACATCCAAAATGGATTGCGATGGGAGACTGATAATAAAGTGAATGAGAATAAAGCGCCTTTCAGACACTTCAGCCTCTATGTTTTGTTCAAGAACTTCCGGCTTAGTGAATTTCTTAACTCTGGTTTCAAGGCAAAGAATCTGGCTCCAATAATGGCCCATTTTAATGGAAACACTGGTCAGTACCCAGCAGCGGCACCTATGCTGCCTGCAGCTCTCTGCGGGCACTCCCTTGCAATGCTGCCGATGCTCAAGGACATTGTCAGTGCGTTGTCTTCCTTAGGATCAGCAGTGCGGGAGCTGGGAGGCAAGCTGTCTGGCACAGGCGCTAGGGGAGTTAAGAGTAACACCTCTAAAAGAAAAGCAGACACTGGCGGGATGCGAACAGGATTTAAATGGCTCAGCGCTTCTGAAGTTATATTCCCAGCTGTGTTCAACGTTTATCTGAGGGCGATAGCATCCACCAGTTGGAATGGTCCTGCGTTTTTTATATGAATGCGTCACTCACTAAAAATCAAGGAAGCTAATTGGCTTTCGGTGCCTGGAATACGAACAGCTCTTCCCTTGACAATGCAGAACTATCCAGGAAGGAATGTAGTTTCTGGGCTTGCAGTACTTACTGGTTTTTCTGTGTGCTGAATCATTCTGAAACTCCTACCTGAAGGTGTGAGGAGAAATCCTGAAATGACTATTAGTAGATTTTGCGGTAATAAGACTGCACAGCCCCGAAGTTGGTGGTGCCCTGTTTTTTCTAGTAAACAATTTAGTGAGGAATTTGGAGGTCAGCTGTTGGTAGATGTGAATGTCTTGGACTTAATTTTACGGCAGATGGAGAGTATTTATCGCTAGAGTTAGAGTTACATTTTGGAAAAGTAAGGCCAGTACAGCCAGGTAACATTTGTTCCTAGAAATGTTGCCTGAGGTGAGCTTACGCTGTGTATTGTTGGGTTCCTGGATCTAGATTTAATTTCCTCGCCCTGTTGTCTGCCAGTGTATATGCAAACCTAGCATTGTGAAAAAGAGATGTTTTAGTGACACAATGACTGCTGTTTTTTTGAAACATTTGCAAAGGTAAGATAGACATTGTTGGTTTTCAAGGACTTTCATTTTCTAACACAGGCTTTGGGAAAGGGAGGACTGCAGAGCCCTGATAATTGAGGGGGTTGGAGGTAAGTTCAAGGAACATGTGATTAGGTTACCAGGACAGGAGTTTAGCTTCGTTCTGGTGGCTTCCTACAAGCTGCAGTTACTGTTAAGATTATGGTTAGGATGTGAAAAAGTAAAGGCTGCAACACCTCAATAATTGTTTGGTTTGGGGTGGGGGTTCTTCTTTTAATGTCCCTTGGAGTATGTTTAGAAGTATTGCTGGGCTTCTGTGCTTTTGTATTTAGTTTCATACCTGTGGCATTCTAGTTTATACAAGATTGAAGAGTTGTAGTTAGGATTCTGGAGGAAAGGGCCGTAGACAAGAAATTGCTTTCTTGAAAACTGTCCCACACAGTCAATGTAAAGCAAATGTCAGGAGATGTTAGGGTCTGAAGGTAAAACTGTATACATTCACTCTCACCTTTGGGATTAGGCAAGGAGAGGTTTCAGTGCTGCAATGGGCATTGCTGTTCAGAATACCCGGGATATTTGAAACAGATACATATAGCTGTGAATACCTTTTATTAAAATTTTTGGTGTTTCAGTGTGGTATGTGTATTTTTATGCCCATAGTTTGTTTTATGACTAGGATGCAGGATGAAGGGGTCCAAAGAAATCACAACTGTTGAGGGTTTTTTTAAAGGGCTTCCCAGCCGGTGGTTTTGGAAAGTGCATGTTTGTAATACATGTAATTTTGAGGTGATTACTCTCTTGTTTTTACTCCAGTCTTGGGCCAGGGTTATGGTTAAGATCAGAATTCAGGAGGTGTAGGGGAGTGTGGTGTGGATCGGTGCCTGTTTTTTGTAGTGTTGCAACCTGAGAATTGACATCTGTATAGTGACATCAGGATATTTTCGAAAACTTGATGTTTTGGGTCACTGAATGACTCTAACCTTATTTAGTGATGGTTAAGGGTATAACATTGTGATGACAGTGGTGGAGGAGTCCCTGGGAGTGCTGCTTTCACCGCTTAATTGTGCTTCCCTGCAGCAGCGCTGGAAGGTGTTAATTCCTTCCCAGACTAAACAATAGGATTGGGAGTACATGTTCTTCTGTCCTCTGGGCTTGAGAGTGCCCCAAGGGCTTGTTCTGCACAGATTGATTCTGTGCCCTTTGGGTCACAGAAGGTAGGTCTGTTTAGCAAAAACTTAGCCGGATTGGAGATTTTTGCAGACCATATTTTTAAAAAAGCAACCAAAAACCACAATTAAACACCCCCTCCCCCAACTTTATGGAAATGAAATGCCCTAATTCTATATATTTTCTTTTTCTTTCTTTATATTCAGTGCTAACCTCACTCCCTGCCCTGGCGGTGCCCCCCACGACCCCCACCAAAGCCATATCCCCTTCGGTGGTGAATGGGCTAGAAGTGACGGAGCAGCGGACCTGGCTGTACTTGGAAGAGATGGTCAATTCATTGCTCAACACTGCCCAGCAGCTGAAGACTCTCATTGAACAGGCCAAACAGGCCAGCTCCTCCTTCCGCGAGGCTGCTGTCACGCAAGCAAAAATTCAAGCTGATGTGGAGAGGAAAGAGGTAATTATGCCAGAGGGGGTGAGAAGACTCAGCCAAGGGCATCTTTTTGGCCGAGTGAACATAGTACCTCACTGGTTGTCACTGGCTGTACCAGTGGTAGCCCTTAGAAATTGTTTCTCAATGTCTTGAGAGCAGTATTACCAAGAGAAATATTTCTGAGTTATTCATATCATGGGGAAAGGGTGCTCTGGGATTCCCAGAGCTGTGGGTAGCAGGCTAGTAGTACAAACTGTTTGGTGTTACGAGTCCTGAGCTGCCCCATCAGCCATCCTTAAATTCATGAGACGTGGGCACTGAATCCTGGTATAGGAAAGATGGTGAGTGTTCAGCCATGCGGTGGCTGCTTTCTTTATGTCAAGTGAGCAGGGCTATCGGAGGCTTTCGATGGCCTGAAGAGGCAGAGGGATAAAAAGAACAGCAAGCTGTAGAGTTTATGGGGAAGATAAGCAGTAAAATTTAGAGGTGTCTTGCTGAGCATTGTGCAAGCAAAGCTGATCTCGCATGAGTCCTGTGGTAAGACTGCAAGGCCGGCTGGCATTACAGGAGTATTGGCTTGTACCCAGTGGCCCTTCTCTCCTCTGTAAGGGATTATCTACAAGGACTGCCCGTTCTCCCTGCTTTTCTTCTCTTTAATTGATGCATGGTAGGGACCCTGGATTCTTCTTAACACCAGCTCATGCATGCACCCCGAATCTGGCTCCATGCACTGCTGAATGCGTTCCCCTTCTCCCCCAGATCCACAGCTGCTGGTGTGGACTTGAGGGAGAGAGGTGGGGGGCAATGTACTGCGAAACTGGTGTCCTTGTCAGTAGCTGATGAACTCCCTTCCTGTACACCACACTATCTGCTGTTGTCATCGGCGTTATTGCTAACGTCAGCTTTCCACTGAATTCATAGGCACGAGTGTGCAGCAAGAGACCTTGAAGAAATGTGTGTGGGAAGACTTTGCTGAGAACTGAGAACCCCTATGACAGTCCTTGCAGCGTCTTTGATATTCTTTGCCACGTTGTCTCTGCTAAACTCTTCTGTACGCTGCATCCTTGATGTGCAGGTGTGTGATACGTTGAGAGTCTAATTCTTCCCTGCCTTCTGCCTGGGCAGAATGGGTATTCGTGCTGCTGTCCAGGTTTGGGCCGTCTGCTGCTAAAAAGCCATGTAGAGCATGGGATACTGAAAAATTGGAAGCTTTGACGCAGTTTAGAGATGAACATCTGACTTTGTTTAACTCCGCTCTCTGCTCTTTCTCCAGTTTATGTGCTGTCTTCCCTTCTGTTTATCCTTACAGTGGTTTCTGGAATGGTTGTTCAGAGCCCATTCCCCTCACCCTCTGATCCAAATCCAACTCACTTCAGTGTACCTCTAGTTTCTTCTTGCCCCGGGAGTGGGAGTTAAAGTCACTCCTGTGCATTGATTAAAGTGCTGACTTTACAAGGCAAGGATGAGCACGTGCTTGTTTCCAGAGGAAGTCCCTTTCCAGTAACTATTGAATGCCCAATTATACAACTTGTGTGTCTTACCATTCTTATTGTGTAATGGGTACCTCAACAGTTTTGTATTTTGATAAAAACACTTGCTCATGGTGGTATTTTTTAATATTGAAATAACAATTCTCAAGCTTGCGGCTGTGTGCTAGCTTCTGGAACCATCTGGACAATATTGCAAGTAGCTATTTCTGAATTCCTTCTAGTGAATTCCATATTTGGAAAAAAGTCTGGGTTTCTGGGTACAGGGCTGGCATTGGAAGTAATTACAATAAATGTCAAATAATTGGCTGTCTGCTTTTGTGTTGGTCGAAGGTGCTTTTCTGATTTCATGACCGTCTCCCTGATTTGTAACGCAAGTCTCTTTCCCACCCCGAGTATGTGTGGTCAAACTGCTTTTTTTGACAGTGAAGGTATATGAGAGGGAGAAAGAGGTGTCTTCCTACCTTGGTTGTTGTTGAGTTTTGCTGGACCAATGTCATACAAAGGAAATAGGTGCTTTACCACTACTTTGTGTTTGTTACACTGACAGAACTTCCAAGGGCTAACAAACGGGTGGAATCTTCTCGCCACCTCCTCCGTTTGCTTGAGCGGAGATGGCGAACGCAGCAGTGTGGGTGCTTCCCTGTAGAACAGCCACCAGTTTGCAGAATTTCTGTGCCGCAGTATGTTCCTAGGTATTTAGAAGTGAACGACTGTGACATTGTAAATCGGAGCTGCAGAGCAAAGGCCCAACAGATTAAATTGTAATAGAGCTGTAGACTCAGCTCTTCCTGGAAGAGTGACTTAATACATAGCAGGATTAGAGAAATCTGTTAGGAGCAGGCTGGTTCCCAACTGGATACACAAACTTCATTGCCATGGCTGTAACTAATAGGTATCTTTAGTTTTCACAGTCGTGCAGAGCTATTCCCGCAGTTCAGTGTCCCAGCTCTTGAGGGTGTTGAGCTCAAGCACTTTTGATCTTGTAACTGTCCGTATCCCTGACCATATCCCTCTGTCATCCCTGCGAAAGAGGGAGATGGCCTCTGCCTTCTGACAGAAGAGCAAGACAGAGCGCTTGGGTCAGCACTGTCTCTACCTGCCCTTCAGAGGAAGTCTGAAGTGGCCCCAAGTTTAAGCAGGGAGGAGAAGAAGTGACAAGAACGGCAAACACGTAGGAAAACTCACTTGTGTGCTAGTTTTGTTTCAGTCTTCCTAGAGAGCAATAAATTAAGCATTAAGAATTTTTAATCACAGCTTATATACTTTGTTGTATATTGCAAATCATTTACTATATTGTGTTTCACTTGCTGTACTTATGATTTAATGAGCTTTGGAGTTCATTAAATATCACAAATGAGCCAGTCTACTCCCATATAGCAGCAGTTTGGTTGACTTGGCTTTAAATACCGGAGGTTGTACTCTATACTGAGCAGTGGTGAGTGCTTGTGGGACTTGCAGAGCTCCGAACTGTGAAAGGCAGGCTTTTGCTCCGAGTTTTCTTTGAGCAGGGGAGGTGTTTGCGCTGCCTGTACACTTACGTTCTTATCTGTGAAGTCAAAGAGTGGGCATCGCTGTTTCATTCTGGTCACGCTTGCTGATGATATTATCCAGGACTACTCAAAGGAGTCTTAGGAATACATTATTCCCCTCATTTATATCGTTTTGAAAGTGGAAATGCCAACATCAGAGAGGAACTGTGGCAGGAAGGCGATCTGCTAAATGTAGCAAGGGAAAACCATAAAAAATTATAAGTGCAGCATAAATTAGAAGCATCTACAGTCACGTTTCTTCCTTAAGATGGCGTGTCTAATCCGAATTTTGCAGGAGGACTGGATCCCTAATTGCAGTTCCAAACACATGGCAATACCTAGATACAGAGTCCTCAAAAGCAACAGGGGCGCTGAATTGGGAAGCACTGAGTGTTTACGCGTCAGGCTGTGCAGTAGTGGAATACAAATGCCTGTCTTCATAGGCAGTTACAGAAAATATGGAAAAATACACTTGCCTTTCACTCTTCTCTCATGTCTGACATGAGGGTTTTTTTCACTCTGCCTCCCTACTGTACAATTACAGCCATAGAACGCCCTCTGTCAGGGTCTGGTGACATCCTTAGCTGTTCTGAAGAAACAGATTGGTCAGATTCCAAGTGCTGGAGCTAAAGCCTTCACCAACAGAGTTTTTCTTGCACATAATTTTGTAATTTGGAAGTCCTCGCGTGCACTCTGTTGCTGTCTTTGTCCTTTTTAATTTCTGTAAATTTGTTTAAGGATCATGGTTTGCTGGGCAAATTTCAAGACTGAGGATCTCTTCCAAATTTTGTTTCCCTCTTTGCCACAAGATATTTAGATGCCCCCGGGTAAGCCCTTGGCCTCTCTGGTCCTCAGAGCCTGCTCTTTAAAATAAGGATAACACTTCCTGCTGTGCCACCTGGATACTCACAAGTCTATGGGGCCGGATGGGATCCACCCGAGAGTGCTGAGGGAGCTGGCAGAGGAGCTTGCCAAGCCGCTCTCCATCATCTATCAGCAGTCCTGGTCAACGGG
>WAAD01005459.1:175766-202662 GCA_013389945.1 Fregata magnificens
GACACTGAGGTGCTGGAGCGTGTCCAGAGAAGGGCAACGAGGCTGGTGAAGGGTCTAGAAAACAAGTCTTATGAGGAGCGGCTGAGGGAACTGGGGCTGTTTAGCTTGGAGAAGAGGAGGCTGAGGGGGAGACCTTATCGCTCTCTACAACTACCTGAAAGGAGGGTGTAGTGAAGCAGGTGCTGGACTCTTCTCCCAAGAAACTAGTGATAGGACGAGAGGAAATGGCCTCAAGTTGCGTCAGGGGAGGTTTAGATTGGACATCAGGAAGAATTTCTTTACTGAAAGAGTGGTTAGGCATTGGAACAGGCTGCCCAGAGAGGTGGTGGAGTCATCATCCCTGGAGGCGTTCAAAAAAGGTGTAGACGTGGCACTCCAGGGCCTAGTTTAGGAGTCATGGTGGTGTTGGGTTGACAGTTGGACTTGATGATCTTAAAGGTCTTTTCCAACCTTAATGATTCTATGATTCCTTCACAGGGGGCTTGCATACCAGTTTGCAAAGTGGCCGGATCTCTGGTAAAAGTCTGTGTAAAAAAGCGTCAACCTTGTAAGTCCTAGAAATAAGGACAATTTGTAAACCCAAAATCTACAATTCCTGCATTTATGAAAAGATCTCTTTTGCAATAATTTCTTTTGAAACAAAATTGTTCTAGAGTCTAAGAAATGGGTTGAAAATACCTTTCCTGTTGTGAATGCTGTCTGCAGTATCTCGTGTGCCTGTTGATGATGAGAACTCCTTAATTAATAAGCAGAGCCCTCACAGAGCTAGTTCCAGACATGAAGCTGACTGTTTAAGAAACATTGATGGCCATAAGCCTTGTGCTTTCTGTGTGTAAACAAGAGGCGCATATGCAGCTGGTGCTCGGCCTGTGTACGGCTTTGTGTTGGCAGGCACCAAATATAGGTTGCATTTATGTTGCCTAGAAGTCTCAGGGAATGCCATTCTGAAAGAAAAGCAAACCAGAAGCTCCCCAGCTCAGTGCTTATATGAACTTCTAAAATGCATCACGCCTATTGCAAAATATGAAAGTACCAAAATATTGTAATTTTTTTCCAAATTGCAGCATTTTGCATGGGATTCATTAAATAAAACTGCCCTGTCAGAACTTCATGCAGCTGCTAAGAGAAAG
The DNA here is from genome assembly GCA_013389945.1 of Fregata magnificens. Classification (NCBI taxonomy): domain Eukaryota; kingdom Metazoa; phylum Chordata; class Aves; order Suliformes; family Fregatidae; genus Fregata; species Fregata magnificens. The sequence goes on from WAAD01005459.1 coordinate 176,897, forward strand.
TTCTCCACTGTCATTATTAAGTAGCTTGTGACTGAGTGTATCTGATCCTTTGGTTACTACCTGAATGTGGGGTTTACTGCATTTTTTGATTTAGGGAAAAACATTTAGGAAGAGAGTGAGTGGGGCAACAAAGGCTCTGTGTCTCTTACAAGAGCTATTTGACAACTGGCAGGACTGGCCCAAAAGGAGCGGATTAAAGGCAGTACTTTACACAGAGGTCTGTGTGCTTCGGCAATGCCATTTTTTTGACTGTGTGTTAAGCCATCGTTTGTACCAGATAAACTTTAGGAGGGGGAAAATACAGGAACTCACCAAATTCTGTGCCAGAAGACATTGCTGGAAGATAATAAAGATATTCAGGAAATGTGTGAAACAGTTTTTCTGTATAAATTTAAAAGAATCCATGTCAAAATCTGACAAGTTTTTTAACTGAAATAGCTCTCTTCTTGTAATGCAGTGATGCCTTCGGAGCCCAGCCCATTGGGAAACAAGGTGGAAGATTAAATCAGCTAGCAGCTGGACCATCTGAATTCTTTTTTAGAAAGATTAAAACAATTCAGGTCTAGAGAGTACGAAATTAACCTAAAAAGGGTCGGGCATTTAAGAAACATAGCTCTAATAAGCAAATAATGGTTTGCGTACTCCAAAGCAGCAGTGAAAACAGTTGAGAATTGGAGGTTATCGGTTTGCTGGAGCCAGTTTTGTGAGAGATCTGGATGTGTCTGGCTTGATCCTCTCTCTTATCACACCTCTTCCTTCTCCGTAGTTTCTGAACGGCTTGAATTCTTCACACCATGGGCTGTGCAGAACCAGAGGACTCGCAATGTGGATTGATAAAAAGCAGACAGAAGGGGGTTAAATGTCTGGGTTCGGAGGCTGAGAGCAGAGGTGGAGGAGCTGCTGTGGCTCAGACAAGGACAGAGGTGGCTGGACTTCCTCTTGATGTCTTTCTCATTGGCAATCTCCCTGGAGAACAGGATTAGCCACGCTTGTAGAGGATGAAGTGGAGTCTGGTGGTGGGAAGGGTTTTAATTCTGAAGCCGCAGAACTGGAATTCAGCGTGTTCAGCCCTGGCACTGTCTCTGCGTGGGCTGTTACAGAGGGGATGGTACTAGCTGGGATTATGTGCGCAAAGGTTTTCAAGCTGGATTGAAATGCCAGCTCACTGCATGCTTTAGTATCTGTATTTCCACTTTCTTCATTAAAAAGAAGTTTAGAAACATTATGCAGTTTTCCTAGGCCAGTGCTCTTAACATGGGTCATTTGTCTTTCACTTAACAGTGGAAAACTGGTTTTAACCTTTCCTGAAGAATCCCCAGTTTCCTGCCTGCCCAGTTCTCTGCCTGTGTGCAGGGTGGCAGAGGGCAGAGGCTGCTGTGCGAAGTGTTGAGTCCCAGCTTCTCCACGGCCAGTGCTCACTGACATTAATGATTCTCTCAAGAATCAAGGTCATTTTCTTCCTGAGACATAGCAGGACTGATTCTTAGGCCAGAGGCCACACCTCAAGCTTGCCGGTATATTCCCTGTCTTCACAAGAATGCTTATGGCTTGGACACAATTTTGGTTTTCAAAATAGTTATTTTGAGATTTCCATACACGTGATGCACTCTTCGCCTGTGCAGTACTGGAAGCATCAGGGATGCTGCGCACGTGTCCTGTCTTGCTAATTAGCCTGGTCTTGCCTATGTGTCACATAATGGCAGAACCCAATCACACCCCTTGCAGTGTACGGCAAGAGGTTTCCCTGCCACCTCCTCCATCTCCTTAGAGTTTTTTAGTTTGACTTTGTGTCATGGTAATATAAATGTTTTGAAGATTATGATTTCACAGGAGAATAAATACTGTGATGTCAGGTCATAGAAACCCTTGTAAATTAAGCCTTTAATCTCCTTATATGTTGGGTCACAGTCACTCCTGGATAAACCTGCTTTGCCTGAAGGTGGGGGTTCAGGTTTTTTCTTACTTTTTAACTGTTCCCAATAAATTTAAATCAGGGTTAGCACATAATCAAATTGGGATGGGTTTTGAATTGCTTTGGTTTAGGACTCCTGTCTCTCAGCAGCATTGGCTGCTGAGCACGGCAAGGCAATAGGTGGAGCACTATGGAGGTGAAGTGTGCTGTATAAGTCACCTCCAGAGGACTGCTTAATTCAAAAACTGTTTGAAAGCCCTTTTATGCTTTTATTAAAAGGAGGAATAATGGTGATGGTTGATGCTGGTTCTAAAGTCTTGAGTGTGTTAATTTTGTTTGGTTTTTTTTCCCCTAATCCATTCTGTTGGGCTATGCCATCTCTTCAGACTCTTCTGTCTGTTAGAGGATTAGGATCACTGGACTTGACCCAAAATTTGGCCCAAGAAGATGGCACTTGACCCTATTACCTTGGCATTTTCCTCGTGTTTCTTTTGCTAACTTCTTAGGTTCCCAAGTGGGGGGTGCACTTCCCTTGTGGCAATTAAGCCCCCTGTTTTAAGGAGGAGTGCTTGGCTGGATGGAGTGGGGAGAGGGGGGTTTGAGTCAATGCTGTACTTAACTGGCAGTTTGTCACCTCAGGCCATTTTCTCACAGGCTTCTTCATCTGTCTCCACATAAGGTCATAGTGCCCCTCTCTTAGAAGGGAGGAGTGGGGTTCCCCTCTGTCCTCTTGCAACTGCAGTTTTGGGCTTGCCAGAAGCAAGCTCTGTGTCAGGACCCTCCATACAGAGCACCCTTTTCAACCCCTCACATCATACTCGAGCTGTGAAATGACAAGTCTGGTGTATTTTTCCTTGCAGCAGTATCAGAACCAGTTATTTCAACAAACAGAAGATGTGGATGGGAAAACAGAAATCATCATCAAGGTAAGCTGGGTATGTCTCATGTTTTATGAAGAGTCTTTTGTTCTTTGTCTTGTTCCATTTAACGATGCAGTTTTTTATCATTGCTACAGAAGTCATGTATTCTGTATTTGGCCTTGCCTTCTGGCAGAGATCTGAGCTTTCCCGAGCAGGACTAATGCTCTGTTCGAGCAGAGCGTGTCCCCTTTCCCAAGCCGTCCAGGTTTTCACAATCCGTTATTGTCATCTGGCAAGGTTAATCAATCTCACTCACCTCTGAGTAATGGTATTGCAGCTCTGATGGATGGCTGTCCCTGGGGTGTGATAGGAAGGAAACTCTCTTCCTTTTTGTCTTGTGAGCTGGTTCTCAAAACGGCATGATTCCCTCTGGCTTTAGGAATGGGAGTATGAGTTGAGTTAGTTCAGGACCCACGATTTAAGCCCTTATAGCTGTATGCGTTCTTCAGTAGTCTTTCTAAGATCTCCACGTACAAGTGCACGCACTGTATATTTTCAATATTTTCCAATACCGTACAGGTTACAAACAGCCTTAATCAAGTATCCCTTTGGGACAGGCTTTGCAAGTCCCAAAGAGCAGCTTTAAGCCCCTTTTTGGTGGCCTGAGTCCCCGGCTGTACATCAGGGATACAAATATAGTTCAGTCGCACCAACTATTAATTGTAGGTATGTTGGTAAGATGTGAGCAGAAGGTGTGATGAACTCGGTGTTAATCAGGGCGCTGATTGTTAGGTTGGTTGTGCTCAAAAGGGAGAAGTTGTTGGTGGAACTAAAGATGCCTGCGATATTTTCACAGCCGAGAAACACTTCCTGTCACGGCCTCACACTGCTGCTCTGACGTGCTAATGATTTGTCAGTAATTTAATGAGTTGGAAACGGAATGCTCTGTGAAGTGCTTATTTTTGTGGTAGTTCAATGATATTTCCACCTAAATATACAGGTTATGTTAATTGATGTCACCGATATAAGATTAAAGCGATAGACACAAAAACATCCTTTAAAAACCAGGTGTGATTTTTCATCCATGTATCCTATCTCGCCTTACTTCTAGGTTTAAGCCCTTGCTCCTGTTACAGCCTTCCTAATTTTACTCCTCTGTCTTCTGTTTCCCTGTTGGGACACTGCTTATGCAGTCGTGCTGCTGACTGGCAATGGAACAAGCCTGCTCAGCCCATAGGAGCAGATCCCTTTTTCCTCTCAAAAAACAGGGGAAGATTAAACTGAAGGGTCCCATCCTTATGCCTACTCTTGTTGTCCTTCCTCAGACCCTCTCTCAGACATACGTGGGATTGTAAACCAAAGAAAACCACCAACCAAGTCCGCCTTTAAAACTTTAAATTTGAGATAAACTCAAAGCTTAGGTATGGATGGCCTGGGCATAGCCCGTACACTGCTCTTTGGAACACACCTGCCCTTGGTTAAGACTGACTCCTGCTGAAGCCTGCAAAAACCAGGCTGTGGTTGATGAGATATGTGACCTGCGTGGCAGGAGGCATCTCTATGGTACTGTGGACAGATATCCATGACCACTCAGTATCTCACCCACGGTTTTGAAGGGCTTCTTGCCCACCAGAAAGGAAAACAGAGGTGCATTTCATTTTCCAAAGTGATCCCCGCTAACACGGCAAGGAGAGTGGGTCTCTGAAAGCATTTCCAGAAGCCACTGGGCCTGTTTGTTTTGTCTTCGTGTGTTGAGGATATATTGGGAAATGGGGGCTTTACCACTGCTCCTGCATCACGTCATATTACAGCACCGGTATTTCACTTCGGTGATCTCCCTGTTGTTGTTATCTCTGACGTGGTCACTTTGCTGTCCATTTTCACAGCAGTCCTGTGTCAACTGCGGTCGTGAGGCAACGAATGAGTGCACAGGATGCCATAAAGTCAACTACTGCTCCACTTTCTGCCAGCGGAAGGTATAAGCTTGTTTGTGAGTTGCAGATTCAGTTATCTAGAGGGGGCTCTGTGACCTTGGGGAGAGCCAGATGGCTCTGCCTGCTACCTGATGGGCGTAAGAGCGGCGAGAGGAACGGGCAGCAGAACTTGCCGTGTCGTACAGGCGGCCAGAGCCCAAGCCTTGCACGGGTCAGTGGCCCCAGCATCCCAACCCCACCCCGCCCGGCAGACCTCCAGGCAAGACTGTAGCGATGGGGCAGGTCTGCGGGTCAGGGTCAGGGTGCGGATCAAATGGGTAGGGAAGGTCCCAAGATTTGCACATGCCTTCTCAGAGTAACACCAGAAATGAGGGCGTGGACACCCCGCTGTGTGAGCTGTGGGGACCAGTTAGCTGGGAGCACTTTTACAACCGTTCCCCGCTGCTTCCTGGTAAGCCGAACACTCCTCCGTACCTGTGCTCCTGCTGTGTCACTGAGGACATAGACGCTTTACATTATTTGTGATGCTACAGATGACACAGTGGGACAAACAGTAAGATTTTGCATGTGGTGGAAACAGGTATGAGGAAGTATGGTGGTGGAAACTGCTGTGCTTCATGTTTCACAGAGGTTCCTTACAAAGACCCTTGGCACCCTGCTTTAGAGGAAAAGATAATTTAGTTTGGCCAGGGTTACAGTTCTGCAGGCTGTCCAAGTTCAGTCTTCACCAGCTGAGGCCAGTGCTGCTTGCAGAAAACTTAGACAGTCTACCTGCCCCCTCCCCAGGCATCTCACGGACAGTAACACCACCCTGTTGTCCTCTCAGTACAAAGCGCACTGGGAAGTGGCACCGAGTAGTCACCTTTTCTTCCCCTCCTAGACAGCTTGTCACTTGTAAGGGGACATCAGCCCATGCCTGTAGCTGGTGCTCTGCACTGTAATAGGGTGGGAGAGCTTGTCAGTAACTGAATCCTTGAGATTCCCCCTGTATTTGTGATCTGTGATGTGCGACCTCTGCGCTGAGCAGGTGAGAGGAGCATTTTGTTAGTTCAGACTAGAAGTTAAAGTCAGTCACTCTTGGGAGGAATTGTATTCCTCTCCTTTGCCATTACTGAACTAAGACCCCTTGTGCGGCGCTGTCCTTCGGGAGTGCTGCTAGCTTGTAGCGAGCTATCTTTCAGGAGAGGGTTTCAGTCAAGGTTCTGACTCTGGTTTAGTAAAATTTTCCATGACCTAACCGACATTGATGTCTGGCATTGGTTTTTGGGTTGAGAGGCCAGCATTCTGCTTAGTTTGTGTCCGCCTCTAGCATCAACCCGCTGCGTGGTTCCTTTCCTGTCCGTCGTTAGTCTTGTTTGACCGAGCGCTAGAGCTCTGCTGTAGCCCATCTGTATTGGAGAAAGTGCTTCTCAAATAGAGCTTCTGTTGGGGCCCAGGGTGCTTTTGCAGGCTGCGCACTTTCCAAGGGCCCTTTCTCTTCGTGGCCTTTCCATCTGCTCTTCCCTCGCAGGACTGGAAGGACCACCAGCATATCTGCGGCCAGTCGGCCACAGTGACGGTGCAAGCTGACGAGGTGCACGTCACGGACAGTGTGATGGAGAAAGTCACCGTCTGAGCCCACCTACCTCTTCAACCGTTCATGAACAACATGGTGCAGCCGGCTGGATCGGCAACCCGGCGTGAACGGTCTGTCCTTTACAAACCACACTCTTCTCTAGCAAACTCATTTTTGAAAGACTTTTTGATACTGTGACAGTATTTGCCTACTCCTGATCCTCTTCCAAAACTTTGAATAATACAGAGACTGTGAAAACCTCATCTCGAAAAAACAAACCCCACCTAACCGCAGCCTAGCAGCTGGGAGCCACCTTCGGCTGAAGGGAGCTTCGACTTTGCCAGACTGGAACCTCCACCATGTGGATTACAGCGATCTCATCATCTCTCTTGAGATGGATCTAAAGCAGGTGCTGCAATGAGATTTGCCGGTGTTTCTTTCTCCCTGTGCCTCCCTACCTCTTGTTTGAAAAAAGAAATGAACTTTCATTTGGTTTATTTAATTGCCTTGAAAAAGTCAGTACAAGTTCTTAGTTTGCCATCAGAAGGACTTTTTTTTTCCTGTGTTCCCTCTGTGCTGGGCAAATTTGGAACACGTTGGAGCTTCTGCACTTGAATATAAGTGAAAAATAACATGTTGTTAAATAAAATGCAGTGAAAGCATGAGTGTGCCCGGCGGTACTGTTTAATTCCCACAGCAGCACTTTAATGTACTGATAAATGCAGCAAGTGGCGGCAGCGTGGCTGTCGGGAGTTGGCGCGGCTACAGTGCTGCTGCGGTTACACGTGCGTTGTCTTTGTTCTCTGCCTCCATAGGAGGCTGGCTGGGATGTGGTTTGTTCAGCAGGGGAAGTGCGGTCTAATCAAGCGGCGTGCCTGGGCTGTAGCTCGTAGTGGCCACCTGGCCAAAATCAGACCTGATCACACCCAAAGTAAGAGTATATTACTAGAGTGCTGTCCTGCCATTGCCATTTAGTAGCTACTAATTAAAGAAGTGGTGAGCATTAGGAAGTTATTTGCTTTGTTCACTGCAACAAAATCATTTAATTATTAATGTACTTCTTTAATAATTTAGGCTAATCAGACGTCTTTATTCGTGTTTGAAGATTAATGCTGCAGGCTGGAGGAGTCTCAGTAGACATGCACACCTCTCTGGTGGTTTTTTTAGCCTCGGGCATGACAACTGTGAGGCGTTACTTGTCCTCTCTGGTTACTCACTCCAATGTAGCGTTGGTGGGTGAGGAGGATTACTGTTCAGCTTGCACTCCGAGAGGGGCCACCTCTGAATCACAGTGACCCAACCCAGCATCGCAGATGCTGTCAAAAGGAGAAAATTCTGTCCAGAGTCACAGGAAACTAGTAATAGAGGAAAACAGGATGGAAAATACTGAAGTGTTAGGCTAGCTGTTTCTGAGAAGTCCATTCCTTCGTCCGTGAATCCTAAAGGTCTTGCTGCGTTACACTCCTCGTGTTACAAGGAGATGGAAGCTGGTGTATCGTCTCTTACAGCATTTGCTGCACTGCTGAGATCTCTCTTCAGAAGTGCCCGTCAGTAGGGTTTGCCTGCAGCGGCAGCTGCTGAGAGGCAGCAGACGGGCCCTTTCCGTGGAGGGCAGGTGACAGGTCTCCAGCACAGGTCAGTGGCAGTCGATGGATGTCACTTTCTAGCTCTTTACTGGAAAAGTTATTCCTCCTAACGCAGAGCTTAGTGAGCGAGGCAGGCAGCACCGCTGACGTGCCCATCGAGGGTGAGGAATTGGCATCGGCAGAGGGAAGGCAGCAGCCTGCTGGCCTCCTCTGACGGAAGCTGTTCTCCAGTGGAAAGCCAAGCACAAAGCGAAGCAGGATGAGAACAGAAATTACACATGTAGAACGCCTGGGAAGGAAAGAACGGCCAATTCCTTAGATTCCCATACCAAAATGCTCACTCCTCCTGCTTCCCAGAGTAATACTTCAGTATTTGTAATAGTCTCTTCTCACTTTGTTAAATTACGATTGCCTGTTTTCTAAAGCTGAGAGGCAGTTAGTTAATTGAAAAGACAGTCTTAATTGAGCCCACAGTAATACAGCTCATTTACAGGGTTTCTTGCCTCCCTCTATTGCCCATTAAGGTTCTGACTAATGGAACAGCGCAGAATGTCGAACACCTCGTGCTGCTGTTGGTCTACACCCCGGCCAGCCCAGGGAAGGAAGGGCGGCAGGCAGCGCTGCTGCTTCAGGCTGAGACCCACTTAGCGCTGGCGTCTCCGAGCAGCGGTGCTGTTCTCAGAAGAGGCTGCCAAGTCGCAGCCTAGGGAATCTGGATCCATTCGCTCCTCAAATAAATGAGGGCGAGGCAGCAGTGTCTTGCATTAGAATGCAGCGAAGGCTGGCTCTGAAGTGGCACCTTTGGAGCGCTAAAGCTGCACTTTCAATGTCAAACGCGGCTTTCAGTTGGAAAATATTTCTGTTGCTTCACCCCTTTGGCTCACCTTGCGTTCTCCACAGAGAACTGTCCCTGTACCGCACTGCTGGTTTGAGAAGCAGAGCTCTGCGTGGATTCAAGGACAAGTACAGCTACGTAAAGAGGTGAGCTGAGGTACCAGGTACTCAAGCTTGGCAGGTCTCCTGCTTGTGCAGGTGACTGGGCAGCAGCTTACCACAACACAGAGCAAGTGCTCCACTAGCCCTACTACATAGTTGGTGGCTGAGTATAGCTGAGCCTTGGTTACTGTCTGACTTTTGGCTTTACTGAATCCTTTAAGGGGAAATAAAACATTGGAAGGGAGGGGGGCAGCTCTCCTAAATGAAAAAAAATCGTACGTATGAGTCATCTGTAACTAAAGCTCTCAGGGAGCTTCCCAGCAGAGCCCTGGTATCTGGGGCAGCTGCGCCCCAACGCAGTGGCAAACTACAGGACTCAAAAATTTACAATATAATCAGTGTGGGAATGTAATATGTTGATTTGCTGATGGTAAGTTGATGGAGCGATTGTTATTCTTAGTCAAAGAAAAGCTTCAGACCTCCCTGCAGTACTTTTTTCCTTTTGTTTCTAAGCAAACAAATTACCCCTTGGAAAGCAACAACCCTATACAAAAATCGTTACTCAGAAGTGTGCAATAATCATTTTCTTCCCTCCTGAGCCTCAGAGAACAGCGTGAGCTGCTCCCTCTAGCTACCCTTGGTGTCACTGTGCTCAGGTTTACCAAAACATATAAAGGATTTTTTCCTGCAGGCTGGAAATGGTTCCTGGCAGGTATCGTACAGCTTGATAAGGAATTCTGGAGGACTAGCAATAATGTCATTGTGCCTTTGGATGGGTAAATCTAAAAATTACTGTTAGGCAGCTGCATGCACTCTTACAAGGACCATATGACTCTCATCCTCGCTAGCCTTGCATGTTCTGTGCCCCGGCAGCCACAGCGCAACCCGTCACCATTCCCAAGCAGGGAAAATAGAACAATTAGCAAGGCAAGAACACCATTTTGTGAGCTGGTAAGGAGGGAGGCGGCTGCGAGCAGTCAGTCATCCTTGGGTCTCCTCATCAGCCAGACGTTGCTGCGTGGGATAAGCGATACCTGTCTTTCTAGTGCGCTGGGAAAAACAGTCACTTCAGATTTCTCCAGGTCTTGGCCAAATTTTGGCATTTCTCAGCCAGGGCCAGCCTTCCTGCCCCACGGGGGTTGGCAATACTGGACAGGGCCATTTTGTTTGGGTGGGGGGTTTTTTTGTAGGACCTTAATGTCCCCTTGTCAAATGTGAGTAAAATCAGCCTTTGGATTTAAAATTATCAAGGGTAAGGGGAAAGGAGGTTGCACAGGTAGATACACCCTCATCTGGCATGTGAACATCTGGGAAATGAGCTTAACAGCCTTTTTTCCCCCCAGACCTCTGTCCTGTTGCCTCACAGCCCTGCTAGTGCCAACCCAGCAGCCAGAAGAGTCCATGGCACGCCCACAGCCAGCTGAAAGCAGCTCAAGCAGCACGTGGGGCCCTGCTCTGGGACAGCCAGGCTTGAGAGTAAAATAATGCCAAAAAAAAAAAAAATTTATGATCTTCTGTGCCAGGCTAAAGCTCTGCCCAGAGCCACTTCTGAACTGAAGTGGGCTGAAGAGGGATGAATTACTGCACTTGCCCTTTCCTGCACCCCTGGGGGCTTCTTCACGGGGGCGAAGGAGGCAGCCCAGCTCTGAGAGCAGCTCTGGGAGACACTCAGTGTGTCCTAGCATGCATCAGCAGGGCTCAATTTTGCTCTGCACTCATGAGCTTGGTTTGTCCTCGTGGTTTAAATCATATGGAACTGGTGGAGATGGGCCATTGCCAGGCTGGGCTGCAGTAAGGGAGGGCTCCTTCAGTAACGCTTCTTGAGATGGAGCTGGGAGGATTCCCCTCGTGCAGGGGTGAGAGCAGGGAATTTGTCTGCGACTCTCAGGGCCACAGCAGCTGCCAGCTTCAGAGCTCTCCTGCCTCCCTGAATCATGGCGGGGATGAGGGGTGTTTTGCTTTGCTTAGTGACAGCTAAGAGAAGCCCAAACCAAACACCTAAATCCAAAGCAAGAGCTGTTCTGAGAACCATCCCTGCCGTCTTGTGGCATCTCTTGCCGCTTATGTCGTGTTAGAAAAATTGACTACGCCCGCAGTGTCCAGTGGGGAGCGTATCCGAGCTGTATCCACTGGTACTCACCTGTAACTCCTTATTACAAAGGGCTGGGAACCAGCATCCTTCGGCTGCCATCTCTCCTCCTTCCCTCCTCCCCAACAAAGACAGCAGACCTTAGGCAGAAATAGATCTTTAATGAACTATACAAAAAATAGCCTGGTCGTTCCTTCTCCCCGCCAGTTCCGGTGGGCTCAGCAGAAGAGGCGCAAGACTTTGCGGAAGAAGTTCCTGAACTCCGCGTTGAAAACGGTATAAATGATGGGGTTGAGGGCACTGTTGACATAACCCAACCAAGTGACAGTGCTGGTGACTTGAGTGGGAATGGTGCAGGATTTGCAGAGAGCCCTGGTAATGTGGACCACAAAAAAAGGTGTCCAGCAGAAGAGGAAAGCACCTGCCAGAAGGACATTAAAGAGAGAGAGTGATGTGAATGTTAAAAAGGGTTTAATTTAACAAACACAGCCTGGGCCAAACAAGAATGGAGACAGCTCAGAGTGCTTAGGGAAAAAGCAGCAGATGTGCTGATATGTAGAGCTGGGCTTATGCCCAGACAAAAAATTCAGGACATCTTTCTCGTCCTAAACGTTGATGAAAAGTCTAAGTTATGTATCGTTTTGGATTTGTGTTTAAGATATCAGGAGTCACAGGTTTACCTTGAAGAAAAGGTTGGATTATAAACGCCATACATACGTTCTTTCCCAAGGGTGGTGTTTGTTGGCACTACTGTGGCTCAAAGGGACACTGAGATTTTCACTGCATAAACATCCTCTCACAACGAGAGATGGGTACAGCAGGTCGTAAGCCACAACCAGGCTGTTCCACAGGAACAAGCGGAAGGTGGGTGTTAAAACAAGTCCACACATGACAGAGAGGGAGGAAGACCAAAGACATGGCACTGGGGAGGTGGAACAAGAGGGAGGTGGCTTTTATCTCAGCCTCACCTCCTCCATCAAGGACAAAGCATGGTTCTCAGCGTGACACCTCTCACGGCTGCCCAAGCACTCGTGCCTGGGCAGTTTGGCTGCTGGTAGGGGAGTCTGCAAAGCGTCTGTTCACTTTGCCAGGTTCAAAGAAGCCCTGCCAGACTGAACCCTGCTGTAGGACGACGCAGCACATTTCCCGCCCTTCCCCAACCATCACCGACTGCTACTCACCGACGACGACAGGCAGCACCCGCATGGCCTTCCGCTCCCGGCCGTTGATCTTGGCCCGCTTCCGACTGTGTCCTGGGTGTGGGTACTTGAGGTGCGCGTAGGAGACAGTCTGGATCCCATTGTCCGTCACATAGTCCCCAGGGTGGTCAGAGCGGGCGTAAGGGTTGCACTCCTCTGGCTTCAGTCTGGTCTGCTCTCTCTCAATAAAGGTTGAGGGGTGATACAGCTTCCTGTTGGCCCCGTAGATGCCGCCCCTTAGCTTGGCTTTCCTGGCTTCTTCCCAACGCTTGAGCCCTTGGAACATGGCGCAGTAGAGCACCAGCATGACGGGGCAAGGGATGAAGAAGGAGCAGATGGAGGAGTACACGATGTAGTTGTCATCCTCCAGCTGACACAAGCTGGGGTCCCGGTTTGGGACGTTGTTGAGACCAAATATGACTGGCGATGCTACAGCAAAGGCGAATATCCAGGTGGTGGATATAAGGATCAACTGCCGCAGGTCGATTTGTCGCCGGTTGTAGTTCAGTGGGATTGAAACAGCGATAAACCTGCCAACACAGGCCCCAGGTGAGTCAGTCCTAGTACGGTGGTGTCACCACAGGTAACGTAAGCGAGTGGTCCCAAAGCTGCTTGCCACTGTCCTTCCCCCTATTAATTTACTTAGATAGCGAAGGCCTGGGCTACAACCAGCCTCCCCCCTCAGAAGAGCACCCAAAGGGACAGCTCTGGCCTTGTCACACAACTGTGCTTTCAGCTTGGCCACCAGAAGGGTACTGATGGGACACAAAGCTGGTAGTGGGGGGGATGGTGGGGCAGAACACCCTCGTGAGGGGAGAACAGGATCTGGCCTCCCTGCATGGGACCCTTGCCAGGGCATGCATGGAAGCATGTTGATGCCAGGACACAGCGCTCCCTCCTCTGGCATGAGGAGGAAGAAGGCACTTACCGATCCACGCTGATAGCACAGAGGTTGAAGATGGAGGCCGTGCACAGCATCACATCCATGGTCATCAGGGCATCGCACAGCACCGTGCTGAGGGACCACACGCCTCCCTGGAACTGAAAAGATCCCCGGGGTCAGCCAATGCCATGTCCCACTGCCTTTAAAATGACACGAAACAATGCCATGCCTGGGCTCCTCAGCCACTCGCATTTTCCTCCAAACAAGCAGCCTGAAGTCGAGCAGTCCTGCCCGTGGCACAATACTCCCCTTGCAGCAAAGCAGTGGCACATGGGAATTAGCCCCACGCAAGAGCTCACAGCTTGCATAGGGCTTCGCAGTTCTGGCCTGGCTGGAGAATTGAGCCCACAAGACCATCAGCATTGCCAAGCAAGTCATGCTGGGCAGACTAATGGACGCAGGGCAGCCTGCTGCCTTGGGTTAGTGCAGAGTGACTCAAAACCCCCAAACTCATCAAACTCACCACCCCAAAATCTCCCCAGTAATGCAGGGCTAAGCATTTGCTGCGCAGCATCACCAGCTGCCGGTCACTGAGGAAGCAGGGAGAGGCTCTTCAACAAGTGACAGAGCACAAAGCTCCTCTTCCATTTTTCACGTCCAAACTGCTCCAACGTCCTGTTTGCAGACAATGTGAATAATTTCTGTGTGTTACAGAACTGTTTCATTCTGTCACGCTAAGCACAAGGCTGGCCTCTTGAGACTATGTTCAAGCTAGTCAGATATAATCTCTTGTTCGCTCTCTCTACAATTGCAGGCACCCAGGGCAAAGCAGAAGTGCTGCCAGCGAGAGGACGTGACCAGACGCGTGTCATTGGTCCGTATTACTTGGAAGCGTTGACTCTGCTATATAAAAGAGATCAGTTAAAAATCTACGCTACTGCATCCCAAATAACCCTCAGGAAAAAACCAACAAAGCCAGAATATGCCCAAGGGTTTGCGGTTTATGAATACCAGCTTGTGGGACAGGAACGTTTGCTCAGCAGTGTGCAGTGAACCCAGCTGTTGGAAAATGGGAATGGAAGGAAAAGCTCAAGGAGCACAGAAATAAGTCAGGATTCATTAAACCCTTCTTCAGCATGTGGCACCAAACACTTGTCCAGACCCTCCTGCATCCAAAGCTGATGCACTGAATGTCAGCTTCCTTTCCTCGCACCAGGACAACGGCCTCTAGGATGAGGCCATAAACAGAATTTTTATAAAAATTCTAATTTTAGTACAACAAGAGAGGGTGCCTTTTTTTTTCCCCTGACAGTAAAAGAGGGGCTCAAAACCCCGCTCAGCTCAAGCTGAACCCCTCCATCCTAGTTTAGCAGTTGAGAGGAAGAAGGGCTCCCTCGTTCCCCCATATCAAACTCCTACAAAGCTCTGTCATCCCACACCACTCAGAAGCCACGCCACTGTGTGTGGTCTGCAACACTGACTCCAAATTAAATTCTTGTAAAAACCACTCAGTTCCAGGCACAACAAACCCAGCCTCCTGTATCTGTTGTAACGATGTCTTGGGCCTGCGTGCGCTTTCTGTAAGGAGCAGGGCACAAAGCGGTAGTGCTGGCAGGGAACAGGGAGAGGTTATCTGGCAAGAAATAAGATGAGCTCAGCAATAAATGCACGAGCTCTCAAGAGAGACAGGTCTGAGCTGTCTGAGGGTCTTTTTTTTGGAATGGGGCATGTATTTCACTTGCCAGGCAAAGAATCCTCCTTCCTGGAGGTTCAGACAAATCATATTTTGAGATGGTGCTGTTCCTCCCAAGCATGACCCTGTTTCAGCCCCGCTACGGCTGAAACAGGAGCTAAAGGTACTTTCAGCTCTAAAGCTCTCCTCGCATTGCAAGTGGCACATCCACTCCCAGAGCGGTGGAGGACCTTAGAGCAGGGGCTGGCAGTCAGGGGTTCGCAAGAGGCTACTTACACCTTCACTACAGGCGCCGTGAAGCTCTCTGATTTTCAACTGGGTCATTTCTCAGCCAGTGGCACAGACTCTTTGCACAGCCTGTGGCTGAGGACAGAAAGAAGGACAGCAATGGCTTAAGCTAGCACAGCCACCAAAAACTACTTGCAGAAGTTTGTTCCAACCGAGCGCTGGTCTTGCCCAGTTGTAAAACCAGCCCATTGCTTTACCATTAAAGCACAGTTTAGGCTGATGCAGAAAAAGCGTCAGCTCAAGCCCGTTCCTGCTCCATGCCAACGTGCCGTTACTCCCATGAGCTTGTTCAGCGCAGGCAGAGACCTGTCAATGCGCTCACACCCGCACAGGCAAACCAGGAGGGCTCAATCGGCTGTTCCTACTACAGCAAGCAGAGAATTTTTCCTCCCAGTTTGTGACTGCCGGGCAAACTCCACAATCCTTTGGGTCCCTCTGCAGAGGGAGGTTAGGTTAAGAACCCAAACCCTGTCTGTATTCAACGTGCCATACAAATAGGTAGGATTTAGCTTGGAAACAAAGCGTTCAGTAGCAATGGCCGCTGGCCATGTCCCACTCAAACACAGGTCTTTTCCTAGCAGCTTGCAGATCTGTTCTCTGTCACACTAATGTTTAGCCATTCAGCTATTTTATATCTATTATATACACATACACACATACATGTATGATTTTTTTCTTTGGCACATACTCCTTCACAGTCGTATTAACACAGAAGCTTGCGGTCACCCTCTAAGCAGGCCTGCTGCTGAGTTTAAGGAGCTGAGCTGCTGCAAAAAGCCCCACCAGCTCATGGGAATGCCTCTGCCTGGGGCCAGAAGCCCCTCAGCTCACAGCCGCTGTGTCTGGGCACAGCACTGCCCTGTGCTGTCCCCTCCCTGTGGCACCGTTTGCACAAGCCTCACCCCAACACCCCAGTGCTGCTTTCTGGAGCTTAACAACCACGCTGACATGACCCAGCTACTGCCAGGTAGGGTCAGAGCACATCCAGATAGTTCAGTCCCTTTGCAAAGTCCCATACGTACATATATATGTATTCTTTATATATTAGATAGAATACACACATGTATAAAATTACAAATAGTGTACATATATTATACCAGTAAGCTATATTTTATATATTCCAGTAATATAAGATATATAATATAGTAAACATTTCTACATATTGTGGATATATAGGGGCTATGAAATGTTCTTCTATAATATATATCATATAGCAATGCAATAGATAACATTTTATACATTATATATGATTATCGATAAATTTCTATATAATATATGCTATAGATGTAATATATTTATATTTATACATTAGATTTAAAGTTATTATACTTATTATTAAAAATTAAGACTGTATACAAATAAATATAAATATAAAATGCCCCCGGGACTTTGCAGAATATCAAACACTACATATACTCTACATATACTCTTACTATTATAAAAATCTATATTATATATTGTAAATATTACTATAACAAATATATCGCTACATGTAATATATAGAATTTACTGTATATTTTAATCTATATATAATGTGCTCTATAAAAATATTTTATATATATATATATATATGTGTGTCCCAGGGACTTTCTTCTATTTTATATATGTATAATATATTTTTATCCATATAATTTATCAATGCATTAATAATACGTATTATACAGCGCATTAATATATACCAATATAATATAGAACATATGTAAATAATGTCTATATTATATATCCTATATTATGGTAGTATGTAGTAAAATACATAAACCATGCATAATATAGTATTATTTACTATGTATTCATATTTACGAAATAAATAGACATTACACAGGTATATATGACGGTGCTCACAGGCAGAGAGAAGTGGCTGCACCGCTCTGCCCAGCGCAGGAAGCCCCCCGCCTGCCGGAGGCCTGCCTGCGGAGCAGCCTGGGGCTGTGCTTGGCTCCCAGGCAGACACACAGCTGCCAAGCTGAGCAGCATGACCCCCGCCACCGCGTTCCTGGATTAGCTCCCTAATGAGCACTTTGGTATCAGGAAATTATTGACCAACCTGGGGAGGCAGTTGTTAAGAAACGAGAGTGGGGAGCCAAGAAAAGCAATTCAGCATCTTAGGAGAGGAAGCGAAATGCCTGGCACCTGGCACGGGGACAGCGGAGGAGGTGCCAAGGGTGGGGAGAGGAGTTCAACCCATGTGCCAGAGCAAAGTGGGGAGCGATGGGATGAAGCCAATAACAGAAATGATTAGTCCATCGCTGTATTTGGTTCTAAAACAGGAGAAGTAGGGAAAAGGGTTTCTGTTTAGTCTAAGTAATCCAAAAGAAAGCCGCCCAGAGAAGCAGGTGTCACCTCCCAGCACTTACACGCGGGTAACACGACTGAGGCTGAAGACCAAACTGGGGGCACGTCCTCCCAGGAGACGCCTGCGCTGCGGGAGTGGTGCAGCCATGCCCGCCCAGCCCCGAGCAGCACCGCTCACCAAGGCACACAGCCAGGGTACTGCAGGGGTACATCTGGCATTTCCACTTCTACCCCACAGCTGCTCTCCAGTCTTTCTCCAAAGCAAACCTATAGTAACAGTCCACCAGTGCTCACAGAGTCTAACTTTGCCGGCCTTGTGCACGGTTCAGGAAGTAGGTATAGATTTGTTTGTGTACAGATGCTAAACAATATGTTCTGGTTTCATCCATCCCAGCACACAGAATGGAGCCACGTGGGTCATGCTCTCCATGTAATGCTGGGCAGGTACAGAAACCCGTGCCAGGAACAGGGGGCAGGCAGCTCTGTGAGGATTAACATCAGGCAGTAATGATGTCACGCACAGGATTACGATTAGTGGAGCTGTAAAGCCAAAGTAGACTCTGAAGAAACTGTTCGGCTATTTTTATATAGCCATCTCCTTGACAGGTAGCTCGAACCTCCAGGGGAGTGCTGGATTCAGACCTGAATGCTTAATTCAGCCTTTTCTCTAGCACAGATCAGCCACCCCACGCTGAATTTGGGAGCCGAAACAGAAAAAACAACTCTCAAATTTTTGCCAAGATCACTGGGATCCTGACAAGTTCGGTTCAGATTATGAGAGAGTAAATTTGATTCTGGGTCACAGTTTTCAAAGCCTGTTTGTGATTTTGGGGAACTAATTGATTTTGAAAAGGGCAAGAGCTCTGAGGCTGCAGCACCTTCAGAGGACACAGCCTTTGCCGTGAGATTCAAGTTGGGCACTCAGAAAATGCTACAAACCCTTCCCTTTCCCCACCAAGCCCTGAGACTCTAACTTTGGGGAAAGCGCTGGGAGGGGACTTCCCATTATACCGTGTTTCTCGCCTGCCCACCTTAGCCAAATGTGCCAAGAACCTCTCTGACGGGTGAGTGACTTTGGATTAGAGGCATAGCTGGCTTTGCCAGGTCATGTGGTTAAGTGGTACCTAATTACAGGAGGTTGCAGGAGATTAGCCCATCAAGGTACACAGTGTAAAGCTTTAGGGATCATAAACGGCTCAAGCCGCCTTTAAGAAGTGCTCCAGAGCAACTCCACTTCCATTGACTTTTTTGCATTCTCTGCTTTTTCAGCGTGAGGCCCCTTGTTTTTCTCCAGCGATGCACGATCAGTAGTGCTGCTGCTGAGAAGACACAGACAGCTGGTTGCACAGCAAAACAGATGCTCTTCAGGCAAGCTGTCTCCCTTAGCAAAATAAAACAAAGCTGCAAATATAACCCCACAAGCCAGCCTACCTGCTACCACTTTTCTAAGGCTGATGACATGCTCTGCACAGCTCTGGCGAGAATATAGTCTGAGCCTTAAATAGGTGAGGTTAGGCATATTAACCGCCCCACTCAAAACCTCCAGGCATCACTTCTTGGAAGAAGGTGGAAAAACTAAATGGGCAGGGAGGGTCACGCTCCGTCCTTAGCTCAGGGCTTTGCGGCAGACAAGGAGAGTTTATAGGAAGATGATAATGATCGCCGCTC
Source organism: Fregata magnificens (assembly GCA_013389945.1). Classification (NCBI taxonomy): domain Eukaryota; kingdom Metazoa; phylum Chordata; class Aves; order Suliformes; family Fregatidae; genus Fregata; species Fregata magnificens. Next base: position 195,792 of record WAAD01005459.1, read on the forward strand.
TGGACGCAAGCCAAACCCCTTTCAAAGCGGTATTCCAGGTGCAGACTGGCTGCTTGTTTAGCTGACCAAGTTTGGCAACGCCAGTAAATTCACACACAGCCACTGTGGTCTCTTATAAGATACCAGTATCTCACTACAAATGGCACTTAGGTTCTGGACCAACCACTATGCGCACAGGAGGGACAAATCCAGCTGCTTCTTATAAAGATACAAACAGGTTATGGAAAAGATTTTATAGGATGGTGGGTAGCGGGAGACAGACTTGACTTCTCAAACACCCTTGCAAGCTGCCTTCCTAGCTCAGGTCATTTTAATGTCCCTATTCCTAAGCACAGCCAATTTGTAAGAAAAAATCTGCCTTCTTGTTAACAAGCCTGATGCCAGAAGAGTTCTTACACTGCCAGTGCTCCTGAGGGCATAAGCCAGGACAGGACCAAAGGTTTTAGTCTTATTTCCTATAACAGCTTTTGTCTCAGTCCTGCCACATGCTTCTGCACAGCACCACACGGCAGCTTCATACCTGCCTCTCTTGCCAGCCCTGCAAACAGGCTCACTAAGCAGCAGAGCGCACAAAGTGATCCTTCAGTCTTTGGTGGTGATGGCATCTGAAACAAGATACCCAGGCAACAGCAGCCTGCAACTGAACTAGGAGATGCCCAGCTGAATTTCTGAACAAGCACCTGCCTGCCCTCAGTGAGGCCATGGCTCAAGCACATAGCATGGAGAGGGTGCAAGTGCTAATTCTAAGAGCCCAGGCCTGCCGAGAAGGCTATGACACCAATCAGACGAGTAATAATCCTTGCAAGTGGGCAAAGTCCAGCATCAAAGAGTTGTCCAAATGCTCACAAGAAGCTGACTCTGGGTCTTTTTTTATGAGCCTTGATGACTGCTACATTCTCCAGAAGACACAACGCAGCCTGCGGAGAGGAAGTAGAGGGAGTGGGACACAAGACAAAGGTGGCCTCACATCTGCTCTAACGTCCTGTCTTGACTTAAATCATTGAGGTCAGGGTTCTTCAGAAATGACAAGAAAGCCTGGTCATCCACCCGAAACACCACGAGGGCCCAAAATTCAAAGACACCTGCCCCCCATTACTGGTCACTGAAAATAAAATCCTTAGCACTGGTTTATAATTGCTGGCCTGTATCACCTCCCCAGTATTTTGTGCTCAGACGTCAGGCCTAGAAGAACATCTATTCTGGGGGTCTGCGAGGCAGAGTGCCTGCTTGGAAAGACTTGCCTTCCCTGACTGGTAGAAGGAGAGGGGTGAACACACAGATCTGCTAAAACTGTTTCCTCTTTTTCGTAATCAATTACACAGATCTTAGTGGCAAAGATGTTTACATAACCATGCCTTACATGGCTCCTGCCAGCAGCTTGCTGGATCAGACCCCTTTCACAGCTCAGGCACTCAGCATGGATTAAGGAGAGAGCTGATCAAAGGAGCAGTTTGCAGAGCGAGGCAGGTAGGAGGTACACTCTACAGCAGAGTACAAGAGTGGAAGTTGCTCAGCCTGGCACCTGCCCTAATTCCTGGGAATGCCTCCAGTTAATGAGGACTATATAAACTGCCGCTGTGGCTCCTGCCTTTGTCACAGAGTCTTTGGGCAGAGGAAGCAGTTAAACACAAAGACAAGCCTTTGTAACCATGCAGCTCCCTCCCTGCAGATTTCTAGTGGGCAAAGCCACTCAGAGCCTGATGATATTCCGCAGTACCTCCACTGCACCTTGTAGCTCTGCTTTCTCATGTGTCCTCATTGCCTCAGGGGAGCAACAACCCCCATTTTCAGTGCTATCAATGCTCCAGGCAGACTCTGGTATCTTCTCCTGGCCTCTCTTCACACAAAAGCAGGGCTTTGCCCCTGGGGAATTATCGTGGACCCCTGGGAGCATCCCAAGCCACCTCCTTCCCCCTTGCTTCCCACCATCCTTGCCTTACTGGCAATGGATTGCTAGGAGAGCACTTCACACTCTCATCAGAAAGACAAGGCTGCTGCAGAAAAGCAGTCCACCTTCCCCATGGATTTTTACCTCTCCCTGTCATACTGCTAAGAGCTGAGATTCCCAAGCAAGTTGGAAGATGAGTGCCTTCTGCATATCAGGGCAGCCTGCTGTGCGGTAATTAACAACTGGCAAACACTAGAACATGTCTTTGTTCCGTGTTTGACCAAGTTAAAAAAAAAGGCACTAGGCACATCTGCATCACCACGCTATGATTTAGCATATGATTGCCTGTGTACATACTGATACCTGCACATGGGCTCAGTCACCCCTGTGTAGTAGCTAACAACACAAATGGCAAACAGCACTAATCCACCTCCATCCAAACCAGAACTCCAAACAGAATGAGGAATACTCAGGGTACGGGAGTTCATCTGGTTTTCTTTAAAGATGGTGTATTTCTGCAAAAGAGAAACTGGCTGTAAACACTGCCCTGTCAGGAATTCACTTCATGTCCACAGTCTCAGGAGCTGTTCAGTTTGGAAACAGATGCTTTAAGCCAGTGGAAAGCTGATGTTTCTTCCCTTCTCATCCACAGGGTGCTTCTCGGTTACATCAGGTTGTGGAGGATCAGAACTGACAAATGACAACAACATTTGGATTTATGGAAGGCCAGCTTCATCACGTCAGTTTTAACACTCCTTCTCATTCAGAACCCAAGTGTTAACTTGAGCTGCTAAGGTAGGTAAATTTCACAGGACAAATTAATGAGGAAAGAAATACAGCCTGAAGAACTCCCAACAATGCACAGTGAACCCTAGAGAGAGATTTAGGACAGGGCAGGACACAGGGGAAGACGTTCATCTCGCACAGAGAAGGCTGGTCTGTGGGGAGAAGAGGTCTACAAGCCTGGAGAGAGCCACACGGCTCCACTTCAGTGGGAGATACTGATTTCCTACACCACTGGCCTATTTCCAAAAAAAGTTCTCTCAGCCAAGAACTGTCCATTTTTATATGCGTTGAGGGAGCCTAGTGCAACAGGACCACAACTGGCCAGGAGTAATAGACACCATCCCCTGCTCACCATCAGAAAGCCATCGCACCACCGTGGTGCTTCTTCCATAAGCTGCACGTGAGGACAGGACTGGAGGAGGTTTGCATTAGATGCCCCCATCTCCCTGCCCTTCTGCCAAGCTCCGGTTCCAGTCGAGACTGCAGTGATTGTGAAACGGTACAGAAAAGAAACAGTTGTGACCGCGCACACCAGTTTCCCCCTTGTCTAGCACCTGCTTTCAGCAATCCTCCAACCCTGCAGACACAAACAAGGGACATCCAGAGAGAACTAACACACAGTTTGGCTTCCTACAGCCAAGACCTCGGAATCCTCACCATGGACTAAGAGTTTCGCTGTGACAACAAGTTATGCTGGCTCTTTCAGAAGTACAAAAGGAGAGTATGTGTCAACAAACGCTGCTAACACATCAGAATAAGCTTTCTTAACAACTAGAAGTAACAGTTGAGATCCAGGCCTCTCCCACTGTGCTCAGGCTTCTGTGAACAGCAGCAAAGGATAATCCACATCTCACAGGAAGGAATCCTGTCCCCACTGAAGCTGGTGGGAGATCTGTTGTTTTGTGGGGATGTCAGATGTCGCCTCAAAAGTTAAATCCCTCCAGCTGTCTTCTAAAGCCCTGACTGGGAAGGATGTTTCCAAAAGCCTAACACAAGAAGCCATCTCACGGGAAAAAAGCACAAGATGACCAGGCTTCTCCTGCTGAATGAAAGGAGTGGTCAGAGTTTATTGTTCTGTTTCTGCTAAACAAGAAGCAAAAAACCATCCTCTCAGCCCGTTTGCAAGTTTTCCAATAAGCCCTCAAAGTCCACCTTTATTCTGTCAGGAGCTGTACTAAAGCTAAAAATGACAACCAAACAAAAAAACCCACACCAAGAATAAAGGTTGAACTGAACGTTCAGGACTGTCCATGCCACGTTTTCTGTGGCTAAATGCAATGGTACAGAATGTGAGTTGGAATCAAGCTAGTTTTAAGCAGCAGCAATCACTATACCCTGCGCCCCCATCCGAGCATCTGATTCTGATCTACACTTTTCGCTTTTGCCTCCAAGAAAAAAACCAAACCAACACAAAAATTGTGTCCCCTGGCACTGACTCAATGGCTACTCTCGCTTTTCCTTAGCATATTTCAGAACAAAATGAGCTGCAAATCCTGCACCAACATATAGGACATTATTAAAAATGAACATGGGGACTATGGGCTCTGAGCCCACAGAGACGGTTCCAGGCACAAAATGGGTACTGCTTCAACACAGACAACAGCCTAAGCTGCCCTACATTTCAAAACCCCATTGCCTGCCCAAGGAGGCTGTGATTGCTCTCCATACCTGTACAGTACTTTCCACACCCACTCCGTGCATGACCACTGAGTGGGAGGAGCGCAGATCCTGGTGCATGCTCTTTTTACAGGGTCTCTTACGCCTCTGAAAGCCTGCCTTGTTGCCCGAGCTGCAGAAGTTGGAGGAGAAGACAATTCTGTCATGCGCTACCTTCATTCCCTGTGGTTTAATATCCTGAGTGCAGAGACATGAAAGAATTACACCGCATAACTGATGTTTATGAACAGCTATGGAAGTGAACGCACAAAGTATCATCATAGCTAAGGCACAAGCTGGACAGCCCAGGTTTTTAAAGTTCATACAGGGCTGAACGCCTGTTGCCTGAGCATCCAGAATTTGTGGGATGTCTGTGGTACCCAAGGAAAGTCCCACAATGCTCATGCCCAATTGGAAGCATTTTCAGAGGTACCCCAGAGTATGTTAACTAGCATTTTGCATATGCCAGCAAAACTCAAGCCTGCAGGCTAGAGGAAACCACACGGGTGTGTGTGTCTGCTGACAGAATAGGGAACTGGAGGCATGGAGAGACAACAGAAAGAGCAAGGGGAAAAAAAAAGGGAATTCCAATTAGCAAGAAGTAGCTGAGAAGAATCATGAAGACAGAGGCTTTCTAACCACCAAAACTGAGTTAACAAGGGAAAAGCAAACCCACTAAAAACAAACAGCATGGGGGGGCTCCTCTCAGTGCGGCGGAGAGAGGGGAATCTAATGCTCTTGTTCTTCACTGGTTCTTCTTATGGGTCCCCAGCTGAACCTGTCCCCCCAGAACACCTCTGTCTCCAGAGAGGTCACAACGTCCTGCAAAATCCTAGGACCAGGTAGAGAGGCTAAAAGCATCCTAAGCTCTAATCCGCAGCCTGCCTTGCCTAAGAAAATATAGGCCCATCCCAGTCAGGTGCTAAGCAGCAGCCCCAGCATGGGAGAGAAGGGCAGATGCTAAGGCCTGAACACTGCTGGTGTGCTCTTGTGTCAGCCTTCAAGGATGGGAACAGCATTCAGTCTCACTCATGGGGACAGCACCTTTCGCTCCCTGAGGAAGTACTTAAGCTACCACCTTACAAATCATGTGGCTATCAGAAAACGTAAGGTTTGCTTGACACACACACCGCCCAGTCCCCCAGACCACAGCTTGCTGGGGCTGCTTGCTGTGTCTAAGGTTGCATCCTGGCTCTCCCCACATCTGAAAAGAAGAGGACTCCTCTTTCTTCCACACCACCAGCTACCGCAAGGGCAGGTACAAAACAACTCCTATTTTGGCCTGTGGGTGCTTTCATCCACTTGAGCAGGGAAAGAGACACTGGCTGGTACTAACGGGCAGGCTCTAGTGAGCTTCCTCACGCCAGTCCACCAAATCCCCCTGCAATCTCAAGGCATTATCAATCCCCTGGCAGTCAATTATATCCCTTTTACAGAGAGGCAGAGAGATGCAAAACCAGTCACCCTCAGGAGCTCCTGTTTTTCTTTCCCTCAGCTGTCACAGTCTCAGAGGTGAACAGGTTTCGGAGGTGAACAGAAAGCCTGACCCAAAGTCCTCCAAGGCGGGTCTCCAAGACCACCATTGCAGGCAGGGTCAGGCCTGTGCGAACCAGAGCACGCCTGCTAGGAGGAGCCCTGAAGCAAGCCGACCAACGCCACCTTGACGTAGGGTGACCAAATCCCATCTAGCTCCCTAAAAAGACAGCTTCCCCTACTCAACTCGACATGGAAACCTGTTTCCTAGCTAAAGATCTCTCTTATCAGCAAAACCTGCTCACCTTACGCCAGACAGAGCGCAGCACAGGAGCTCTCTATCCCTTTCTAACCGTTTGCTGATGGCAAGCTGGGAAGCGTGGAACGCAAGGGCTCCCCAAGAGCTGCTGTCCTGGCCCGGGGCAGACACCCCCGTGCATCTCCACTCGGTGCATTTGCAGCTCGGCAATCGCCCGGAAGGACGACGGGAGAGCCCACGAACTTGCACTAAACCGGCTGCTGCTACTATCACTCGTGGTCCTGCAGCGGTTTTGCACCTGCAGGCAGCAGCGATGCCATGGGAGACTAAGAGGGAAAAGCCGCGCTGGTTTGAAAGCGGCAGAAGCATTCCTGCAGTGGAGCGGGGGGACGGAGCAGGAGGGCAGGGGCTGTCCCGAGGGGCTGAGCAGCGGCGGTGGCACTCCCGAACGGGAGGGATGGAGGTGGGGAACAAACCCGGAGAGGGGCTTTAACCCTCGATACTTGGTCTCTCGCCGATCCCACCCCGCAGCCCTGTAACTTTCAGGATGCCCGGGCCCAAAAGCCACAGCCCCCGGTCCCACCGGTGCCCCCGCAGCCCCCCTGGGCAGCCTCACCTCGGAGTAGACGTAGAGCGGCAGGACGAGGAGGGCGAGCAGCAGGTCGGCGACGGCGAGGCTGACGATGAAGTAGTTGGTGGTGGTCTTCAGCGCCCGCTCCGTGCAGACGCTGAGGCACACCAGCCCGTTGCCGCCCACGATGAGCAGGATGAGGACGATGCCCAGCACCAGGGCGGCGACGTTGTGGCCG
>WAAD01005459.1:202857-260691 GCA_013389945.1 Fregata magnificens
TCGTGGTGGCACGTCCAGCCCTGGAGGACCCCCCCCCCCTCGGGGGGATGCTGTTCGTGGGACCGACCCCTGCTTGTAACCGAGCTCTTCCCGTGGCCGAGGTGAGTGCTGTCAGTCTGGGGCTTTACCGAAAAAAAGCCGGGGATTAACGCCTTGCCCTTCACTGCATAACTTAGCCCAGCCTCCACCTCCAGTGGAGCAGTCTCCTTCTCCCAGGATTAGGCTTCGTGTTGCCTCTTGAGCAACACCAGGAAAGGAACAACTCTGCACTGACACAGCTAACATTTCTTCATTAATTAGCCACCCTCTTCCAGGTACAGCAGCAATCGGTCGGTACTCTGTATTCGGTGCTTCCCGCCCCAAAGCAGCCGGTCGGTGGCTCTGCGAGTGGTAAAGAAGCAACATTTCCCTCAAAGCTAAAAATGACGATAAAAACAAAAGACTTTGCAGTGGCATGTTTTAGGGTTGGTTGGTTTGGTTTTTTTTTTTTCTTTAGTTTTATGTTTTGTTCTTTTATTTGGGCTTATGATTGGCTTGACTTTTTTGCATGGCACATGTTGGGCCATCGAGTGACTCCTATTGTAAATGTGGCGTAGTAGGAAGATAAAAACCAAGGACTGGGTCTCCCACAGTGAGACTTCTGTGTGTCTTCCTAATGTCTTTCATAACGTCTTGTCTAATGAGCCTGACCACCTGTGCGTGACTCGGAAATAGCAGTGGCACTGGCCCCACAAGCACTGTATTGCAAATATACTCTTGGGTCTTGGCTGGGCCCTCACAAAGAGGGAAAAAAGCCAACAGGTAAGCAAGTGTTTAGAGTAGAAGGTTGTTTTAAGTCAGCCTGACCTGAAGGTATTTCCCCCAGAAGACTCAAAGCAGTAATATGAACTGTGATTAGAGAAATCAGTGCCATTAGCTTTGATCTCCAAGAGCATTTGAAGGACTGTAAAGTCTGAAGAAGTCCAGAAAATGGCAAACACTGCCTATTTTTAAATGGAGAGAGACAAAAAACCAGGGCACTAAAGAGCAACCTGAGTTGCTTCAATCCCTAGAAAGTAGCAGAGCTTGTTTGTTTCCGTGCTAGACCTACGAGCGCTTGTAGATATGGGGAGAAATAGTAAATATCACGTATCTCAACTTTAGCTCTAGCTGCAGTCTCATGTGACATTCTCTTACACAACGTAAGATGAAAGACTAGGTGAAATTATTACAAGTTGGGTGAGTAACTGGAAAATTGTATTCCAAGATCTATGCAGAATCTGGTAGTATTTAGTGTGGATATAATTGTCCTGAGTGAGGGTCCAGAGAGTCCACTAATTAAATGCGAAGTTACTACCAAGACAGTAGAGGCTGCGAGCATCTTGGAGCACAGAGTAAGAATTCAAAATGGTCTTGATAAGTTGAAGAAACTGTCTGGCAACTGCAGGATGGACTTCAAAAGGAATTTTGCATCTGCCCTGTGCTTGGGCAGGAATAGTCAACTGCAGAAATGCAGGATTGAGGAAGCAACCGGATAGGCAGCAGTTGTGGGAGCAAAGGTGGTGTAGGAGGTCACAAGCTGAACATGGGGGCTAGGATGTCTTACTGTTGAAAATGAGAGAAAAAAAATAAGTAAATGCTCTACTGTGATAATGTTTTTTGTGAGGCACCTGTGCACCTGCAGTCTCAGGCAGCCTTCACTCTGTTAGTCACGCTCAGAGTCACTTTTCACAATATTTGTCATAATTATGTCAACTAAAATAAGAGGCTTCAATTATGATTCCTTGAGGTAGGGTTTAGGGTAGCGTTTCTCCTTCCTTGGGACGAACACTTCCCCACTGCAGTGCTACAAGCAGCAAGGCAGACACTGCACGTGCTTGGCCCTGACACCACTTACTGTGCCTTTTTTACTGATTAATGACTGGAACAACTGATGTGGGGAACCACGGTGCCCCTACCTGACCCCTTTGCACGTGCCCCCTGCACCCCCTGCCATGGTGAAGGCATGTCACTGCATTCACCCCTGCGCGGATGGAAGTGAGCTCGGTGCAGTCTAACGGAGATGGAGCCTGAGGCTTGGGAAGAACAGGGGAGCTGTGACCCCCCATTTCTAGCCCAGATGGCTTGGGAGATGTGGGCCCTGATCCAGACTCAGTGGGTTTCTTTCCAGCCATGCCATCAAACCTCAGATCAGACGTTAAGGGCCAGCTAACCATTCAGATCAGCCTGGTGTTTATGGAAGGCAGCGGGAAGAGAAGGCATAGCAGGAAAGGATCATTTACACTACATGGAGGGGGAAAACTACATTACTGGCAGCTTTTTATAAGACGAGAAGCTTCTCAGAGCTGCTTATAGGCTCCAGCTATCAGAGTTTCGTCTAAATTATTAAGAGACTAGTGGAAGAAATCCCCTCTCCAACCCCCCCTCCCTGCTCCCCCCAATTCCCTTACTCTTTTTTGAAAAAGGACATGATTAATCCTCAGCACATGCAGCATGGTAAAGTCAGAGCCCTGTTTTCAGCCATGGGGACATAGCCAGATCTAGGTACCATCCTTTCCCTGGAGTGGATTAACAGCAGTTGATCCACACAGTCTGTTTTACCCAGCTGCCTCAGGCTCCACAATTTCATACATGAGTAGGAGAAAATTACCTTGGTTTAAGCACTTAGCTGGCAGTCTGGTTTGCCAAATACTTTCTCCAGGGGTGTGGCTTCCAAGTCTTTTCTAAAGCCAGGAAGAATGCCATCCCTTTAGTATCTACTGAGTTGTACTACCCATCTCTCCCATCCCCAGTGTAGGTTTGCCATCCTCACATTGATCCCAATACCCATGGATTTGTCTAGTCATGTCTCTGTTCCAGCAGACCCAGCTTTGACATGCACTTAAATCACTATGCAAAGGCAAAGCTCTGTCCTACATAGCACAGGAGAGACACTTCCATCTGCTCTGAATGGGACCAAGTCGTTCTCCAAATCTGGCGCTCTCAGCCACCGGCACTGGAGTGGGTACTCACATGTCTTCAGTTCTGCCTGTATTTCTACATTCCTTCAGGAACAGTTTGGGTTGGACTCAGGTGGGCACGAGCATGGCTGTGTATCCATCGGGCTAAGGAGAGCTGGTTTGGCAATACCCTCATCTGCTGTGAAGTTCAGACAAGGAAGATGTGTGTTATCCAGTGCGGGCAACTGGGACAAAACTACCCCACCAGTGGTTTTTGAACCCATATGTCTTGACAGTGTGAGTTTGCTCAGTGGTTTCTATCACCTGGTCACAGCTTTTCTGGTCTGGTGGTTGGTCCCTAAAACCTAACTGCTGGCACACTTGCTGCTGTCACAGCCTTCACTCGGCAAGGAGCTGGTACAGCAGAACCACTTTTACTAGAGCCCTCTTACTCCAAGAAGTCAACTCAAATTAGCCAAAGGAGGCCCTGAAGTGCATTGATGAAACTGCACTGGAACCCTGTGTGGGCAGAATACCTTAATTTATTTATGTTTAAACTCCCTGAGCAGCAAAGAGAGCAGGATCGAATTGTGACTGCAGGCCTTCTGCCTTCCCACAGGGATTAATGCCATTTACCTAATCCACTTTAACAGTTAATTTATATTCATTATCTTGATTTTCCCTGTGGGTTAGTGTAGAATGACTCTTAATTCGCAGTGTGGAAGCCCTTATTCCAGACTAACAGTGCCTTAATCCTAAACTAATTTAATCCTGGAGTGGATTAAACTAATGTGAAATAAGGCTTTTGACTTCCAAAAAAGAGCAGCCATGCAAAGCACTAATTAGGACAGCTCTTCCATTGCAAACTCACAGGCTACAGTAATCCTTGCCCACTGTTGCTGAGTCCTGCGGTTCCTCTGTGTTTGCCTGCTGCCACTCTGCCCGTAGTGCATCCCTTGGCAGATACAGCGGTTGTAAACCACATCCTGCCAGGCCAGCTCCTAGCTGGCCAACTAGCATGGGTCAACTGATCTGGCTTTGCTGTGCGACAGTGTCTCCAGGGGAGCAGTGAATCCTGGAGAGCGAAGGCTGAGAGAAAAGCACCCTTTTTTTCTGTTGGCAGGTATAAGCGTTAGACACAATCCCTTTCTTGGTCAAGAGGAACTGTCCTTCTAACAGAGGAGAAGAAAGGTCTGTAATACATCAACATATCCAAAGAAGTCATCTCGTGTCACTGCAAGAAGAAAAAGATGACAAAGGACAGAGTCATTTCCCACCCTTGTGGAAAGCAAGAAGAGGTATATGCCAAAGTGATGGACAGCGAATGTGGAAGAGCACCTTTGGAGAGTGTCTGATGTGGTTTTGAACAACCCTTTTTTGCTTGAATGCGCAGCTCGCAGAGTGTCCTGGTTCTCCCATCACACTGTGACAACCTGCTGACTCAGGGCAGGCAGGTGGAGAGGCTGTGAAAGCCACCCACAGCTGCTCTTTTTGTCAGAAAAAAATGTTTTATTTTGTCCCAAGTAGGTGCTGTGAAGGACACAAGGTAGGAACAGCAGCACCTTCTGCCAGGATGGACACACCAGCCTCACATAAGACTGTGCCTCAGTTTCCCCCTTATAAACTGGCTGACTGGTCCCCCAGCCACTCCATCAAAGAAAATTCTGTCCATACACCAGGGATGGAGTCTCTATATAAACCCATATCAGTGCTTGTCAAATACAGGGAAATGAGCCTCTGGTACCCAGTACTTCTTAGGACCTCTTCCTTTCCTTCTGTACCATGCATCTGCAACTGCAGCCTGTGGCATGCAAAGACTTTGCTAGCGAGTGCAATGTCACCGTCACTGCCCTCCAGCCACCTACAAACTCAGCTGCCAGAGACCAGCTCATGGCAGCACCAGGAAAGCACCCATTTCTTATGCAAACCAACAAAAAAGTGGGAGATCTGCCTTTTCGGTGTATTTTGGAGTGTGTTTTTAAAAGAAACTCAGGAAAATGAGCAGTGGAGTTGGTTTTCAGCAAGCAGAGACTTGCTGAAAGTGGCTGCGGTGGAGCTGGTCCTCAACAGCCAGCGAAGGAGCCGGGAGGAGTCCCCCAGAGACTCCCCCGGTATGAGTTAATGGAGGATTTGATTGCGAGCCAGTTCAAAGGATCAGGAAGGTCGCAAAGTGAGACATCTGTCAGAGTCTCCCAAAAGACACGGAACTTTTATCACCGTAGTTTTTCACACTTGAGGCACTGAATTTTTAAATAGAAAAGGAGAACAAAATTACCTGCCAAAGCTTCAGCACAGATGCGCCTAAACTCAACTGTTGAATAGGACCCTGATAGCTGAGCAACAGATCACTGGGGCTATCTTCAGGTCCAGAACAAAGGGAGGAAAATAAAGAGCTTTTAAGGCCTTTTCCTTTTATTTGACATATTTAGCTGAGCAATTCTCTGTGGAAGTATCATCCGCAGCAAAGCCGTCCTGCTTTACAATCTGCCTGTAATGCATTTCTGAGAAAAGAGACAGAGGCAGCATCCTGCCTTTCAGGTTAACCTTTGCAAGAGAGGGATGAGGATGGCACGGCTCTCTTGGCTTTCCAGGCTCTCTGAGTCCCCCTCCAATAAGCTGCAGGGATTTATGTACACACTGAATAGATCTTTTGACATTTAACATTCTGGCAAGTTATGATAAATCCATGTAAGATGTAAAAACTCGTGCATTTTTAATAGTGATTAGCTGTGGGGATGAAATTACAGAGAAAATGGCTGGATTTTCCATCTCTGTTAGCTTAGAGTCAAAACTAGATGTTTTTGTGGATGCCTGGTTTCAGATTAAGCCACATAATTGACCTCACAGAGGGGTAACCTGGTGAAATACAAGGGTTTGTGTCATAGGGCAGATCAAATTAATATACTTCAACAGCCCCTACTGGTTTTAAAACATCAGTGAGCTTATTAGAGCCACTTGTTATGAAAAACTTCCCAGGGAAGAGAAGTGCAAGGCAACACAGGCAGGGAAAGGCATGCCTGTGAGCAGCGAGCACCTGTAAGTGCACCTCCTTCCACCCTCATCTTCACAAAGCCTGTTCTTGTTCACCTGGAAGGGATGTCCTTTCTGGTCCTCAACAAAGTCCAAAGAGGGATGCAGCCGAAACAAAGCCTAAGCAGCTGTGTAGCTGTCAGGAGCTGCTGTGCTCATTGCTGGCACTGCACACCTGGAACAGCTGGGTCAAGCCTGCCTGCCAGCCAGGACACAGAGCATGTCATCCTTATAATTAAAATTAATTCCCTGAAGTGCTTTCTCCTCTTCCCCAGACACAGCAAACAGCTGGAGGCTGAGATTACGGACGCTGATGCCAATTAGAGCTGTGATAAGGCCAGACGCATGGGGAGCATTAGCGCACAGCTCTGCTGTGGAGAGACGGGCACTTGGAGCTCCTCTGTGTCAAGGTACAAGGTAGCTTGCAGCTGGGCAGGGAGCAATGCCGGGACGGAAGGGCAAGGATGGCCAGAGCAGTCCTGGGGAGGAAACCACCCAGTCCTGTCCCGTCATGTCCCTGCAGTGGTATGTGTTGTCCCATCCATGCATCCCACACTGTGGAGACTGCCTGGAGACAGGCAGAGTGCACCCACTTTGGCAGTCCTCAAAGGAGATTTAGAAGAAGGCCCATAGGGTGTAAAAAACCAGCAAGTGATTGATGGGCATGGCAGCTGTCTTTGCAGGTCATTAAAAAGCTCTTTGTGCTTTCTTGGTGACAGAGAGACAGACACAGTATGCACATAGGTTGCGAAAACAGAGTTCCTCTCTTCCCCTGAAAACTAGACTGTGCACCAAGCCTGGCTTTTGCTTTTCTGTGTCACAGTGCCAGCCATGGTAAAACCAACCATTGTTTCTCTGTACCATGTCCATTCCCAAGCAGGGAGGAAGATTTGCTCGCAGGAGGGAAGTGCCTCATAGCAGCCCTTCCAAATTGAGGGCTGTCTCCTGCTTGCTGCAGATGTGTCTGCACAGGAGAGCAGCCTCTGCAGGATGAGCCTGGCTCAGCCCCAGCGTCCCCAGGCAGAGCATCTCTAGGGAGGCAGACTTGCACCCTTAGGGGACTCTTCGCACCCATTCCTACTGCAGAGCAGGGGTATAAGGGATGTTCTGGCTTGCTTCCAATGCACCTCTCTCACCCCATACCGTGGAGAGCCAGGGCACTCTGCCGGCACCCAACGTACCACTCACGCACCAATGGAACACTTTTCCCCTTTCTCTTCCCGATTCTTAGCAAAATGTTTCAAGCATTTTGTTTTTTTCCGGTGTGAGCCAAACACCTAATATTTTTCTTAATCTCTTCTTTCAAAAGAGCTGGGTTCTACTGCAGATTTCTCTCAAGGATTTGGCTGGAAGCAGATACAACTGATCAAAATGACTGAGGTCTGCTCTAGCACAGCCCAGAGCTCCTAACACAAAGGTTTTGCTGTCCTTGCCCTTGGGTAGTGCTGCCAAGCGTGGAGATAACTAGCATGTCCAGCATCTTCCTTTCAGACTTCAGAGCAAGTGGGCACACTTTCAAGAGTGTGACATTTTATGCTTTTGGCCCCCACATTTTAACTTTCTTTTTAAACTGGTGCAAATCCAGAAAGGTGCCATATGTTGCAGCAAAACACAACACATCTCCCACCTGCCTTGTTGGACTCTGCTGCCCAGCTGAACAAAGCAGAGGAGAGACATAGGCAATCTAAGTAAACCCAAGAGCAGCTCAGGAGCTGAGCACTATGTAGGCAGATAGAGAGATAGCCACGCACATCCTAGATCCAGACACCTTCTTTACTTACAGTAATTTGCCCCTTGCTGAATCACATGCTGCCAGGGAGGGATATGTAGCCTCAAGGACTGGGCTCTCCCATTCCAAGGCTGGGACTTGAATGAAACCCAGATATCTTGTCATACTGGGCATGGGGAGGTGCATACTCCCTGCTCACAGAGTGAGCCTTATAGAGAGTGACAGAGCCCATTTGCACACACAGGGACACTGGGAAGCCAGCAAAACAGGGAGTAAACATGGCTTTTCCCTCTGTTCTGTGCATTGCTTTAAGCACAAATCTCAAAAAGGGAACCCGAGGGGCTGGCATGCTTCTGTGACACTGGGTTTATTCCAAGACAAGGGTTGCTTCCTATCCTGTTCAGGGTTTGGGAATAATAACTGAGTCCACCTTGGGGCTTGGGAGTGGGGTAGGTGTTTTTCTGAGGTTCCACGGCCATACGGGACTGTGATTTTCCTTCCCCCTTCTTCTCCCAAGCCCACCTACAGCTGCCCCTGCTGACCCCTTCCTCCCATCCCACTCTTTTACAGCCAAAATGACAAAATCAGGTGGTAAAGATTAAAACCTCTCCTGAAACCACCCTGTGAAAAAAAGGAGCATTTAGAAGGCTAAATCCTCCAATCCCCTTATTCCAATTAGGGTCCTTTCTCTTACCAACCTGGGAGTGGTGCAAGAAAATTGCTCCAATCTGCTCTCAGTAGACAGCAGCGTCATGATCAGCTCCTTGGCATGGGGAAGGCTCACCTGCAAACATACAAGAGAAAATCCCTGCTATACACATGGACTCACACACATACATATTAAGAAAGAAAAAAAAGAGTGGGGGAGGTAGAAGTTCCTGAACACCCCGTAAGCTGATTAAAGGGTATTTTACTTTTACGTAGGAAGGATTTAGCCATGCAGTTCCTAGTACCATCTGACCTCAATAAACTCCCATGCCATCGGCAGGTGCTGCCATTGGATGGGGTCACAGCCTGTGTCTGGGCTCCTCGAAGGTCAACTGCACCTAGGCAGCTTCATCAGGACTTGTGACAGCATTACTGGACATGTGTGGTAGATGACATGGTCCTTCCCCAACCTTCTCAGCCTGTCTTGACCCTTGTGCACTTAGCCATCTCAAAGCCACGGACCTCAAAAAGAGCAGTGCAGAGGCTGTAGGAGCATTTTGGGATGCACATTTTGGCCAGCCAAGGTGTCTCCGTGAAGAAGAGCAGCCCTAGCAGATCTTGAGTTGCTGCAGTAACACAGCTGGGGTCTGGACAATCTGGCAAGGGAAGCTACCTCGTAAGGGTTGCCCTGGATAAACAGCAACCCGAAAGGCTAGATGGGCTTTCTTGGTCCAAGGCAGGAGCAACAATGTCCACATGACACTGTAGCAGCATTTATCCAGCCTGTTCTTAAAGCTCTCTGGAGGCAGAGTCTGAATGCATGCACACTGCTCCTCCAGCCACAAGGTGTTTTCTGGTCTCCTGTATCAATTTCTTTGAAGTTTGAATGGGAATTTCTCTCCTTCAAAACTCAGAATGACCCTCCAGAGCTTTGTATGCTGATTTTTGAGAATCTGCCTGCATCCTTCTTGCGATGTGGCATCAGGATACCTAGTTTATGACGAAGCGCTCTCTTTTTCAAAATGCAGTTTCTTGTGTCTTTTCCTCCAACATAGAAAAAGGCCAGGCTCATGTGCTCTCCTTCAATATTGCCAATTTGAGGGCTAATACATTTAACATAGTTATAAGATGCTGCATTTCACACTGCCGGTTTGGTGACCCCTTCCTCCCACTGTAAAGAGGAGAAAAAAGACCTTCCTCTATGCCACTCTCAGCTTTGCTGCCTTTGGGATGGTCAGCTTGTGCGCACTAACCATTAGGTACCCTTTAATGCAGACTTGGTGTCGAAGTGGGGATGGCCCCTCTGTTTCGTAACCTTTGCTCGTTGCCACACACAAGGGTGTCCCCAACCAACAGCACGCGGCTGCTGTGAATAGCCCTTGCACCCATGGCAACTGGATTTACTTAATGCAGCTCACCACAGGTCTGTCCACGCTGTGCATGTCAGTTGGTGTCAAGCCTAAGCACAAGTGACTGCACAAAGATCGTGGTGGCTTTACACCTGGCAATGTCCTCAGGGCAGTTCACCTCCTGCTCAGGGATGGCCCCAAGGCTCACAGACCCCTTCTCCCTCCTGCTCAGGGGCATCTCTCCCTGCCCTCTTCAAGGAGTATTGATGCACAGCCTCTGCGCTCCTTAGTGTTACCTGTTTGCAGCACTTTGCTATATGTCCTGTAAAACAGTGTTATATCCCGTAAACAGGTAAGTCACTGGCAGCTGGTGGCAAGGATCAGTTCAGCCCTGACTTCTTGCAGCTTCGGGTATGACAGCTGTGCAAGGAGCAGGGATCAGATGAGGGCAATAATTTCCTTTTCCTTTGTCACTCTTAGAGTCAATGATGGGGAGCTTTTCTCTGCAATGATGCTGCACAGAGATGATGGGTTAGATTACAGTGATTAATGGATGGTTTAATCATGCTTTGTGCCTGCTGGATGCAGGCAAGGGGAACCTCCACTCCCACTTTGAATGCTCACACAAATGGAGAATGGGAAAAGCAAGGTGCAAATTCACAAAGCCCCATTCAGCTGACATTGCTAAGCAGTACTGTTTATCCCTCCTGTTTCCATAATGTCTCCTGATGAGAGTTCAATGGTAATTCTGATTAAAGGAGAATCAGATGTTGTTTCAGGGCTGGGGATTTGGTTTCGGCTCCAGTCTATCCACATATAAATTGCAGCTTGCAAAAGCTCTTGAGTTTCCTTGCATGGTCCTGAATTTCCTCATCAGGGGCCTCATGAGCTGCATTTAAGCTCAAGCCCGTGGTTGTCACCTGCATTATGTTGTAGCAGTGCTGGGCATGGCTGCACGCTTTTCTACCCCATCACCTTTTCACTCTCTGCCACTGCTGCTGCAAGGCAAAACCGATTTTTTGTCGCAAAGTAGATAAATCCGGTTGCTTAGTTCATGTTCTTCCAGTCCTTAGAAGCTTTTACTCTCCTGTTACTCACCCTCTGCTGCCATCATGGGGCCACTTCGTCATCGCAACCTCTCCTGTGTGCCTCCAGACTCGTTTAGATTCTCATACCAAACTGAGTTTCCTCAAGAGCTTGGGGACATTTCAGACCCGTTGAGGTTATTTGCAAAGGAAGGGAAATCACATCAGTCATTTTTAGCTCCTTGTATGTTGTTTAGCGGTTTTTTTATAAACTTTTTTCCTCCTTGCCTTGTTCCTATGTGTTCTTTCTCAGTTGTAGATGTCTGGCAACACCACGAGCCCAAGTTGAAGCTGGCTACCACTGATGCAGACATAAAATATGAATACAGAAAATATGAAGATTTAAATGCAAAGAACAAAACCACAAGAATTGCAGATGTCACTGATGTCACTGGGGGGTTCCCAAAGCAGGGCTAGGTTTTCAGAAGAGCTTTCAACTGCCATGGGAGAAGGATGTGACTCACAACGCATCCACACCTGGTTGTATAGAGAGTAAATGCATTGAATGAGGCCCTAACACTACAGAAAGTTGTATCAGAGCGATGGTGGGAGGGCTGCAGGAGGAATGACAGCACTAATGCAGCTGAAGAAAGCAGTCATTACAGAAAGGAGAGGAAAATGGTGGGGAAATGCCTGGACATGTGCAGGACTGACCTGCACTGTCTCAAAGGAGAAAATGGGCTCCTCTGTCCAAGCGGTGGCTGTGGCACCTCTCAGTCCTCCTGTCCTGGAATGGGGAGACTTTTCACTGCTGTTTCTGCCCCTCCCTTTTGCAGGGGTCTGGCAGCAGCCTGCAGCCACATGCAGTAGTGCTGAGGCTTGCTGCTAATCAGTATGTGGGTTGTTCTTTCAAGGGAAAGGTGATGGGGAAAATGAGGTCCCTCCCAGCCCTCTAGTCATGGGGATGCCCTTTGCTTTTCCAAAGAAAAAAAGATAAGTAAACAAGAAAAAGTGTAATATAGCTTCTATTTCTCCAGTTGGAAGATAAGAAGATTTATTTATAATGATTAATCCTTCCAAGCTACTTTATACACCATAAAGAAGGAGAGAAAGGGCGTAATCCTATTTTCTCCCTCCATTTCCATTTCGCCTTTAATAGCAGTATTTGAGAGCAACCAGCTCCAAACCCCAGCAAAGGCAGGGAATATATTCAGGCTGTTTTCTGTGCATGTGTAAGTATGCTTCCTTCTTTGAAGCTGGGATACGGTCTGTTCTCAGCAGACCTTTCCCAGAACTGGCTGTGAAACCACAGCTTGAAAAGTATTGTCCCCTCATGCAAAAGTCAGCCCTTGTCCTACTGATCAGGCAATGTTTGCCCTAAAAAAGTGACACGTTTAGCCAAATTGCAGGTATACACGTACACTCACTGACTCTTCCTGGCATTGCAAACAAAACCAAGCCAGGCTTAAAAAAGAACAGAAGATTAAGCTCCTATCAAGAGGTAATTAAAGCCAGGAGGAGAGATAATGATGACAATCATAATGAATCAATTGGTACGGGGATGTTTGTCCAACAAATTACTGTCATTATGCACAGAAGCAGGAATTATTACACATCAGCAGAAATACAGTCCATCAAACTGCTGCAAATGACCTGATCAGGTTTAGAGAGTAATTAAAAGGACATTCCAGCCTGGATGCATTATTTGCTGTTAATCATGATTACTCATATTCATATCTTTACTCAAATAATTGCTTCTGATAAGGGCTGCAGATTTATAGGGGGCCATGGAGAGGAGTGGGCCAGTGGTGCATCGTAGCCGTGAGACAGCTGAGAGCCTGGAGAGACCACGGTTTGGTGAGTACCGCTGTGCTGACATGGTCAGGCTGGACGAGCTGCCTTCTCCCCTCTTTCAGTTTTTGGGTGGTGGATTTCAGGCCTCTGTGATGCTTTGCTGGACTGTTGCCATGAGGCCATCCATCTCCTGAACGGCAATGCTGGTAATATGTGGGGTTTTCCTCCTCTGGAGCAACCAGAGGAAAGAATGGAGCCCAAACAGCAGCTGGACCAGATGACTTCCAGAAATACATGGTCTTTAGTTTTAGGTAGGGCACAACAAATGGGCAGGAGCAAGAAGGTGCGTAAACTGGCTGTGTACCAGCCTTTTTGGAAGCTCTCCTAGCGGTAGTCCTCCTGCAGGGTGATGGGAGCCTTGATTCAGCAAAGCCTTTGGGTGCAATCTGGCATTTCAGCCGTAGGATTTGTCTGCTGGAAAGGTCTGAGACACTCCCAGGTCCTGGGCTGGCTTGGTGCACACTTCTTTCAGCTAAAGGTCCCAGCTAGCTAAGGAGTTTGCATCTATTGAAAGCCAGCATCACTGGGGAGGGCAATGAAAGGCTCAGAAGTATCTTAAGAAGGTTAAACAGCTCTACTGTGATCACACTGAAGATCTACCTCCTCCCTGGGGTCTGACTGATTAAAAAAACCAGTGCAATACATCATTATTGATACACAGGAGAAGTTCCCCAATAGCCATTACTGTTCCTAGCAACTTCAGCAAGCAAATACGATCTACACAGGGAAGACAAAATTATGGCCAGAAAGGGAAAAGACAACTTGATCCACTTGATTAGCAGCTAGAAAGGTTATGAAGAGAGGGGAAACTCTGGAGCTAGGGATGGAGTTTAAAATGGGCTTTTAAATGCGGTGCTCCAAGACAAATGCCAGCCCAGGGTTGGCACGAGGAAGGCCAAGATGCTGTGGTGAGATCCTGGCCAGGGGTCAAGGTGTTGCATGGCTGGTATTGTACAGACTGAAGGACAGACTCAGGATCCAGGTTTCCCTTCCCTGAAGGGTGGTGTGCTCTGGTTTTGGTGGCTGCTCTTTCACATCCCTCGGCTGGGAAGCAGTACTGTGGAGTCTGTTTTGTTTGGAGTACAACTGATCTTTGAAATGTCCTTCTTGTTTTACTTATTCCATCCCCCTCAAAGCCAAATCAGGCAGGAAAACACAACACTAAAGCGTCAGAAGTGTGTGTGAGATGAAGCTTATGGCTCCTTAATCATGCAAAACCTCTCACCTGTCTGCTCTGCAACTCCCATTAAATATTTGTGCTGTGGCTTACAGCAAATAAATTTCTGTATAAATCCCCCACTCTTGTCCTTCCTCCTCTTGCCACTTCTCATCTTGCAGTATCCATAGAGTAGCAAACAGTCGCAGAAGGGTGGCTAGAAAGTGTTCAGGAAACTCTGACAGTCCTTTAATGCTCTTTGTACTGTCTAGTTTCAGACTAAAATAAAACCAGAGTGGGAAGACTTTGATTTTGGGTTAGCAAGTACTGTCTGAGAGTTTCCAGGGCAGCGACTAAGAAAGGTTTGCTTCTTTGCAGGACGAAGGCAGGTATATTATAAATTACAGATGTGGCTCCTGTGTAATCATTGGGGAAATATGAGCACCCTCTTATAAAGGCACACACACGTCTGCAGGCATAGGGCTGTAAAAAGAGCCTGGAAATAGAAAGGCAAAACATGCAATGGCTTGTGGTAAACAAAATATGCTTTTCTTTTCTTTTTATTTCAGTAAGAAAACAAAATACGAGGTTCTGCTGGTACTGAAAGTGTGTGTTATTTCTTTTTGCCTTCTTGAAAGATTAGAGGATAGGCAGATATCGGCATACACAGGAGCCCTTCCCTTCTCCTGCATGTAGATGAACTTTTTTTTGGTACATGCCTTTTTTTTTTTTCTGAAAAAACCCAAACAGATTTCTCCTGGGCATCCTCTAGGTATATGAATAGCTGTCCATGTGGGATGTTTTCATGGGTGCTTTAAATCCTCTCCCTGAAGGCTCAGCTCTCAGATATAGTATATATCTTATATATATCTATATCTATATCTATATATCTTATAGTAGAATGGGGTTTATTCCATGATGATGTGCTGCTGATGGATTAACTGACATGATACCTCCCTGGATATTCAAGGCATACTACACTAACTGACAGCAAAACTCCAGCACAAACATCATCTCACACAGCCAACCTCAGACCCATGCTCCGGGACTGCATGGTGGTGGTGGTGGGATAATAACTACAAACAACTTCCAACTAACTGGCAACATGAATGATTTGAATTGTTCATCTTTTATATTTTAAAGAAATACTATCTTTGCTGGCAGGAATTCCTGCCTAATTTAGTTATAGTGGTGTTATCTATACAGCAATGTCTTCTGTGTGGCGTGTGAACTGTACCAGACAAAGACCAAGATCATTTGTTCTGCTGCTCATAAAACCTTGTGCTTTAATTCAGGAGAGAACATGGTTTCCTTCATGACTGGTCTGTGGCAACTAATTATTCCCATGATTGTCCTGTCACACTTCTCAGCATCTCTTCCATCCCGGGAGAGGTAAGCATTTCTTGTGCCTCTGCTTCCTTTTTCTCCATGGCTTTTTGTTCAAAAAGCCTGCTAGCTATGAACTTAGCCTTTTATCTTCCTTCCAGAACTTGCAGCTGCTTGGCTGTTGGATTTTTTTTCTTCCCTAAATTGATTTAGTTAAATGAGTACAAATGTTGTAAATATTTTTTCTTGCTTAAGAGTGGAAACATTGATTTGACTTAATTCAGGAGAAAAATGAGGACCCCAAACAGATCAAACTACAGTAAAAAAGACACTCTTGAGCCTGTTTTCCTGCTAGGTACTTATACAGGCTGATAGAGGTGGAAGTTTCTGTTTCAAATAGCCTAGTCCCATGAAAACATAACCAAAAATAGTCAATCTTGTAAGTTCACCAGTTCACAATCTTGTGTGTAAGACTTCCTCCCGCTCGTGCAGGGGCAATTAAAGCACAGAGAGACTAAAGGACTTAGGGTGGAAGAGGGCAGATTTGAGACTCCCTTGCAGCCCTTCCACGGCCACAACCAGTGCCTGGCCCGGCTTCTCTAGCACTGTGCTGGCATACACACACACACGTCCTACTCTTTTGTGCTGAATCAGTGTTAACCTCACATTCCCATATCCTTATGGTAAGGTGATTACATTAGTAAGAAGCAAGTGCAGGTAGTCTTTCTGTGTGATGGGTAGCAAAACTATTTCTTTTAAACTCCTATAAGGTTTGCCCTCTTTTTTGTGAAACTTTGCCAAATTGGCACAAATTCTTGCCCATCTTTGTTTGGGACCCTCTTTCCTTGAGGGAGCAGTTTTAAATGCCCATTCTTCTCTGGTCTTAAAGCCATGCCTTTTCCCCTCTTTTTTCTCTTCTAACCTCCCAGGGCTGAGAGACATGCTGATGGGCTCTTCCACAGTGAGCTCAGCAAGATGAATGGCAATGCCTATGTGCGGCAGCTAGTCAAACACCTGGTGGGCCTCAAGGAGAGGTAGGGACCAGCCAAAACCACCCTCCTGGGGCATGGAAGCCTCCAGCGGGAGATGGGATCCCAGCAATGAGGGGGATGCCCATGGGGCTGAGCTGTCCCCAGCTCCAGAGCCAGCCTGAGCACTGGCCTCATCCAGAACATGCCCAAGATGAAAGGAGACAGAAGAAGAGAAGGGGAGGGATACAGGGCTCCTTGGTGGTGGGAAGAGAGAAATTTCTGTGTCTTGTGATAAGTCCCACAACACATGGCTGGGAGGAGCAGCTGTTGTACTGTATTTTCCCTGACGCAGGTCCCAGAGGCACTCAGATGGACTGTTTACCAGTGAATACAGCAAGATGAGAGGAAATGCTCAGGTTCAGAAATTCATTCAAAATCTCATGGGCCGCAAGCGCAGGTAAGAGCTCTGCTTCCTGGGGAATGGGAAGGCAGCTTGGGCCATGCAGGCTGCAGGGAGCCAGGTCTCAGCTCCAAGGAAAGGGGAGTGGCATGACCAGTGGTTTGGAAAACTCGAGACAAGGGCAAGCAGGCTGGGGCTTGGTCTCCTGCTAGGCTGTGCCTGGAGCTGCTGTGCACTAGCAGAGATATCCCATCAGCCTGCCCTGCCTGTCACAGCAGGCAGAGCAGGACACAAACCTTCTCACTGAGGCCATTTCAAAGCATAAACCAACATTATCTATTGCACATGCATATCAAGCTTAATCCATAGGACACAAAACTTTACATCAGATCACAGCCTGGGATTTTTTGTTTGCATGTTGATTTAGTCTTTTGCAGAAAGTTGTAGGTGATTTACCTACTTCAAATAAAGCACCTGAGAAAATGTTTGGAGATAAATGGGCTCTGTAGCAGAATGAGGAAGACCTCTGGGTTCCATAGTCCCCACCCATGGCTCTGACTGCCAAACTGGGCAGGCTTTAGACATAATCATATATACGGCCAATATGGGGTCTTTCATCCAGCTGAAATACGGGGC
This sequence comes from Fregata magnificens, assembly GCA_013389945.1. NCBI lineage: Eukaryota > Metazoa > Chordata > Aves > Suliformes > Fregatidae > Fregata > Fregata magnificens. The sequence goes on from WAAD01005459.1 coordinate 219,900, forward strand.
CACTAGCTCCCACTGAAGCCACATATACGAGCACGTCATCAGTTATAATGTGTGGTGCACTGTGATACAACTGCTGCTGCCCTTGCCACTGGTATGTTATGAAGGGAGAGCGTTGCCTGCAGAGGTTTCCTTCAAGCTTGGTCCTTTCTTCAAGGCAGAAACATAGCACATTGATTCCTTCCCATCAGTTCAGGGTGCTTTGATATTTTCTGGGGTATGCACCACTAACAAAACACTGGCAGGTGCAGTAGATTTTTAATTTCCAAATGCTGGAAAAAGGTATATATCCATGGGTGGAAGGACACGCCAGTACTGGGTAATGAGGCAGAGTGCAAGTGCATATTAAAACCTGTCCTTTTGCCAGCCAGAAAACATCTGAGCCTGATTTGCAGAGAATACTTCTTTTTCTTCCTGCACAGATACAGTGACAGTCGGCAGGCTAACAGAGCATGGACCATGGGGCAGGTCGGTGGGGAGGTGAACCTGCCTTCCAGACAGAAGTGCTGCATTACAGCTGTGGTGGTTACGCTATTTGGGTTTTTTTAATTATTATTAATTTTCTTTATCTAAACCAGCTCTCCAGGCCCAGTCAACACAGATGTGCAGGGGAGAGAGGAAGAAAACAGCCATGAGGAACTTTGCTATATGTGGTTGTACCAGAGCTTTCTAAACACCAGGTAGGTGGGACAGATTTGTCAGCTCTATGGCCCTGGTCACCACAGTATTGAAGCCGAAAGAGGACTTTTAGTAACTTGTAAATGCCCAATTTTTGCCCCAAGTGCAGAAGTCTGATGTAATGCAGCAGACCAGAAGGGCTCAGCTGATATCCTCAAAAATATTCTTAAAAAGGGGAAGGGTGGAAGATTTATTAAATTGTCCATATTTTAAAATCACTTCTGCCTCATACCCCATCAGCCTGTGAGGCGCTGTGTCAGAGACTGTCATTGCTGAATTGCAGCCCTCCATCACACAGTTTTGTACCTCCCGTCACTCTGCCAGCAACCACACTCCCAGGGGTGGTTTGCAGAGCTAGAAAAGTAAATGCTTTAGTCTAACTGCAAGGTGGCATGTGGCTGTGTGCAGTCTCAATTGATTTCCATGCCTGCATTCACAGTAATCTCTATTTCTACATGCCAAGCGCACCTGGCACTCAGATTTGCCTTACCTAAAGCAAACTGGGCATTGATTTATGGTTAAGAAGTACCATATAAAAGCCAGTTATTAAAAATAATAAAACCCTGGGAAATGAAATAATACCTTTTTCTAATCATACAGTTGTCATCCTGGACTGAAACAATTGTTCATCCCATTTGGAAACCTGATCTAACAGTTAAAATAGACAGCCTTTGCTATCCTGTCTTGATTCAGTTATTGATTCAAACACACACCTCAGGGTGAGCTGTCCCAGCACTTGGACATTGTCTCTTCCCAGCAACCAACCACCTTCAGTTAGACACCTCACTGTTAAATCACTAAAATGTGGAGGAATAAGCTGGCCCTTAGTACCTCTTGTCCACATTGCCTACAATAAATGGGGGTGATACCAGCCATAGGCTTGCCTGTGCATTTGTGCGGTGCCTGGCTGCAGGCAGCCATGATCTCGGTCCCTCTATCATACACCTGCTCCTTAGAGTCATCTTTGAATTTTACAAGGTGGCCTTGTCACACTTCCTGCAGTCTGCGCCCCCATGAATAACAAAATATCACTCTTTTTTCCCCTCCCAACAGCCACTCGGACAGTGATGCCAGGGAAGCTGCTGCAATTACCAGCCAGTATGTTTGCCCCATCTCTAAGCAGCTGGTTGCAGACATGAAGGAAGATACAGACAGTTTTGACTGAAGGTGAATGCAGAGAAACAGCCAAGGAGACGGCTTTGCATGTATATACCCTTGAAAATAAACAAGGAAGCTATTGAATTTGCTTAGGAAAAACTCTTGAGATCAGCAAATAAAAAAAAAAATCTAGAAAGCAACCAAAACCCAATAAAACCTCCTAGATTATCAAGAGTGAAATATACATCAGTGTGAACTGGTGTCAGTAGATGGAGCCTGAATGAAGCACATCACTTCCACTTTGTGTTAGCATCTGGCTGCCTGCTTCTGAAGTCAAATAAAGATTTGTTAGCTATGCCTGTGCTTTGGCTGCTCTTTGGGAAACAGTAATAAGGGTGGTACCATTACTAGGTGTTGGACCATTAGGAATGCAGGGTTGGGGGGAGAAATGTTTTGCCAGGCTTCCCCCACCCGAAGGGATGTTTGCCAGGCTTCCCCGACATGAGGCATGTTGGGACTAGCTGGAGTCACTGGCCACATCTTCCATGGCTGGGACTCAGCACTGCTCACAATCCAACTGTACAAAGAGGCCAGCATCAGGGCCTCCATTTAGCAGAAACTTAGCCAGGTGCTAGATTTTATTGCAAAGAAGTGTACTGAGAGCTACTCAACATAGATATGTACTGTAAATATTGTTTCCACTCCATTCTGCCCCTGTGTTTACTGGCCCAGCTTTCTCATAGCCACTAAAGACAAAGCTCCACAAGGAGGAATTTGTTCCCACCATTTGATGAGGTTTACATGTTATTCCTGCACCATGCTGCCTGGAAGATTCCCTACTCTGACAGAACAGCAACTCTACCTTTCCTATAAAACCAACAGATTTTGAAGACCAGGTCTAAAATAAGGCATCTTCAGCTGCGATCATGTGTGCCTACCGCAGAACTGCTCAGTCCCTCCTGCACCATCGGTTTTCACCATGTATAATGTACATGACATCTGCAAAGAAGCTAGTCCCTCTCAAATGTTCATCTAAGCACCCATTCCCTTACTGTGATGCTGAAATGCTGTTCTCATGGACCTTGGCATTTGTTTATTTCAGTCTATAGGAAATCTCTGCTAGGAAAGAGACCTCTTGGAGGACTTTTGGAAGGAGGGTTGACAGTCTGTATTTTGTTAAGCCACTAACGGCCATCTGGCTAAAACACAGCACCTGAGAACTTTCTGAAATCAATTGGGATTTTAAAAGAAGCAGTGAGAGCAGCTGTTCCCTTTCTCCTTCTACACAATGGGCAAGTTGAAAACAACGGTGTTTCTTTGCACAAGTGGCCAAATGCCTTGCCACATGATGTTTGGCTTGGAAAAATTTAAACAGGCTTGGAAAAAGACAGGACAAGACTGCAGAATAGCACGCCATTGATGCTTCAGGAAGCTGCCAAGATGTAAATAATTGCAGCCTGGATGGAGATTCTGGGGAGCATCCCTACAAAGAGCCCCTGCTGGCAACTGGTAGAAGGTGACATGCATTGTCCCTACAAAGTTGCTGGGTAATCACTGTGCTGCAGCTGAGCCCAGCTGCTGTCTCTGGATCCACTCTGCTCACCTTGCGAGGGTACTGTAGGGTGGCTGGGAATAACAAGGTTGTCTCGGAAACAACTGATTATCTCAACCCAAGGACTTACACAGGGCCTAGCTCCTTCCTTTACCATCCAAACAAAAGAGCAGCCAAGATGGCTTTGTCTTCACTGAAACCTTTGCCTTTTCCAGAAATAACGATAAGACATTTGAGAGCTGGCTTTTTAATTTTTTTTTTTAAAATCTGTTTTTCAGGAACAACGTGACAGACTGCAGCTAGAAGAGTGAAACCGTAAGTCATGGGCTGGAGAGCAAAACCTATTATAAAAGGGAATGTGGGCCATGCAGAAAAAGCCTGGCTAAAATAAATAAGATATAGGGGGTATAGTAGCATCATTATGCCTTTTTCCAGGAAATGATCTGACCAAAACAGACCCTATCTCTGGCACATCAGAAACATAAATTTGCCTACTTCCTCCCCACTGGGAGAGGCTGGAGTACACAGACAGATTCCCAAGTCCTCCTTCCTGCTCATGCTCATCTCAAGGGACTTGGCTCTGAATTCTGAAATGCTTCAAATATATCCTTGTTGCTACAAAGAGTTTAGGATAGGAAACACCCAGGAACAAAGTAGAAACAGGAATTTATATGTTATCATGTTCCGTGACTGGTAAATATCTTTCAATAAGTCATCCAATGAGGCAAAGGGGCAAAGGTTGAACCGCAGCAATCCACTCCAGCCAGCCAATGTTTTTTGCCTTCATGAATGCAGAAGATGGCACTGGGAGAAACAGGGAGAGAAGAAGATTGGCTTAATCAGAAATAGGGATTTTTTTCAACAACTGGCAGCTCACCATGGCTGTTTCTCACTGGCTCCTCACTTCTGTGCTCTTTCTGCTGCCCTTCATAACAAAGGTTTCAGCACAGCAACCAGGTAAGCTCTTGCAGGAGGTCCATGACCACAGAGGAATAACCCCCACAGCAGCAGGTTGCACCCTTATAGGTGGGAAATGTTTACACTCTTACTCTGAGACAGCTTTGTTCAATGACCTTCTCCCCAATGGTAACCAGAGGGGTCTCGGGTCTCACGTCTCACCCAATTGTCACAAGGTGAATCCCTGGGCAATTTTGTGTCTCATTTGTGTGTTTTTCCAGGATGTTCTGTCAATAATAGTAAACCAACTGTTTATGAAAATAACCCTCCTGGCTACGTGGTGACCACCATCCATGTGGAACCAGACTTCACTGTAATGATTGATCCTACTTCCCCCGATGTCAGTTTTTTCACTATACAGGGGTCTGAGCTGCAGCTGAACCGAAGGGTGGATTATGAGGTAAGCCTTTAGCTGGCAGGCTGTAAGGATGAGATGGATAATGCTGGGATGCAATGAGTTTCAACCTGGGATCTTGGACTTCCAGGGATTTGTAACCTGTTTCTAAAGGATCTAGGAAATAACTTTGAAAAATAAACCTATTTCAGTTGGGTTTGAGTTCACTGCTAGGGAGGTCAGCCCTTCCACAAGCAGAGTGTAGGGAGGAGGGGGATGCATGGTATGCCTGCTGTCACCTTCCTTCAAGGTGTCTGTATGAATTAAAGCAAGGGCAAATTTTAAAACCAAAAATATGTCAACTGTAGTGTTCAGAGATCTCCAGGACTCATGTAAAATGATCCCTGCTTGCCGGTAGAAAACACAGCTCTGAGCAGTGAGGTGATCTTGTGTGAAGCATAAAGGCAGTATAGAAGGTCAGTGTGTTCAGTTAGGTTGCCGCTAAATTATTTTACCTTCCTGGAGCACTCTGTACACAGCCACAAGCATCCTTAAGCTGCCTTTCCCTTACTGTAAAAACCCACGTTTATTTGAGCAAAGAACAGCAGAGTTAATGCCCTGCAACTGACGCTGTACTTGCTGCATGGTACACTTCTGTTTCATTCAATTTAAAAAGAAATATCTGTTTGAATTCACCTAAAGTGCGAGAAAATGGCCGATTAGCTCTGCCAACATGCTACAGGAATCACAGGGAGAGACGCTGGAAGATCGGTCTGCTTTGACTCCATCATAAACAAGATCCCAGCGCTGATGGATGGCTGTAAAGGAAAGAAAGGAAAAGTTAGATATGCCGGAAAAGAAGATAAAGCCCAGTAGCATTTCTGATTCAGCAATGCGTGTATTTGTTTCATTTACTTTAGAAAGAGTTAGTACATTTTGGCTTGTTTCTACAATGGCTGGGTTTTTGTTTTTGCATACAGAAAGACACCTTGCTGCTGGTGTACGTGACTTGTTGGAACGCTGTTGGGCAGGTGAGTGCTCTTCCAAACGCTCAGCCCTGTTACAACATACTGCAGGGCAGCACGTACTTCCTTCTCCTCTTCCTAGTCCACAGACCGTGATGAGGAGATGTCCTTTTCTTTGCGGACGTACACACTCCTCTCTCAGTCAAAGAGAGAGCGCCCAAGGCTCTGCGAGTGGGGAGGGGATGGGAACAAACCCACAACCCCACACACACACTATGGGCTGGCTGCAAGCCCCAGCCCCCATCCAGCTGTGCTCCTTACACCATCCCCTCTGGTGACTCTGCAAATCAGGATCAGCCCCTAACAGTCTTATTTTTGTCTTTGATTCTCTCGCTTTACCCTTTCTGCAGAGCAATTCTTTGGAAATTGTTGTGACGATTCTCAACATGAATGATAACAGCCCAGTGTTTAAGCAAACGAATCTCACCAAAGTTGTTCCTGAGGTAAGCATTTTACGGAAGTGAAGAGGGCACTGGATCACCCAGTGCTGTGGGACTAAGGAAGGGTTAGCAGGGAGAAGTCTTCAGCCCATTTCACAGAGAGAATAACCACAGCAACTTTGTTTCAGGATACAAAAGTGAATGCAACCATTGTAGCCCGTGAAGATTTACGCGCTACAGATGCTGACCTGGACACCATATTTTACGAACTTACAGCAATAGCGCCGGTGAGCATCTTTGTTCTTTGGGGAAAAAATGGTAGCTCTGGAGAAGACTTTGTGTTTAATTCAGAAAAGCCCCACCTTTGAGGCTAGGGTCACTGTATTGCATTCAGTTCTCTGGAAGAGGTATGTCTTTTGCAAAAAACAAGCGTTGGTTTGGTTAGTGGAACGGAATAATCAACATTGCAGGTATTGAACTCTTTTACTGCTTACGCTTCTATTACACTGTACAGATTAAACTTTCATCTAGGATATTCTGAGCCATATGATCCAGGAAAATCTTGTTGGGATGGTCTGTAAACACATCAGGAGAGACCTTTGTACTTCACAGAGTTCAGAAGTGCGCTGAGTCGGATAGGGAAAGGAGTTATTGTCCTGTTTGCCAACAGTGTCCATGCAGAGTGGAGATAACATGAGCTGCCCGAGACCACACAAAGAGTCTTTGGCAAAGCCAAAGGCAGACTCCACTTTCCCCAGGTCCCAATTTAGTGCCTTAGTTTATTTGCTCTTAAGGGGTTTGCTTGATAACATGGGAAACAAATTGTATGCACAGTTAAATTGATGCCAGCCAAGAGTGCAAGGTCTAGAAACTAAAAAAAAAAAAAAAAAGTAAATTCAAGAGAAAAACAACATGCATATTTACATTTTTAAAAAGCATTGTGGAGTGAGCAGGCAGTGTCTGACATTCTGCCTCCATTACCTCCATAACCCCAGGGGTTTTAAGGGTGTGAAAGCACAAGTTTTTGAATTTCAGCTATGGGACCAAACTTTGCACTCACATTGGTGTAAATCCAGGGGCATGTAGAAATCCAGAGGAATTCTGGTCAAGACATAAGATTAAAGGACAACTAAAGCAAGTACAGAAGGTTATAGAGTAAAATGCAACTTATGTTGTTTCAATTTAGCTTTACAGTTGCTTCCAAAGTTCAGCTGTGCTAGGCTAAGGCAAGTGATCTTGCCAGCTCTCAGAGGTTGAGCCATCTTTGATCTGTTTTGTGCATGGATGTGGGATTAGTTGGCTGTCGTGCACCCAAAATCAAGAATTGTTGGCAACCTGTTGAGTGTAGGAAATAAATGAGGTAAAAGATTTCATCCAGTACCTGCTGAACAGGTAGGAAGGCGAAGCAGGGGATCTTGGAGAAGAAAACTCACAGGAACATGAACAAACCTTTCTGACAAGCCAGGCAACTCCAGTGTGCAATACCGAAGATTAAATAGATCTGGCACTCTCACACTACACCCCCCTGCCCCAGATCCCCAGGCTTAAAGGTCTGATTGGGATGACAAACACAGCAATGAGCAGTATTTCGAGCATGTCTGTGATTGAGTCTGCTAGTAGGGTTTTTCCTTTTTTCTCCCCCAGGGCACAGATGGTTATTTTGCCATAAAAGGAGTTAATAACCCAGAAATTTATTTACAAAAAGCCTTGGACTATGAGAAATTTAAATTGACAACTTTGGTGTTATATGCAAGGGTAAGTTCTTTACGAGGAACAAAATGCCTTGTTTGCCCCACTCTCTCTTAACTGAAGGGTAAGTCTGAATGGGAGATCTCTGGGATGGCAGGAAGGAGGGTGGATACTGGGCCGGTGAATTTGGAGCAGCCTTCCACCCTCCATAATTACACAGTGACTGTGTCGAGCCTTGCATTCAGTCCACCTTTGTCAGCAGAATGAGATAATTCACTGCTTTAGCTAATCTGACATGAACTGCTAAGCCTTAGACAGAGTGGAGTCACAACAGCTAAAATACCCTGGGCCACTGGCTTTTGCAGACGGGTTCTTCCTTTGGCAATAAAACTTGCATCTCACGAGTATGCTTTGCCTTTGGGTACAGGACAGGCCTGTGGGCAGCACCGACACCGCCAACACAGCTACCACAACAATAAACATATTTATTGAACAAGCTGACACCAAATCACCCTGGTTCCTGCCTTGTACCTTCATTAACACGGAAAATAGCATTTGCATCAGCAGCCCCTATACTGGGAGGGTCAATATCTCCATGATGTCGGTAAGCAGGCATGATCAAACAGTATCCTTGATGCTATTCTCAGACAATATTCAGATGCTATTCCCAGTGGGTAGTGCCTAATAATTTCCATGAGTTTGTGCTGATCCTCAGTCATAAATGCAGATGATTCAGCAGGACAGGAAGCCTTCATCATCCTGGAAAGTGGAGGTTCCCCCACCCCAAGCAGCACTGCTTGTCCTTGTTCCTGCAGCACATCACAGGAGAGGCAAGAGCTGGAAAACCCTTTGCTCTAGGCTGTCTCACCTCTGCCCTGTTACAGCCATTTACCAGCAATAAATGCCATTTTGCGCAGACAAAACCACCAGAGCCACGCTGGGACAGGAGAATGCTGCAAATGCTAATTTGGTGCTGTTGTGTAGTATGTAACACTTTGCCTTGTTATTGCAGACAGAACCACTCATCCTAGAGCCGGGGCCTATCTATGCGATCGATCCTGACTACACTTTAAATGAAAAAATCATGTACAGTATTGTTGGTGGTGAGTAGAAGTTGTCAGCTTCCACAAACTGCATTGCTCATATGTCCCCTACATTACCTGCCAAGAGGAGATACCCTCCATGGCACTTGAGAGTTGAAAGCCTGGGGATTTGCCCCTCTGTTTCTGCAACAGAAACATAACTAGATCCACAAAACATTGTGGATTAAGTAGAAGAAACAGACTGTACAGAGAGGAAGAAAAAGAGAATTACAGTCCCACAAACCAATCTCCATGAAATCTGTTTCAGAAGGACTTTAGTTTTTTGGGAGGTGAGACATGTTTTATCTTTAAGCTTTTAGACTTGATTTTGCCAGTCTGGTCACACCACTTTCATTCAGTCTTTGAGCTGAACCTAAAATTCCCACATCATCAGCATAATTTTCATTCATTGCCAATAATTATGTTTTTATTCCCCAGCACATTGCCACTGTCTAATCTGCCCTATTTTAGTCTTGATTTCAAAAAGATTACTTGAATACAGGCAACTGATTGCCCAATCATTGACTGGGCCATTTATTTAATTCAAAGGATTTTTTTTTTTTTAAACAATAGTGGGATTTTGAATAACTATCAAGGCAAAGGTAGATCATATTAGTCAGGTGGAGTGATCACTTGTTCATCTCCCTTTACGTATGCCACATGGCACCACATCTGTGAACATCCTCCTGATAATAAATACATTAAAGAACCTTAAATACCACTGGCATTTTGGATGTAGTGTGGCCTCCCTACCCCACAGTCAATAGGGAACCTCAGACTGGCGGGTCCTTGTCTAAATACAGCCCACAGTGTCTCAGAGTGAGGAAGAGAACTAAAAATTTTGCTTATATTTTAACATATATCCAACATAGATGTTTTTGATTCAAACACGGATTAGCGATGTAGGAAGCTGATATCTACCCCTACATCAATACAAGAAGGTTTCTGTGTCTAGGCTCCTTTTGTAGTCAGTAGAGAGAAATAAGCATTTCCAGAGCAGAATGCAGCTCATGTTGAGGCCAACATTCACAGTAAGCTGGATAAATCATGCACTGAGATGCCATTTCCTCTTCACAATATAGGTAGCAAGGTCAGGTAGAGTTGTCGTCCCTTTAGATGCCTAGAGCTATTCAAGATGAATCCCCACCCAACTATTCTTTGTAGATTGGTTTCTTGCCTTTAAAATAGGAATAATCCTTCCCTTATCTCTCCTAAAGTGCAGTTTGGGTTCATTTAGGGTTTGCGTTCAGGTTAGGGAACTGGAGACCTTCAGTCCTCAAATTGCACCAGAGACTCTAGGCATTTAGCAGAATTTAAGCTGGCTATATCTGGGCCTAGGCACTGGAAATGCAAAGCTTTGCTGTCCTACCTCATCTAGTTGGGTTCACATAGATCTCCTCGATGCTTTTTGTCTGTTGAGTCCCTCTGAATCCCTGACCAGCACTCCCAGCCCTTGGAGCAGCCAGGCAGGCAAGGAAAACAGCATTATGCCCTGGGGGTATTGTCACTAAGATGTGAAAAAAATGAGTCAATGAGCTCCAGGCCACTTTATGAAGGTATCTGACAATTGAATAGTCTTTCCATTTTCTTTAGGGGATGCAGACGAAGTATTCTCAGTGGATGCAGACACAGGGAATCTAACTATGAACAAAGCAGCAACTTCCCCAGGCTCGTACCTGTTGCAAGTCATGGTAAGTCTGATGACATTGCAGACAACAACCCAGCAGAGCTGGCTTTCTAGGAAGCAGCAATCTTGATGTGACAGGAGTCAATTACATTAATAATTAAAGCTAACTTGGTTACACCCTTTCTTTTGGAAGGGCCTAGTATTTGACCAGGGTCTTATACCAACTTACATGCAAAGCTCTTGCAGAAGTTAAGAGGCATTTTCCCTTATGTGTGGGTTGCAACATCAAAGCAAATTAACTAAATGGGGAGATCCTGCTGAGTTGAAGTATGGAGAAGCATAACTGGAAGGCTTTCTTTAGGCATGACTGGAGCTTGTGTTACGGTGGTTAACATAACTCAACCCTAGACACAAGCTCCTCTTTTGGCCACAGCTCAAGAGGAAAGGAGAGAATTGAAAACCACTCCCTGCACATACATACCCAGGAAGATGTGGACTCTCAGGCAGTAACTGAACTGACCCAAACCCTCATGAAGATGAGCAGACTCTGCCTACTGGTGCTGGAATCTCATTGCTTTGTACTGGAACATGGCAATTTGTCCAGACGCGGCCCTTATGGAGGGTCGTATCTAGACTTTGGGGCTAGACCAAGGCTGTGTGGAGGGCCAACAGCAGAAGCAAGCTAAAACACAAAGACTCCAAACCATAAGGCCACCTGTGATAGGCCTGGCTCAAAGCTCACTGAAAATGTTGGAAAGAACCCTATGGGTTGCAATGCGCTTCAGATCAAGCCTATTTTTTATGTCTCATCACTAATAGGAAAAGGCTAACATCTCTCTCTCTCTCTCTCTATCTCTCTCCAGGCCACCCAGGTCAACAACATACAGAAATACTCCATAGTCAGTGTAGAGATTAAGGTCATCAATAAAAGTGATTATCTGCCGTACTTTGAGAGCAGGATCTACAATGGGACAGTATTTGTTGGTCTGGCACAGAGAAGCTTTGTCTTCCAAGCTGGTGATCCTTTAACCCCCCTGATGATAACAGCAGTGGATGATGATTTCCCCAATGTAAGAAACTGAAAATGCACTGCATTCTTTCTCACTGCTTCAGGCTTAAAGCAGGATGAGAAAACATGAGGAAGGGGAGGTGGGCAGAGGCAAACACATGTTTTCCTCTAGTGTTCCATATTATATTTCCCTGGAAATTCCACATAGATCAGAACCACTTATGGTGTGATGTAATGTGGAGAAGCTGCTGGACTCCTCTCTTCAAAAAGCCAGTCCCACCCAGATCTATGTAGATGAGCTGATCCACTGCAAAACAGCATGCTCAGTAAAGCCCAGGGTTAGCAAATACTGTGAATGGGTCCAGATCTGAATTAGGGCTGGGTGAATTGTTTCCTTGAAGAGTTTGGGGTGGCAGGATCCCAGGTGGAGGTGTCCTCTCTCTGCCAGGTCAAGGAGAGATATTTGTGGTGTGGCCTGGGGATGAGGAGCCAGTCCAAAGATAGCAGACTAGCAAGGACCTGCAGTCCTGGGCTGGAAATTGTTATTCTCCTTCTCTGTAAGGGCTTATTTTGAGAGCCATCCTTGAACAGCGTACTAAGATAAGGAAGGTGGAAGACATTTACTGACCAGCCATTCTTATCCGACCCTATTAAATAAAGAAAAAAGTGCTAGTTTTATTGATGCCAAGGCTTCCATAACAAGACTGGGGACCTAGTAGAGGAATAACAGCCTAGACTCAAAGGAAAAAAATTGTGCAGACCTCAGCACAAGTATTATTCTCCACGTACATCCCCCTGTGGCACTGTATTAAAGGCAGAACTGATCGAATTTACAAGGTCCCTTGCATAGATGTGTTTTGCTTGGGCAAATACTAAAGCTACCAACACAAGCTACAGGTAAGACATGGGATTTTTTTTGGAGGCAACACTTTTAGGATACATTCTTGAACTCTGAGCAACAGGGTGAACACACTTGAGTTCAACCTTTCTCACCTCCTCAGTCCAGATTTATTTATTGCACTATGCACCTGCTCATACTTCAAGTGTATTTGACAAGTCCTGCCAATGGGTTGTTACGAAGATGCACACGAAGCACAAACAGTGTGGTTTAATCATTCACGCTTCTGGCTTTTCAGAAAGTCAACCCAAACATTGAGTACTACATAAAAAACAGCACCGATTTCATCGCAACCAAAGATGGATTCATCCTGACAAACGTGATGCTGCAGTCACCAGGAACTGTAACCATTGAGGTAGGACAACTTTATTATCTTGCCAGGGTCATGGAAGGAAGGGGTAGTTTCTAGTAGAGAAGAAGCACCAAGGGTGGAATTCCATTAGGTAAGGGATATAATGAAAGGACAGTCCTTGCCCTAACCATTTGCATCATAAATGTATAGGGATGGAGGGAGATGAAGTGATAGCAAATTTACTCTGTGTGATACAGGCTATATTTGGTGCTAGCTGTAAAATTATTTCTCTAGTCCTGTGGAAAGTATCATTGGAGACAAGCAAGAAGTCAACTGGGGAGATTTTAGGAGTCCCCCTCCCACACTCTGATTCTGATTAACAAAAAAAGGAGAGTGAGCACGTGGGTAGGAGGTTGATGTGTAGGTATGGGTAGGGTATGATTGCTGGCATATACCCCAGCTCTAAAGGCTACAGCCCCAAACTTGGAAATCCTTTGGAAAATTCAGTCCTTTTTTTGCTCAGGTCAAAGGAAGCAGTTAATAACTTTAGACTTTCTAAGAAGCTAGATGTTCACTTTGTCCATCTGCCTGCCAGTGACAACTGGCTCCCTAAGACTTGCCTAGCACAATGCCATGCCCTATGGAGCTATCTGAACCAGCTTGACTATAGCATTGTTTTAGCTACACAGGCAGGGCAGAGAGAGGTGCCAACACATGCTGCTGCCTGCCCCACACTACCTCATTATCTGTGTACAGCACTGTGCTGCAAAGCTGTACACAAACGATGCACCTTGTTCTGGCCCAGGACAGGGAATCTTCAGAGCTCTTCTTCCTCTGTGACCAGATTTTCCAGCTACAATGCAGGGCTATTGTGAGGATGTGGTGAAGATATGGGCAAGGTACCTTGTCCACAAAGGGCCCACCAAATACCTTGAGAGTGAGCTGGAGATCTAGGAAGTCCCTAAGCTATCTCTTTCCCATGTTCACATAGGCTGTTGGAAAAGACATGGTGAGCCTGCAGGAGGCAAGCACTGTAATCGTGATGGAGGTCATCCTTCCCACAGGTAGGCTGGGTGTCTCTTTGTTTTCTGCTTTATGGAGATGACTGGGGAGTCTTTTCCACTTCTGTGGGCAAACTGGCAATGACAGGTCACCCACTGAAGTCAGTGGGCCTGGGCTGAGGCCAACCCCATACCTACAGGAGGTTCTATGGTGGCTATAAGAGAAAAAAACACTCAAACAACATCCTTATGATGTGGTCACCACATGCCTCCTGAGACTTCAAGTAGTGCTGTGTATTGTAGTGTCTTTTCTTGTTATCCCAAAGCTAAATCTGGGGTTGCTTCATGCTGTTTTGTGGGTCAGAAATAACCCAGGATGTCTTATCACAGCAAAGGAGGGTTGCCCTGATGCCTTGGTTCATCATTGCTCCTTTTTAGCCAAAAATAGAGAAAACTGCAACATTATTTCCTGTCTTAGGCCAAGCACACAGAAGTTGGTCCACCCCCATAAAGCCAGGCTTCCTCATGAGCCAAGGCATTTTCTACTCAGGTCAAGTTCTTATACTCCAAGATTTTAAGGTCTTACCAGGAGAGATGACCCATGAGAAATAAGGGAGACATGAGGCTACGTACATAACCCTCCAGCTATCATTTGGCTTTGTTGACATAAAAATAGCTTACACTTCCATGCTTCTTAGAAATGGCTCTTAAATAGACCTTATAAATCAGTTAGATTTGAAGCTTATGAAGCTTCTTATGCTTTGGATTAAGATGAACCAATATCATGCATTTTCACATCAGGATAGGCAGATAATGCCCAGACTCCATCGGTTTCTACACGATGATGTGTGATTGAAGTTCCCAGTTGGGCTGTTCTATTACTTCACCCTCTGAACCACAACCATCGTGGGGATTTCTGGAGGAAAAAAAAAAAAGTGGGCTCCTGGGTATAAATTTGAATTCCCTAAAGGTAGTGTCACTTCACAGCTAAAAACACTGGCTGCATAAAAACTACCTAAACCCAATCTAAGGGCATAGTCCAGCTCAGCAGAAAGCTAGTTCAGGTGTCAGTACAGAGAGCTGCAAATGCCCTGAACAGATGTACCAACACTTCTATGCAACTTTAAAATGTTGCCCTTGCTATTTAAACCCCACAAAATAATGCTGCTGGTGACTATGCGAAAAAATAGATTGAAATTACACTGAACGGCTCAGACCCTATGAAAGGAATTGTGCTTTATTCTATACTATAGCCAGCACCCAGGAATGGCCTGAACATAGCTGAGATTACCATTTGCCTGGCCAATCTGTAGGATATTTAACCCTCAATTCTAAGAGGTGGTGTTAAGGAATGTGCATGCAACAGGTTGGAGGGTGCTTTACTGAGCGTTCCAATATCCAGGGAGAAACTAGAGTCATTTTTAATATATTCTCCTTCTGGGAAGTGGTAACTGTACATTGGCCTCTGGTTTCTGAGACACCAGTGCTGCAGCCAGCTCACACGGATCTCAAGGTGAGTCATTCCATCAAGCTGGGCTAGCTTTCACAGAGGCACTGTGTGCTGCACAGCACAGAAGGAGTGAAGGGTGGTGGAGTTTCATATCAGCTCTGTGGGCTGTGGCTCCCTAGGAGACATGATTCAGAAGCAGAAATTCACCGGTGTCCTAAACCCTCACCAATGTATTAATGATAAACTGAGGGCGCAATCAAACGTGGAGGGAATACTCAAAGTCCATTGTCATAAACAGGTCAGCAGGAGAACAAAACTGTGTTTCATTAATCATTAAACTTTAAAGACATTAATTTACACTACAAAATGAAGCTGGAAAACTTAAAGAATCCCACTGACAACAACAAGGAAAGCTGATTAACCCTAAGGAATTTACTGTCTTTACACTATAATGCTGATCTCCATACAAATATGCTTACACTGACCCGTGGCTGAAAGCATAAACCGCTCCTGAGAAGGCTGGTGTATATTGCTACAGCTACAAAAGGGCAGGAAAGAGTTTCCTGTCCTGGGGACCTTCTTATGCTTTTTCTATTTCCTATTATGCTTTTTTATTTCCTATTTTAATGTGCCCATCAGTATCAGAGGAGATGTTCTGGATTAAAGGAAGCTTTGCATTTTCACACACATATGTACAAACTTACCTCATTTTTGCATGCTGTTGTAAATGGGCGAAGTGGGAAAGTACAAGATCTACCTAGCTTTACTCCATGTAACATCTGCTTGCCTAATACAGTCATGTATATATTAGCTTAGTTAAATCATGGGGTAAAAGCCATTGTCCTGTAAATGGATGGTCACCTTAAAAAAAACTCCCTCTGCTTTCAGGACAGCAAAAAAATGGCCTTCTGTGACATTAAATATATCACTGTCACATTCTGCAGCACAGGATGCTTCTTTGCCCTTCAAAAATTGGTCGGAGCTTCTCCCACAATCAGGTGTTTTGTTAAGAAAGCTAGCTGCCATTTCTAGGCTTTGTAACACTGGTTTGTGTTTTTTTGTAGCTGTAATCTGCCCTGATAAGATATACACTGCTCAGGATATGGCTATCTTAGGTGGTGTATTAGCAGCACTGCTATTAATTGCCTTAGTCTTCCTTGGAGTGATGATATTTGAACGATATGGAAAACCAGTCAAATACATAATAAGGAAAAAGGTAAGTAAGTGCCTTGTTTGTACCTGACTCACTTTAAGAATTTCTTAGAGTTAGAAAGTGGGATCTGAGGAGGTTTTAAAGTATGAATGGGCTGTCCAAATACTACACATTTGTGTGAAGGTGATGAATCATTCCTGAGACAGTGTTTGCAAAAGTAGCATCACTTTGGTGTTGCTTGCTGTGTTCTTTTCTGCCCCCTGAGGCTGGAGCTGTGTGGTAAATGACGAGCAGACATGGTAAGGAGAGGACCACAGCTCCATGGAGCACAAAATCTAGGATGAATGTGACACATATCAGAGGTGGTCTCTGAAAAACAGGTGTCTGTGGTATAAACCGCCGTTCATCCTCCCTCTATAGTCAATGGAGAGAAAGGTCCCTTCATATCCTATCCTAAAGCCTGGACTTAGGCAGTTGTCTGCACTTGAGCTATTAACCCTGGCAGTCTGGTTACTTTGGAGTTCAGGGTGTAATTCTTCTGACCAGATGTTGGTCTCTGCCTTAGGATGGGACTGTGAGGAACGTAGACTCCACTGACTACAACATGACTCCAGAGCACATAGCTCAGGTGAATAACAACAGTCCTTCACCCTGAGTGAGGTAAATCCCACTCCAGAGTAATACCTCAAATGGATTAGGTACAAATCGGTATGCATTGCTGGTGCTCAGCCCCCCTGGAAAACATGCCTATGCTTATCTGAAAAAATCCAGAAATGGAGTCAATAAAAACTTGCTGTTCTAGGGAGCTGTATATTTCCCAGGCTTCAAATAGGTCTAACTGCAAAACAAGCTGAAGCTTTTCTGAGGAGGAGCTCAGTCATTTCAGCCACCCCTTTTTTCCCCCAGCTGTTTGTTTTCCTTTCACTACAATCACAAGGTGTCTTTCCTCCTGTAGTTGTCCAAGGAAACTTCTGGGGGTTACCAGAACCAATCTCACAAGCAAGATGAACACCCAGATGTGAGCACCAAACAGCATGAGACGTCAGAAAACGGCAGTGTCCAGTCAATGGCACATGTGCTAGAGCAGCCAGCACTTTCCTTGCCCTCTTCCAACACAGAAGAAATTGATAGCCTCCCAAAGGCTTCTATAGCTTCCACCATCATCTTTGACCAGGAAGAGAAAGAGGAAGAAGTGGAAGAAGAGACTGAGCATGAGAAAGAAGTGAAGTCTATTCTCAAGACAGACAGGCCCGTGGTGGATGATGGCTACAAAGCTGTGTGGTTTAAAACTGATGTAGATCCAGATGCTGGAGAGAGGGTGGAAGTGATCGAGGACGATGCAGCAGATGGTGGTGATGACAGTGACCAAGACCTGCAGAAGAATGAGGAGGAGCAGGAGGAGGAGGAGAAGGAGAAGGAGGAGGAGGAGGAGGAGGAAGAACATTATGACGAGGATGATCACCACAGAGGGCTGGGACCATCCTTTGCCTCAGAGAGCTCATCATTCCCGGCTGCAGAAGTGATAGTCAACATGTCTCACACAGATGCAGTGACAGAAGACGACAGTGACATATAATGAAAATAGGCCTGCACTCTCCCCCCAAAAATGGGGAAATCTCAGCTGCTTTCCTGACATGAAGCCCACCTTTCTGCTCGGGGGGAAACTGGAATACAAGGAGGACAAGGTTGCCTGTCCTGCTTGTCTGAATGCACATTAAAGCTGGAAGAGATTACAGCTAATTCAACCTTTTAGTGAGACCTTGAAATATCACTTAGGATTTTGGGTGGGGGGAACACATGCCCCACATTTCCACCTTCCTGCCTGTTCCCCCTGGGGTCCCTTACATCACATTTCCCAAATTGGCCGCAGGTACAGCAGAGATGTAGCTGAACTGACTTTGAAGCAGTTAGTCCAGGTCATGGTAGCAATTTAGTTACACAACCCAGTGTTCATCTTCTCTTGGTGGGTAAGTAAGCCAGCACTGGATGCTTGGCTGTTCCCTTTAGGGTGTTACAGTTTGATGTCAGCTGCAGGGTGTAAAGCCAGTGAAAGTCACCCTGACCCTGCAGTTGCTCATATGGCTGTATCCAGGAGTGCACTTCGGGGCTTGGCTCTGCTCTCCGCCGTGCCAGACTCTGTGGTCCCAGGACAAGCAGCTGGCACGTGCCATCATGGTCCTCGTTCTGCCAGCAGCCAGGACTTTACATGCTCAGGAGCTGCTGTTTCCTCTATCACTGGTAAGCAAGGACTGATCACATGATCTTTACTGAAGGACTTTGTCATCAATTTTTCTATGTCATAAAACTACTAGTTGTGCAGTACTACTTTAGCTGTCTGTCTCCTATCTGTCAGGGAAAAGAAGAGCTCCTGCCAGGACCTGCCTACAAAATGCCAGGGGTATTTCCAGCTCCCGGGGCTTTTGGCAGCAATGGGTATCATTCCAGGGATGCTGGATGTGGGGTCAGCACGTTGTTTCCCATTGTTTCCCTTGTTCAACAGGACTCAGGGTGTCCCTTTTATCATTGCTGCTGAAGGTGGAGGTCAGCATTGCCTCCAAGTGCCAGATGGCACCACCATTTCTCTGCTCCTCTCTTGTCTCAGATGCCAACCCCTTTGCATACCACTTTTCTCCATTCATCAGGAGCCCAGCAGGCTCTTTTGCTGGTAAAATACCGTCTTTCAAGCTTCACCTAGAGCCAAGATGCAGCCTGAGAGCAGAGGCGGTTCACTGAGAGCAAGTCAGCCTGCTGACCTCTAGATTGACTTCATGGGGTGACAGCACCACAGTGTGTCAGACCCATCCTCCCTCAATCGTCCCTCATCTTTCAGGAATATTGTATTCAATTATGGTCCTGCCATAAAGCCCCAGTTCAGCAAACGGAGCACACCATTTCCAGGCAGCATGGGGAGTAAAGTGTTTGATGCTTTGGTCTAGATTTACACCTCCCATCAACCAATCTCTTCCCCACCTGGCAACCAAAAGCTGGGCTGATTTCCGCTGTCTGAGGATATGGCTGTGTGCATTTGCATCTTCTGATCTATCAGCACAAAACTTGTGCTGCTCCTGGTTTTCTCATTTTGGGGCTAGCTACAGGGCAGACATGGACTGTTGAGTGTTTAACTTCCAGTAAAAAGCTCAGGAGTGTCCAAGACAGGGATGCAGCAGAACAAGCTTGGGTCACTAATGTTTATCTCACTTTCTCAGCTTAGCACAACAGCACAGGATTGCAACAAGATAAGTCTCCTGGTAGAGAAGCAAAACCAATAAATAATCCTGCCTTTTCCCTACAAACCAATCTCCGTATTGCTGCTATTACTCCAGATAAGATCTTGAGAGAGAGAAACCAAAGTATGGCTGCTTCGGTCTGCATGTACACCAAAGCACAAATTATTTCCAAGGTGGCTTTTATCCTCTTGGTCCATACTTTTCTTCTGTACGTTTCCCTGTCCCAGTGTTGCTAGCACTCAGTTCTGCTCTCCTTTCTCTGAGGAGTGCCACCCTTGTTATGTGGACTTCAGAAGCTGCACTTTTGCTGAAGGTGGAGATTGAGATGTGGAAAGCTTTCCTCCTTACTGCAATAAAGCTATTTGCCCAGAAATTACAAGTGCAGTTTGACTGACAACAGAGGGTGGGGAGTGCACCCTGTGTTTGCCATGTAAGCATGGTTCCTCTAGTAGTTTAGGATTATCTCCAGCAAACATTTCCCATGGGACTGTGAGAACTCTCCAGCAGTTGCTAATTGCTAGCCCAACACCTTCAGCCACCAGCAGTGGTGAGGGTAGAGCCCAGCCTGCCCTCCATGCTGATGCTGCCCATAGGAGGATTGCTGATGGGTGGGCGAAGCTGGAGTGTTTCCACTCTGACCGCCTCCAGGCATTTGCTTTTTTCACCTCTGGCTAAAGGTCCAAAAATGTGCCACTGGCTTGCTGTGCTCCAAGAATCAGCGTTTACAATGGTTCAGTGGTGCTAAGTGCCCTGCTGATTAGGGATTGTTTTGGCAATGCAGGATTGTGTCCCAGGTCAGTGGCTGACATAACCCAATTTGCATGGAACAAGGGATGATCTCTGTGGAAGCAAAGCAGAAAGCAGAGGCAGACGCACTAATGCAATAGCGAGTGGTCCCCAGCAGATGGGCAAAGAGAATGGATACAGCACTGTGCTTTCTAACCCATTTGGGTGTGGGAAGAGACTGGAAAGGACAGAGGAGGTTTGAGAGAAGGAGAAAAGTGCAGATAAAAGCAACTCGATGTTCACCAGCCCTTCTGCCCCAGTTTTCTGCAACTGGGGCCAGTGCCTATCAGAACCCAGTTATCATTATCCACAGCTCTGTTACGTAGGTTGCAATTCGTCATTCCTGCCTCAGTGCGTTAATAAGGAGCTTTGAATTATTTGAAGGCATAATGACCTGAAAAGTGACTGACTGGCACTGGGAAGGAGAACTGCTGATTGCCAGATCCCATCTGCCCTTAATGAACCAGGAAAAACATTTCTGAGAGAAATGCTGACACAGACAGACCTGTTTACTGAAAGCAAGGGACAGGACAGGCTCAAATCAGTCCTGGTGCAGCTGGATATGCGCAGCCAGGGGATGCCAGTCTGGTATCTATAGCAGCATGGTGAATTTGGCCCCACCGGCTGTTACCAAAGATGATACCACTACAGTGATGAAGAGACACAGATATATGCATACACAACCCCCTAGACCAGCTGCCCCCTAAGTGTACTAGAGCAGAAATACCTCCTCATTTCCTGCAGCATTTTGCTGCCTTGGGATTACTTGAAGCACAACTTTCCTCTCACTTTCACATTTAGAGACTGTATTCCTGTGGACTGTCCTTCTCTAGCTCTTCTTTCTACACACCTGGAGAAAAGAAAAATCCTTTTCTGCTTGTCCAGAAGACTGTTTCATGATACTTGTGACCAATGACTGAACTGAATGGTTTCCAGCAGAAGGCAGTTCGTGTGGGCTGACACGGCGTAGCTGCTCCGTTTCCCTCATTGCTGTGCCATATGTGATGTGTTCCTGTCTGTTGCCATACGCTGTCAGTCTGTCTTCCCTCTGCTCCTGTATTGTTTGGGCTTCTGGGCACTTGCGTTAGCACACTGATTTATGAGCTCCCTCGATTTGCAATCTGTACTCCATTGGTGCTTCACCTTCCCCTCATTGGTGTGCTTCTCGTGGTTTTGGCCTTTTGTGTTGGCATGCTGTCTGAGTCCAGGCACCCTCAGTTTGCAATTCCTTGACTGTTGGTGCTCTGGCTTCCCTCTGCTGGCATACAATTGAAATCCTGTCAATGTGCCGCTCACCTGCCAGGCTCCCTGTTGGCAGTTCGTTTCTCTGCAGCCCCAGCTGCTCAGTCTGTCCCCCCACAAGCTTTTATGTTCTTGTTCTTTTATCCTGCAAAATTCATACTGGAAATACCCAGAAGTTTGTGCTTGTTAAGACAAAAGTTAAACTGCAGCACTCAGAAGGGAAAAAGTGTGTTCAAATAGTGCCGTCACATGGACAGCAAAGGCATCTGTCTTTTATTCTACATAGCTTGAATGGGAAAGCAGAAAGTGAAGGTGCATCTGCCAACTCCTTCCTCCACTCGACCCTTCCTTCAGAGTCTTGTGGTGAATTGGGGTGTCCTGTCAGCAGGAAGGTTTCACTGACCTTCCCTCTCTTGGGATAACAGCCCCACACAAAGACAGCATGCATTTGCAGAACCTGATTATTATTTGTACAGAGAGTCTATGAGTTGCAGGGCTGGCTGCAACCCCAGAACAAAGGTGTTGAGATGCCACCAGTGCCGTGACTTCATTGATGTGCCGTATCAGAAGATCTCACTGGGCATGGCAGGGAGAGGGAAGTGTGGTTGCTGGTCCTCTTTATGCCATTTTTGAGGTACTGAAGCCAGGGCTGCCAGGGGTAGGATGGTGCTGAGAGAGGGGGACAGTGGGAGGTTGGGGGCTGACTTCCTTTGCCTGCACCTGGATGGGCAGGAGAGACCAAGGGAAAATGTTCTTGAGCTATCACTTATGATGCTGATCCTCACTACCACTCCCCTGACCACACATCCTGTTTCCAAACTTGGGTCTCAAAAGAAGTTTTGGGTACCTCTTTCTTTTGTTCTCTTTGTTGTAGTGATGTCCAAGGACCCCTATTTCATTCTGCGGCCTCTTCCCTGCAGGTACACTGTGAGCCATCAGTGCCATGCTTGGCTTGAGAGCCATCCCTACACGCTGCCACATGGTTTCTGTTGTCCTATCCCTCCAGGAGACCCTGGGAGTCCCTGCTGTTTGGCTGGGGTGCAGGCAGGGAATTAGAGTCCTGTTCCCTCTTATGGAGGCCCTTCCCGGCTCTCACACTCTGTTTTCCTGAGCAGGGACACCAAGAGCAGTGAGCAGGAGACCTTTGAGTACCAGGTCACGGGGTGCACTGCACGTGACCAGCTGTGTGGCAGGACCAATGACCTCTTCTGCCTCTTCCTGGATATCAGCAGCCTGGATGAGCCTGCAATGTGTATGTGGGGGCCACGGCACACCGTGAGGGTTCAAAGACCTGTATTTCACCTTTCCAAGTATGTTGCAAAAGATCATGGCCTCACAGATGATAAAGTGCATGTTCCTTGTAAGAAGGCAAAAGAAAACCTTTCCTTTCCTTTGCACCATAGTGAGTTTGGGAGCTGTGCTTGAAGTGGCTCTCATCCTTCAAAGGATCCCATCATCTCTGTGGTATGAATATCAGTCTGGCATACCCTATAGTCAGGATGCTGGCACATGAAACAGAGATATCTACACAGAAGAGGGATCTCATTTTTCCTTCCTAGCACTGTTCAAATCCCGTAGCACTAATTTGACATGCAGAGAAAGTTAGCAACATTTTCCGTCATGCTTCACTTGTTCATTCCCTTACTTTTGGGTGAGATTTCAGATTTCACTTAAGAAGGAGTCTGATATTTCCTGCGTGTTTCCTCCAGGAAATGCCTCTCCTGGGAGGTGGGTCAAAGACGAGATCACTACAGGTCTTCTGTTTATGCCATCATAATTTCTGAGAGATGTGAATGGTTATGAAGTCTCCCATATCATTCTCCATAACTTGAAGATACCATTAATCAAGAGCATTACATTAAATAACCTAAAATATGTTGTGCTAATATAGACTTATCAGATCTGCTGGGAACTAAACCCGAACAGCGTCAGCCCTGGACTCCCCAGGTTGATTTGTACAGCTGTTCAACAAAGTACCACTCAGTAGACAACCTGGCCAGGATTTCCAGGATTTTCCATGGACAGGATTACCTCTAGCCTGGGCATCTTAGCAGTAACTCTACCCAGATGAAAGGGAAATGTCTAATCCACAAATTGGAAACAAATTTGAAATTCTATTGGGAAAAATAAATTCCATTAGTGGAAAAATATTCTAATAATATCAATGCTATGTGAATATCAAATGTCAATATATTCCAAGTATATCTTTAAGATTCATCTTTCAAACATAGAAATCTGGCAGGTCCAGTTAAACCAGTCTTTTTGTTATGCTTTTCCATTTCTAACATCAGTACATACAGCCACAGCATTCGGTATTTTTCATGGTTATGCTTGTATCCATTCAAAGGAGACTGTGGTTTGTAAATATTATGTCTATGGTAGCAGTTGTTGTTGTTGTGAGGAGAGATAATAAACCTTGGCAGCAGGCAGAGCTCAGCCTCTTCGAGCTATTCCCTGTTAAAGCTTCCAGATCCTATGTTCTTGTCTCCTGTCTTGAGCCTGCCTTGACAGTATTTTTCGTTTAAGAAAATCATTGGAACTGGATGAAAAAATAGCAATTATTATGAAAAATGGCAAACAAACCCTTCATTTTTATCTTACTTCTAATGTGTTATGGCTATTTCTTATTTGTTTGGGTTTTTTTAAAAATGAAATTAGTATAAAACAAAGAAAATTACTGATTTTAAAGAGGAAGAGTCTTTTTCCCCTTTCAATCTCACATTATTTTTTGAAAGGAAATGAAGAAAACTGTGAAAGGAACAAGGAGAAAATGTAATCTTTTAAGTTCAAGTCCATCTGAGATTACACTAAATCTGGTTGGATATGTTTGTCTGTTTAGGGTGGGAAGGTTGACCAACTTTTTGCATTATTGTACAACAATCATGTTCATTTATAAACATTTGTATGAGAAAGAAAAATATACTAAGTGATAAAAATGTTTTTATAAAATTGTTTGGATCAGTCGGAAGACTTTTGATAAAGCCAAGTAATGAAAAAGTGTTTCAGTAAGCTTTTAAATAAATATCATAGGTTCAGGTATGAATATTATGAGGAGCACTATGACTTTTCTGAGTCAGGCATAAAGTTTCATGCACTGGTTTCTACATAGACCCTTTTCTGTGCAGGACTGAAAAGCATGTAAGTGCTTAAGCGGAAGTGGGTTTTGATGGCAAATAAGCATCTAAGTACCTTTAAAAGCTCATTCTTAAACTCCAAAGACATTCAAACGTTTTTGAAAGTTTAAGTCTACAGGTAAATTTAAGAAATCTCTTCCACCCCATCCATAATCTTCTATACCAGCTTACAGCAATATTTGTTTAATAACTGTAATGCAGATCTATAAAAAGCCAAATCTGGTCTTTGACTTGGGCTTTGCAGATGACTGCCTTTCTCTACTGATTATTTTATCTGACTGTTCTAGTGATGCAAAGATTAACTAGAGTGGTCTCTCTGATCGATGCAAACCACTAAGGAACAAATTACACAGAACTAGGAATCTTCAATGCTTACTTGCTGGAGTTAAAAACTAAACAAAAAAACCCCACCACAAAACTCCAACTTCTGATCATCTCACTGCAGTTTTTCTCTATAGGTTCAAAATATTGTCTCAGAAACTCACATTAATATTAGCTAAAAGACAGAGATGCAGGAGTGAAAAACTGTCACATAGCTTGCATTATGAAAAGAAGCATTAATTCAAGAATCTGGATTCTCTAAATGTGTATCAGACTTAGAATGTAATAACATACTGCATGTAATGTGGGAATCTGGCTCACATAAGTTCTTGTTTTTCTTCTAATGCAATGCCAGTTCTAAGATCTTTGAAAAAATGTGTTGCAACGTAAGATGTGCAATTATTCTCAAATTCCTTTTCCCTGCAACAGCCTGGAGTAACACTTTGTGATCTAAGATGAAGGACCATGCAGGGCACAATTCTAAGGAATTTGGTCCACCATTAGTATAACCCTGGCTTAACAGGGTAGGAAAATATGTTCATTGTTGTCAACAAATCTGCAGGGGGGAAAATAGCAGTTTCAACGTGACAGTGGTAGATCTAGATTTGAGATTACAGATGGCAGCTGAGGGGAGACTGAAATGCATTGCAGAGATGACACAGCTGCCAAGGGAGATGATGCTCATGGCGTTTCTGAGCTTTGAGCACCCTCTTCTGGAGTAACACACACCTAAGAAGCAGCCATTTCATTTGCATTCTTAGCCTCTGCAGAGAAAAGAAGCAACGTCCCTTCTTGGCTGCCAGGGAAAACTAAAGCTGAATTGAAATCAGCATACGCAAGCAGGGAATTTGAAAAATCAAGTAAAATACAGACATTTTACCTTCAGGACGTAAAAGAAACAAACAAAAAAGATTCCAGGTGTCTGAAAATTCATTTCTGCTAGCCCAAATTCTGTCCTCATTTAGAACTGAATAACCTCATGCTTTTCATCAAGTCTTCATTGCCATAGCTGACAGCAAGTGCATCCTTTTGCCTTTTTTGCCTCCAAGACAAAAATGGCTTTGGTACGTGGCTAATTAGAGTGCAGAGGACAGTCCTTGGTTTAGTTTTGAAGGGATGGAAGATAACTGGAGACCTATTCTCTCTGTATGTAGGATAGCAGAACTATCTAGCATTTATCTGAAGCAATAATGAACTCTGATCTCTTCAATCACATAATCCAGAGAAAATTATTCTTGACCTCAAAGAACAACTTCCAAATGGTAAATGGTCAACTGTAGAAGACCTGTTTTAAACTGATTTGCTTTGGATATACAGTGTCTTTAGCTCTGAAAGGGATTCTTTTTCCTTTTAAAAAAGTAAATTCAATTTTATTCTGGTTTGTACAATTTATTTTTTCATTAGTTGGTTACTAAGTCCTCATAAAGGTAAAACTGACCACAGCAGACCTGTAAATGGAAACTTAAAGAAATGGGATCAACTTCATCACGTGGACTTTAAGCAAATTATCACCTTTAGTTTTTACAAATACATATATTATTCAATCAGTAAAAACAAAACAGTCCACCATATAGATTCAAAGGAACAGATTTGGAACTATAACAAAAACTAAGGCTGCAGAACTGACCTGTGAAGAGCAGTGACCCAGCAGTAATACTTAGATAGAAATTGTATTTCAGAGAGTACAGTCCCGTCTTTGCCTCCAAAAAGAGGGAATGATCCAAAAGAGGGTGGTGTTTACAGCAGCAAAGGCAGTGGCTGAAGCAGAGTGAAAACAAGCACAAAGATTTGGTGAGGGTGGGAGATTTGCATTCCTCAGTCGAAATTGCCTGTGTTCTCCGTATGTGCAAGAAGTTTTCCTCCTAAAACCTCCTCCCAATGCCTCTTTCCTCTGTGGCTCAATACAGTCAAATTTTACATTATAAAATCAGAAAGACACATAAACTCACTGACTTGCATTCAAGATTTCACAAGATTTCCTTCACTACCATCTGACTAGACAAAAATATTGTGTTCTAAGACTTGTGTGTATATATGATTAAAAAGAGAAAACTTTGATTCAACTCAAACTCGGAGGACTGTCCTCCAAGACAGTCACTGTTGTAGAAAGTCAGGATCTCCATAAAATTAAAGCATTTGTTATTAGGTTTAGCTTTGGGTTATTGCTCTCATCTCTGTTAGCTGGACATGTTGCAGCACACACATATGGCTCTGTATCTGAGCCAGAATTCAAGAACAGAATGAAAACCAGCCCCAATTATCAAAAAGGATACCTATTCTCAGAAATCTTATTCAGGGCAATATTCAACAACAGGTGATTCACCACACAATTCCATACACATGCTGACCACAACATCCTGATACAAAAGTTCTACTTATAACAACAATGGCAATATTCATCATACGGAAGTCCTGCAGAAAAGGTGGAAGGATCAAAATTCAGATTTAAGTAATAATCTTAGAACAATAGGGATTTAGTGTTCAGTCTACACATGTTATATCTTAACATGTTGTACCTTGTCCCCAAGAGCTGCTCAAGATCTCTGCTTGCATTCGTTATCTTTTCCTCTTCAAACAGCTCAGATAACAGTCTGTTCTCAAGCTTGGAAACTGGTTGTCATAACATGGGTTAGTCCCCTCTGAAACTCCATGAGATGGAGGTCTTGGAGTGCTCCTGTAACACAGCAAACAAAAGATGCGTTAGAGAAAACGTAGTTGTGCTCTCACAAAGATCTCAGCACTAAATGGGTTTTCCTAGCTTCTGAATGTTGTGAAGCACCCATCTTAGGCTAAACCATTGGTGGTCTCTTTTGCACCCAGCAGTGTCAGCTCTGTTACTCAGTCCTTGAGTTACTGCATTGTACCACCTTTCTGAAGCACCCTACGTTGTCCCTTATGTGTAGAATACTAATGAAGATGGATTAATGCTATTAGGCATCAATGTTAAAATACTCCATATTTGTAGCAACAGAAAGGTCAAGAGATCACACTATGTGTCATCCTCTACCTGTTTCTTCACAGGCTCTTGGAGGAGCCCAAAAAATAAGAAAGAGGCTTTTATCATGACTCTGGGCACATCTGAGTTTTCATTCATGGACAAGACCTTAGACATTGAAAGATCAGTTGTGCTATTGTCCTAAGAGCAGAAGCAGGTCTGTGACAACTTGTGTGTGGGCCATTCATTCCTACAATGACACACAGCATCTAATTTATGTTAAATAAGACACAGAGAGATTGCTGTAATGAATGATAAGAGATTGTGGTTCAGTTTTTCACCTTGATTTTGTGTAGGTTGAGATAAACACTTGTATGATAAGTCTTACTGGAATAGCTGAAAAATTTAAGACACCATATTACATTTGATGTTATGCTTGGATTTACATATCTTTATGCATACATTATGTATTTTATTGTAGGATAAGTATGTTAACTGTTCAGGCATAGAAGTAACAGATTTATTAGGGGGATATGAGGCCATATATCCCTTTTAGGTAAGTCATTAATTTCTTGCCCATGTAGCGAAGAAGCAATCACCCATCAACAACATGATCACAGTTTGCCTTTAATGTAGGCACCTTTTCTCAAAAAAACCCCCAACAACCCAAATATCAGGCTGCGATTATCCTTTGTGTTTGCTTTGCATACTTGCACTCACAAGAGGACTCATGCCTTTTATTAATATCATATGAATGCTATGGAATGTCTAAACAGTGAAGGGTGATTATTACATTTCATCTCTGAGTATGAAAGTTTCATAACTCACAGGCATCACAAATGCCTTCAGAGTCTGTGAGTTATTAAGGTCAGTTGTGAAGAAAAAAACCAGTTTTTACTCATGAAATATTCAACTTGCTTTATGAGAAATATTTTTTTTATTGATCACCTTTCCAATAATAGCAGGCAGCTAATCTATATTACTCACAGGAAATTTCTGTCCATGTCTAAAGCACTTTTTTCCCAGCTGCCTCATATTTCAGTTTTTGCAGATACAGAATGCAGAAGGGAGCAAAACATCTGTACGTTTAAGACCCTGAAGATACTGAATTTTATTTAGATCTCAACTTGCACTTAAAGAGAGGTAAACAACCAGTCCTAACTCATTTCAGTTAACCTACAGGAACACAAGCCAATGCTGAAGAACAATTTGAAACTAGCGTGGGGAGCTGTTAAAGCACTTCAGCCATCTTATTAGGTTGCTAACTCTGAGAACATGACTACACGGTGTAAATAAGGGCAGAGCAGAAAAAATTGGTCTCTCACTGCACGATCATGCTCTGGCACTGGAAGCAGTATAGCAATGTTCCTGCAGCCTGTTGGGCTAATTAGTTCTTTCTTGCAGTGCTGTAGGAGAGAAGGCAATTAACCGGGCTGAGCATCACATTAGCACAGCAATACTGCCTCCGGGGCCTGAGCTAGTACCTCTATATACACTCCTTTGTGGGGACCAAAGAGGTTACTTGGAGCCAGTTTGAGGGTCTCAAAGGCTGCATCGTATTTGACAGGGATACCTCAAAAGTGAGTTTTTTTGTGACAACAAAGCCGAGCTGATGGCTAGCTGCATGCCGAAAGGAGTGCTCCCCTCAGAGGAAATAACCGAATTATTTTCTGTTCTTCTGGCAGAGAAATAACCTGGAGAAATCAGCAGATTTCCGTCGTTAGCAGAGCCACTGTCAGGTCAGACGAGCACCAGAGCTGAGCAAGGGAAACGATGGGAGCACATGCGAGCAGGAAAAGGAGGACGCAGGAATGTTCCTTGTGGTGACAGCTGCCTTTTAGACGAGATTAATTATAAGGTCGTTCATTATAAAATTAATTATGCATTTCTCCCTGCCAGCAGCGCACGGCGCGAGCCGCCGGGGGGAAACTATAATTCCCATGATGCACCGGTGCGGCAGCGCCGGCTCGGGGCGGAACCAATCAGGCAGGGCGCCGTGAAGGGGGTGGCCAATGGGGAGGAGGCTGGCGGCGGTTGGAGTTTGAATTTTGAAGGGGTCTGAGGCAGGGCTGCCGTTACGGTGGGAGCGCCGCGGACCTTGGGAGGCTGCGCCTGGGTGCGTGGGGCTGGGGGCTTTGGCGGGTGGCGCGGGCTGAGGGAAGCCTTCCCCTTCCCTCCGGCCGCTGCCAGGAGAGCGCGGGGCCCCTTATCCCGGCGTGAGGGGAGAGGGGTGGGGGGGCGTCCCGGGGTAACACAACCGCCATTCCCGAGCCGCGTAGCAAACGGCTTCTCCTCTGGCTCTGTGGGAGCGGGGAGCCTGCTCGCTTGCACGCTGTGGGGGAGAGTCTCCGCCGAGCTCCTCGTCCCCTCCGGGCGTCCTCTCACCGCAGGGAGGCGGGGGTGGAGGCTCGCCTGTGCTGCCAGCCCGCTACAGCTACGCGTGGGTGAAGAGCCAGGGGACCGCTCGCCAGGCTCGGGGAGGGTGGTAATCCCGGGGGGAGGAAGGGAGCTCGCAGGTGGGGAGGGAAGCACCTTAATTTTAGTAGCCTTTCCTGCTAATATCACCTGCCTGAGCTTCTTGGTTGTAAAGAAGTGCTTAGCTCGTTTCATACAATACCCACGGCGGGGAATTAAATCCCCTCTGACAGTTGGGGACCCTAAACGGTGTGCTTATGGCTCCACAGAAGCTGTGGTGGATCGGCTAATGAAAGCCAGATCTGTCAGATTTCAGGTTAGTAGCCTACCTAATGAATCAATTCCTTATTGTTTTTGTTGTTAAGGCAGAACTTAAAGGAGAGGCTGTCATGTCACAGGACTGCAACGATGAGTGGGAGCTGAGCAAAGAGAATGTGCAGCCCCTCCGGCAGGGGCGTGTCATGTCCACCTTGCAGGAAGCACTGGCTCAGCAGGAGACCTCCAGCCACACTGCTGTTCAGCTCAAAAAACAGTGAGCAATGTTTTGATACCTTCTTTCCCCTTATCTTCCTGCCTCCTCATCAATTTTTCTACGTCTCATTTAACTGTGCTAATCTCATAGGCATTAAAAAGAGCATAAAAGAACAGAAGTTTAGTAACTGATGTCTATGCTACTATCACACTCCAGATATTTAGGACTACTTGCTGTGGGTGCTGTACAGTATAGACTACTATTTTTAGATTTGCAATGGAGCATTTAAACTGCAAACGCTAGGGAGATTCAGTTGTGCTTTTAAATGTACTCATTAAGAAAAATACGTAAAGGTTACAAGGAAGAGAGCTTTTTTTGTCTTTCCTACAGTAATCTATTGAAGCAAGGTATTTCTTAGGAGACAAATAGTTCCTACTGTCGTAAAGTAGGCGATATACAGGTACCTCTGTATGTCTTCCCTGGATTGCAAAGACACCTGAGTGGGCAAAATCAGCTTGGATTTGGTCTGTCTTGCATACAGTGTTCCACAGATGTATGACTTCAAGGGGCATCTTGTGTCCCAAACCTATTCAGTTGTATTTCTATTGTCTGATCCTCAAATTTGCATGCCCTGTGAAGGCCAAGTTGACTTTGTGAAGAGTCTGCATATTGTGTCTGTACTGTGTTGTCAGAATTGGAAGCACTGGTTCTTGTCACGCTGAACCATCTGGGTGATTTCATGTGAAGTCAGTAGGGTCTATGAACACCTGCCCCGTACTTACTGCATCAGTGGTCATCAGCTAGATCTGGATTTTTTTCATGGAAAGCCATGGAATTGTTCTTGTACTGGGGTCTGCAAGAGGGTTTGTCCAACTTGACTCATTATGTTTGTGAGGTGTTACAGTTGAGCAGAGCCTTCCAAGAACAAGGGACTGCCTGGGGAGCTCTACAGGATCAAGTCAGAGCCACTGCTAAACACAAGCTAATGTTCTTGTCTAACTCAAGCTGCAAGGCGGTTTTCTTTCTTGATGTGCTGTCTGAGGGTGAAGTCATCATGCTGTAGGGTTGGATGATGTATGGCCACTTAAATGTGTCTTCACTGTGCTCCCTGGTGCAGTTCTGTAGTTGTCTGATCATCAGGCTTTTCCATCATCCTCTGTGTGTGTTCCAACCTCCTCCTATACTTAAATAAGGGATGTTTCATGCAAAAATTAAACTTCACAATATATCTGTCTGCTAATGACTCTTCATAAAAGAACAAGCATTCTGTCAAGAAAGACCATATAAGCTTTGGGGTAGTAGAAATTCTTGGAAATATCCTTTGAAAAGATGCATATTTGTTCTTGTTAAATAATGATGCATTTCTGAGAGCTTTCATTTTGAAGAGTGCAAAAGCTTATTTTTTTTGATTCTTCTGGCCCCACTAACAGCTCAAGTCTAACTATATGCTAACATAGCCTTTTTTTTTTTAATGGACCTACAAAATGGTATGAGTGAGAGTGAAAGTCTTAGTTTACAGTGTAGAAAACATCTTTAGAGTTATACACATGCATTTATTGGATGGATAATTTTTTTTTTTTTAGGGAGTTTGAATCAGAAATCCGATTTTACTCTGGAGATGATCCACTGGATGTCTGGGACCGGTAAGTTTCCTTTTATTTCAGAAGAAAGAATAGAAAGGTCAGATATCCTTGTAAAAGCTTGGGAAAAAATATTCTAATTTAATAAGAAACTCATTAAAAGATTATAGAATTTAACAGTTTTTTTGAATAATATGTTGTATTTCAATACTATGCCTAATTTTTTTTTCTAAATCTCCTTACATTGTACAGAAACAGAAGCCTTGTATCTTATTCAGAACTGACTTCCTATGAACATATTCCATCTCTAGGTACATCAAGTGGACAGAGCAAACCTTCCCCCAAGGTGGAAAGGAGAGTAATCTCGCAGCAATATTGGAAAGGGCAGTGAAAGCACTCAATGAACAGCAGCGATACTACAAGGATCCCCGCTATCTTAATATCTGGCTCAAGTTTGTGAGTGTTTTGTGAATATGTCTCGGGTGTTGCTTTTTCTTGGTACCTGTCATGTCATTTGCACACAGTTAAGCTGATTTTTGTGACAACAAAGTTAAAGAAGATGTTGTACAACTAGTGCAATATTAGAAGTATCTCTCTGCAAACATGTTACCTGCTCTTGAATTCCACTTCCCATTTGCAATAGGATCTTTAGACCTTTTTTAGGATCATTCAGTTTGGACAGCCACAAACTCCATGAGCTTTATTTTGGAAAAGCTAGTTTGAAAGAGTAGAGCTTGATTATTTATTTAAGGAGAAAAGAAAGTGATTTAAAGATACATTTTAGGTGTTACATCTGTCCTACCAGTTACTTTAACTTCTGTCTTGTATCCACATCCTATGTTTAAGCAAAACCAAGCTGAGTGTGTTCTGGTCTTGCCCTCTCTCTCCAGTGCTATAGTTTTTGTTGTTCTCATCTTAAAGCAGCTTTTCTCCAGGTTTTGCTTCCTGACCTGATTTACAAGTTCCAAAACTGATAAGAAATATGTTGTATTTTATCTAAAGCTAAAATAACTATTCTCAGGAATACTAATATGACATAGTTCAATCATTGAATTATCTCAGATAAAAAAAATAAAATCTAAGAAATGACTGACTTTGAATATGTAGGCTAGGATTAAGGGATTGGTAATAATATTAATAAATATACACATGCAGTCAGAAGTGTTTCTCATTATTATTCTTCTCCTGTTGAATTCCTTTTCTTTATCTTGTGCACTGTGACGTGATATAATTGTATGTCCTGGCCTTACAGCTGCTTCCTGTAAGACTTGTATTGAAATCAATGGGGTCTTGCAGGAGGCGTCAAAATGCAGACATCAACTTGGAATCCTTTGTAGTCCAATGTGATTACTGAAATACTTTGGTTGTTTCAGGGAAATTTTTGTAATGAGCCCTTGGATCTGTACAGTTATCTACATAGCCAGGAAATTGGCACAACACTGGCACTACTCTACATCACATGGGCAGAAGTACTTGAGTCTAGAGGAAGTTTTAAGAAAGCGGATCTGATATTCCAGGAAGGTCTTCAGCGCAAGGCTGAGCCTTTGGACAAACTCCAGTCCCATCACAGGTAAGCTTCCAGCTAAAGGGAAGAACTTAGAGTTGTCTTATGTGCTTCAGTGGATGCCTGGTACAGTGAAGTTTATGCTGACCTCTTCAATATTTTTCTCAGGCAGTTTCAGACCCGTGTTTCTCGGCAGACACTACTGGGGCTTGAGGAAGCTCCTGACGAAAAAGATACGGGTCTTCTGGGAGCTGCAGAACCTCAGAGAAGCTCATTGGCAGATCTAAAAGGCAGGGGGAAGAAAAAAGTGAGAGCCCCAATTAGTCGTGTAGGAGATGCGCTTAAAGGTACGTTCAGTTGCTGAACCAATGTACTGTTGGAAGAGTTACATCTTTTTGTTGTGGAATTTGTACTTGAGTGTGCTAGTTTAAAGGTTAATTTGCATAAATCTTTTTGCTTATAGACACGAACCAAAACAGAAGCTTCCAGACTCTAACTTCTCAGCAGCTTTCAAATAATCCGGGTTTTGCTGTGTTTGATGAAAATTCAGCTTCTGGACCCGAGATTCCCGTACTTACACCACAGCCATGGACAGCACCTCCAGCTGCGAGGGCCAAGGAGAATGAACTGAGCGCAGGGCCTTGGAACTCTGGCAGGGTAAGGAGTCTCAAAATGCACTGGCAAAAAAGAGGAAGGTGTGTGTAAGCTGATGATTGCTTCTGATCCCTGAGGCAAAGGTCATACTCTTTTTCCGTTGTCTGGGGTTTGTGTCTATTTGTAACTACAGATCTTCCTAGCTTCTTCCTAAAGAGTCTCTGGCTATGCATAACCTATTCAAGTTTAGCAAGCTGATCTTGCTAGAATAATTTCTAGAGTTGTTAAATCAAGAAATTATAGTTCTTGCTAACCAGAAAAATTGGTAGAGATGGCCTGCCAAACTGTTTGGAGGGCAGAAAAGGGATATAAGAGGGAAAACGCTAGCCAAAGAAAGGGAGAGAAGCCAGGCATTAGTTAATTCTGTAAGAAAGAAGAACAAGAGTTAAATTGGTATCATACAATACAACCTGAAGGAAGAACTTGTTGCCTATCTTCTTATGAAAATAAGGCATGTACAGCATTCTGCAAGTCTGTTTTGAAGTGCTTGTGAGGAAAACAGAAGAGTGGAGATCAAAAGAATTGAAGAACTACTGTATCAATGGAATATTTATTCTGACAATAGGATTACAGAAAGTAGGTTCCAATTGTTTAAACTAGTGCTGGAGACATGAGAAGAAACAGCTGTGCTACAGGTGTTTAAGCTGTTCTAGAGAAATGATCCAAAACATTATCTGAAGGAAATTAATCCTATGAAATCAAGTTTGTTTCACAGGTCCTTAGATAACCCCCAGTGTTCCCCTATTCTTTGTAGATTAGAGGGGAAGAATAGAAAGTAATCAGATGATAAAAGTATTTTAGATTTCTCAATATAGAAGTCATTATAAGTGAAGCTTAGAAACAAAAACTAGGATGAGGGGAGGGAAGCAAATAGGCTGAAATTCATGGAAACTCCAGGAAAAATTACTACCAGATACAAAGCGATTTGATTAAGTGAATGGAAAAGTTCACAGGTTTAATTAAATCACAGGCTTAATTTAGCTGAGAAGAATGAGGAGGAAGAATTATTAATGTAAAACTTCTTTTATCAGTTGCCTTGCTTTGGGATGCTTAACACATTCATTCTGGTCCCCAAATGCTTCCATATTCTTTTAATGTCTGTCCTTAGAGTTCTCTCTGTTCACCCTTTAAAGAAATTTGTTAGATTTAATTTAAAAAAATAAAGAAAAATAAATATGCAACTAACAGAAGAGTTGAGGGTGTTTAATTGCCCCTCACTGAAGCGTGATGCTCATTCTGGCTTGTGTTACAGTGAAAGAATAACATCTGTGAATGCTTTGAGATATTAAAAGCTGCACAGAGTAAAGAGGCTTCTCTTTTATTGCCAGTCTGAAGATGGCTAAGTAAACAGTTTGAAAAATGGTGGAAAAGAGAAGGCAGTTTGTGAAATATCCCCACCATGTAACTTTTTCTGCTTAAGAGTCCAGGGCAATTTCAAATAGGTGGATGAGAGTAGCACGTTGTCAGACTAAATTCTACCTGTCTTCTCTTAAATAATGGACCCCAGAAGCAGTTAAGGGATTTTTTTTGTGGTGTTAGAATGGCCTCTGAGAGGAAATTTGAGAAGTCTGGAGATTCTTGGTGGCCAGCAGAAGGAATGCTATCATAGAATTGGGACAGTCTTGGCTGAAAAATGAGGACTATAACGTTTCTGGAAAACAAACAAGAGCAGCAGCTGGAATACCCAGCTTGACCAGCATTCCCTCAATAACAGAGACTAGGTACTGATGAGGATGTGTAGGAGGAGTGCGTCTTGCTTTTTTAGGTGCTAGTGCCCAGCTGATGGCCTGTAACTGTTTATGTATCAGAACAGAATTAATCTTGTAAATTAATCTTGGAAAAGTCTATCAGGTTTAATTTTTTTTAAATAACAAAAACTACAAATTAGCCAAATGCTTGGAAAAGGGAGATTTAGAGTATAGAGGAATGTAGCGTCTAAACATGAATCTTTAAGCATTGACTTCTCCTTCCTCAGCGTCCTCGCAGCAGTGCCAATTCTGGTATAGAAGTGCCCTGCCCACTGCCCAGTTTCACCCCATATGTGGAAGAGTCAGCTCAGCAACAAGTCATGTGAGTTTTCAGTTTGAAATGGGGATTGCATCTGAAATTACCAAAGCTGCTTCGTAAGATTCTGACTCATTTTGCCAAGTAGTCAGACCTCCGGATCTACAAGAATTTAAAAATCTGTCAACCTGGAAGCTCTTAGTACTTTAGCTTGATGGCAGAGCCTTCAGTGGAGGATGCATAAGGATATGGGAACTATTTGACTATTGCTGCTCAGTATGTGGGAGCCTATATCATATTTATATATGCTAATTAGTTTAATAGTGTAACTCCATGTGTTTACACAAAAACACAGTTACCTCTCTTAGGATGCTGTTTGCTATGAAAGCAGCCATGAATTGAGACAGACTTATTGCTGTTTTCCTCTATTTTGGGAACTCTGTGCTCATTCTATCTGGAGTTTTATTCTGAAACAAGCTACCAAAGTTTCCATGACAACAGCGTTGCTTAGGTTATCAAGGAGTATGCTGTTTTGCCTGAAATTACCTTTCTGCTTGTACTGTGCTCACTGAAATGCTGATAAATCCCAGAGGCTGGGGTTGCTCCGTTTTGTTAGAGCAGAGGAAAAGGCATTATTTTGCAAAGTTGGTCACCTTTCTTTTTCTATGGCTAATGATGGCCATGGAATACATAGGCTCTTCCTAAGAGAGAAGTGGAAAAGAATGTTTGATATTACAGACAGCTTCCTTGGCTCTGAATTGCATATAATCAAAGAATGCTGAAAGGTGGCTAACAGCATGGATTTTTCCTGTGGTTTTTGTATGTTGCATGTGGACTGCAGAATAGCCATGACCAAGGACATATCATAATTTAGTTTAATTTTGTAAAAAATTAAGTTTCTGTCTAAGCTATAAGACTACTTCTTGCTCCTGAGTGTCAGTGAAGCCATAGAATTAAATCTCTTGACATGCTGGTCTCTCAGATGAAAACTTATTATTTACAGAAGGCAGCATCTTTTTATACCAGGAAAAAGGAAGCAACGGGTGGGAACTGAACATCATGCTAAATTAGCTGTAAGCAACTTGAGCAGAGAGTTTGTACGTAGTTTTATACTACATAGCTGAAAGTTTAAAAACAGATTTTTTTTTTTTTCTGCCTTTGAGTCCATTTCCTCATGATGCCATGGCTGTCAACAAAACCAAGTCTGAAAGTGTTGCCTTGAAATTGTGTAAACGTGATGCAAATCATGCTATCAGTTTTCATCTGGAGATTTGGGTAGAAGGACCCTGTAGTGATCTTGGTAATAAGACCCCACCCCCACAAATAAAAGCTTTAAATAAACCCCAACCATTAGGAGCACCTGTTTGCCTCATAATCTCTCAGGTGGTCTTAGGGTTGTGAGTCCATTCACATGCAAAACAAAACAAATGTCTTGGAACTGTGCACTGTGTTTTCTTTTTAACTAACTATTTACTCAGACCACAGTTAACACATTTTTCAAGGTCAGTTGTTCAGATCATCTTTTATTGAGGTACAGATAATTGCTGGAGTCATCTGGATAACTGGTATCTGTAAAACTGTACAAACTCTGGTTCCTCTCTCCTGAAATTAGCATGTAGTACTTTCAGAAAGCACTTTCAAGCTAAGAAAGTGACTGCTACGGACTCCTTTCACTGTACAGTGATGGGGTTTTTTGTTTGTTTTGTAATGGGGCACTTCATTTCTGTCACTCAGCATGCAAAACACTCTCCTTAAGCAAACTCTCCTCTTATTGCATCTTAAAACTTCCCTTTTTTTCTTAATCTAAAATGCCAGGCTTGATCTAGTCCAAGATCTTCCGTTTTTAAGTCCCGCTGATTCTTTTTTTTTGTTTGTTTTATTTTTTCCTCCCAGATAAACTCTGTTTTATAGGGTGATTAGGGACTTGTCAACTGTGTGGTCACACAGGTTGATGGAGCTAAAGTAAACATAGATCCTGCTCCAGAATGCACAGCAATTCAGCGTACTGTAAGAATCTTATTTGCTCTTGACTGGGCCTTATTAACACTTTGTTTTGGGGTTTGGGGTTTTTTTTCCTGATTATGCAATTCTGAGTTGGTATGCTTGCCTTTTATGTGCTGTCATTCCATTTTTCTTTGTTTTTTTTTTTTCTTTCAACAGAACAGAATGTCTTTAGTCTAATCTACAGCTAGATTCTGAAATTAGCTATTTTCTCTATGCTTGCTTTTCTGTGTTACAGTGAAGTACATATAATCAAAGTAATAACTGCATGTTTTTTCAGGACTCCCTGCAAAATTGAACCCAGCATAAACCGTGTTTTAAGTGCTCGCAAACCTGAGAAAGAGGAGGATCCACTACAGCGAGTGCAAAATCATCAGCAGGATACTCAAGAAAAGAAAGAGGTGGTGATGTACTGTAAAGATAAAGTTTATGCTGGAGTCGAAGAATTTTCTTTGGAAGAGATCCGAGCTGAAATATACAGAAAGAAAGCAAAAAAGAAAACCGAAGGTATGCTTCAAAATGGGATGACATAAGACTTTTTGAGATGGAATCATAAAATTATACTTACTTTTACCAGCATACAGCTGTCTGTTATTGCAGCTGCTTTTCTTTTTCTTCTGGAGTAGTTCTTTAACTGCTCTGAGGTATAGAGAAAGTAACATATCTGACAGTTTTACATGTAAGCCATGAAACAGAGAAAGAAGACCAGAGGTTTTAGCTCCTTTAAAAAGAATTTAGGCTTTAGCCACAGATTGCATGTGAAATACACATTGTGCCTTAAAAGCTTTTCTTCCTTAGAGGAGATGCAGGCCATAGCACAGAAGAAGGAAGAAATACAAAGGAAAATTGAGGAGCTGGAGAAGAAATTAAAGAAGAAAGAAGATGACAAGCAGCAACAACCATGTGAACAGGTATTGTCCTCATTTAACTGTTCTTTTACAAATAGCTACTACTTCAAGTAAAAGTACTAAAAAGTACTAAAGTACTAAACAATATCTGATGTGTTTCGCTTTGCCTAACACTTTTAAAACTTTTTTTGAAAGGATGCTTCAGTCTATTGTACCCATACGTCACCCATGTGAATGCTCAGAGAAATATTTCTTTTCTTCTCCCCCACTTGTCCCCAAGCCATATCCTTTCACTGTAAGAATGTAAATCAAGGACTGCAAGTTTTGTAGTGTTACTTTACAAATATTGTTACGTTATTTAACAATCAGAAAAGATACCTTATGCTAAGGTATAAACCTCTCAATTTTTTAGGTAAAGGTATGCCAAATGCTTAAGGGCAAATTGCTCTTTCTTAAGCTCTCTTCATGTGTGGTTTCCTTTTATTTAGCGAAGTTGTAGTGCAAAAGAAGACAGGAGAAGAAGCTGGAACTAGGGAAAGAAGTGAAGGGTTGCAAAGTGATGTGGGCTAACCCTGGTAGGCACCTAAGGGCTAACCCTAGTAGGCAACTAAGCACCGCACACCTGCTTGCTCGCTCCCCCTCAGTAGGATGGGGGAGAGAATTGGAAGAGTAAAAGTGTGAGAGAACTCCTGGGTTGAGATAAGGACAGTTCAATAGGTAAACTGAAAGCTGCACACTCAAGCAAAGCAAAATAAGGAATTCATTCACTTCTTCTCATTGGGAGGCAGGTGTTTAGCCACTTCCAGGAAAACAGGGCTTCATCATGCAGAACAGTTACTTGGTAAGACAAATGCCATAATTCTGAACATCCCCCCTCCTTCCTCCAGATTTTATTGCTGGGCATGACATAATATGGTATGGAATATCCCTTTGGTCAGTTGAGGTCAGCTGTCCCAGCTGTGTCCTCTCCCAACTTGTTGTGCGCCACCAGCCTACTTGCTGGTGGGGCAGCACAAAGAACAGAAGATCTTGATGCTGTGTAAGTGCTGTCCAGCAGTAGCTAAAACACCAGTGTGT
The DNA here is from genome assembly GCA_013389945.1 of Fregata magnificens. Taxonomy (NCBI): domain Eukaryota; kingdom Metazoa; phylum Chordata; class Aves; order Suliformes; family Fregatidae; genus Fregata; species Fregata magnificens. The sequence continues at coordinate 260,322 of WAAD01005459.1, forward strand.
TATCAACACTGTTTTGGTCAAAAATCTGAAACATAGCACCATACCAGCTACTATGAAGAAAATTAACTCTATCCCAGCCAAGACCAGAACACAAAGCCATATCTGATTTGTCTCCAAGTTTTATGGACAGTAGTGTGCTCTATTATGTGTTGGATTTTTTTTCTTTTCTGTGCAGACCAGTCTTGAGCAGAGTATCTTTCAAGCAACTATACTTTTGGTCTGTCATTGCTAGGTAGTGCTTAAACCCCAGTTTTCTTATAGGTTGCAAATAATAAGTAAAAGCTAATTATTTTAAAGTTTTTCCTTTTCCCAGCTTCATCAGTTGGGCTAATAAAGTATGTTCTCTCTCTCGCCCCGGGTCCGGGCCGCC
>WAAD01005460.1:1531-23173 GCA_013389945.1 Fregata magnificens
TGTAAAGTTTTGGTGGGGGTAAGACCCCACTAACTCCAAGGTAAAAGCCACCCCTGTCTGGGACACTCAGTATAAAAAAACAGTGTGAGTTTAAATACATCTTCCACAAGTGAAAATAGATTTTTAAACACTTTTACCAAATATGTCAAAGCTTAGTTAGGCTAATCCTATCCAACCTAATTTAGTATTCAAAATACGTGTACTTTAGCAGTTTAAGAACTAGTGCCTTTTTCAACTCTACCAGTTCTTTCTCGTATGCAGCTTCAGGAAAGGTTTATTGCATCCCACAAGATCATACCAAAAAGCTGACTTGATACATCACAGCCGCATATACAAGAAAATGCAAGGCATAAAATAACAAGGTATTTTAAATATCTAATTTTCTTCTCAAATGATCTACTGGGAATATAGTTTCTACTCTCTAATACCATACATCCAGTGCAACACATTATGGCTGTCTGGGATTGATATAATATTGGGGAGATTTTTTTCTTTCATTGTCTCAAACTAAACCCAACAAATGCTAGCAGGAATAGTCTGTGTTATGGACCTCCTCATTGCTGACAAAGAAAATGGGTCCAAGTCACTATAAGGTTAATCTTTCTTTACAGATATCTCCCATTTCTACAAAGGCTGCATTAAACACCTTCCAAATGACAAAACAAACAGGTAAAGCAAAATCAACAAAAAAAGAAAGACATTACAGATATGGGTTCTTCCTTTAAAAGATCAAGAACATGAATTTGAATTTTGTATCTAATGCCTACACATTGTGGCTTACAGAAATGTTAAAAAAATGTATAAACAGAATTTGAAATCACTTGAAGAATCACAGAATAACACATCTGTTAACCAAATGGAAAGTATCTAAAAAATTAAAGAGGTTGGGGAAATTATTTGTTTTATTCTTTTGCGTTGCACACAATCATTATGTGTTCTCCTCTTCTAATTGAGTCCTCTAAGCTATAAGAGTTTAAATAAACGCAAGTGTCCAGCCATAACGTCTGTTTATATCAGTCTTTGATCAAGCCTAACTGCAACAAATTAGGAAGAGTCTTTAAGTAGTAATTAGAAGCATTATTACAAAAGAGCAACAAAATACTTGTGTAACATATTTCTCTCAGACCAAAGCTACCAGCAGTAGTAACGGAGGATAGTCTTGAACTGCTTTGGAAGACCTCACAGTATATAAGAGCATGAATTCACTTAGGTAAGTACCAGAATAAGAGAGGAGAGAACGTGCTAAGACTCACACTAAAATAACCATTTTTGACAATTAAGGTGTTCTTCATGTAGCATTTCCCAATCTATTGTGAGGAAGAGAGAAGGATGGGCATGAGGTCAGCAAGAAAAGGAGATTGACTGAGTGTAACCACAAAGGAAATATAGGAGGAGCGGAATGTCTTCAGCATAAGTGGACTGCCTTTAATTTGCTTTAATGGCATGCATAACACTACTCTCCTGCCCGCCCCCCCCCACTCCCCTCCAAAAAACCCCCGACAAAAACCAAAACCAAAACCCAACATACATTCCAAACCACATTTTACTGTTTGCATAGGCTCCATTTTGAGGTTGTCAATACACTGAAAGAATCCACAAAAAAATTAATGTGATACAGCAAACCAATGAGAAAGGTGTATTTTTCTTCTATGTCTTGTTCTACTTCATTAGCCAGAAGGAGTAAAGTCTTGGAGCGTGCAACTGAGCAATTTGTCTGTTGTCTCAGAAACATACCAAACATATTTGATATGCTGGGGGGCAGGGGAGGAGCGGAATCTCTCTCCTTGACTTTCTTATTATTAATCCGCATCTGAGAAGTCATGCAGTTTTCATGCATCTGTACCCAAACAGCCAACGAAAGTGAGAAAACTAGTTGTCTACGTCCTTTTGTGATATAACCAAGTCTTTCCATTATTTAAAAAAAAAATTAAAAATTTTTGGAAAAAATCTAGAATCAGGGCCATGGATCAAGGAATAACCAATCTTTTCTATAGCACATTACTGTTTCACAACTGAGGCTAAGAAAGACACTACCACTTCATAAAAGAGCAAATAATTAATTTCACTACCACCAGAAATGCTCTTTCTAGAAAGAAATCTATTTTTACTTCTTCAATACCATTAAAATATGTCTACAGCCAATCCTTATTCAGAGCTAAAGGCAGTTTTTAAATGACCAGTTATGATGTTAATACTTTGCTAACAAGATTTGTGATTTATACAGCAAGCACAGTTTAATGTAACTATAATTTGCCCTCCCGCTGCTAATTGATGACAAAGTACTACATACTTTTTAAAAAACTTTAAAGAAAAATTAAACATCATTTTCCAGTGCATTATTGACCTTTATTGTACACAATTTTCTTGAAATAATAATGTTATGATGATCTACAATCCAGTTCTAGATTACCTTTGACTTCCACACCCTGAATATCTCTGTTACATACCATCAAGCAATTAATATAATCTCTTTCTTTGCAATGTGAATATTAGTGGAGGAAAACGGAAGCGTAATAAAATGTACAACCAGAATAATGTGGGTTTGAACACATTTTCCAACTTTGAGACTTTGTAATTTCAGAAAAAATGACACTGCTACACAGGCATATTTAATAAATATAAACCAAGGCTTATTTAAAAAAAAAATTAATGTCCTTTTAGTTAATTTACAGAGATTTCCACTTCCCTTAAAGCATTGCTTTTTATTTTAGCTAGCAGAAATTCTGGTAAAGGTAGCCCATGTTTGTTCCCTGACATTTCTGCTGAGAAGAAAAACAAGGATTTGCTCATCTTGCTTTCTGAATCCACAGTACATGTGTGAGAAATAATCAATAGATCTCAGTTAATACTGCAGAATATTTCTGCAAATAATCACTGCAGTTGTAATACTTGGTCCCGTAGTCAGGGGGTCATCTTTGACTCTTCCCTCTCAAGAAACCTTTTCAGTGTCTCAAAGCTACTTCCTATATAACATTTCCAAAGTACTTTCTTGTGTTGTGTGCACATCAGTATAAACTAATTTGGGTCCCTATTATTTCAGTTTTGATGATTTTTCCTTCCTACAGCTGCTAAAAACTTATTCATTTCAAATGCCCCCAAAAAGCTGCTGCCAAATTCATCTTCTAGTTTCCCCAAAGCTTTTATTGCTTTGACTATTTCCATTGGATCCCCTTCCAGCCAAATAAAAAAGAAGCTATTATTACACCCTGTAGAACTCAACTTCATCCTCTCCTTGCAATGTTCACCCCAGCTTTTCTTTCACAAACCCTGCTGGCAGCTAACTCTGTCTGTTACCACTTCTAGTTCACCTGAGCATCGCTTCATTCTCTTCAGGACTCCATGCAGCATTGAGGCCTACAAAGCCTTGTCTGATCGAAATGAAGTAAAACATCTTCCTTCTCCTTCCCATACTCCCAATCTGCCATTCCTTGCTCCGCGTTTACACAGAGGTCAAATACTGAAAAAAAAATCACCCCCTAACCTCCCACTACATAATTAAGTTGGGCCAGATCTTCACAGCTTTCCATTGTAATAAGATCATTTCAGCCACACTTGGCCTCCTTTGGCTCTTCTGCTTTCTGTCAGAATTTCAGAGATTATCTTTAGTCACAGAAATTTTAATAAAAAATCACCCAAAACTTCAGTTTTCAAGGTTGCATACAATGGCATTTGTACAAACCCAAGTCTGTCTTTGCATGCATGCACTAGAATGCTCAAATTGTCATAGGGACAGAGAACAAAAGTGACAGCATGTAACTCTTCTGACAACATAAGCAGTCTATAGATCAAACTTGAAAATAATGTCTTCAATATTAAATGCTTGCACAGAACTAAGTGATCCAGTCCAGGGAATATTCTTTAGTAGGCATGAACTGATTTTTTCCTCTATCAAGCCAAAAAAAAAAAAAGTCATAAACAGAGTAAATATATTACAGAGTTCCTTCTCTTCGGAAAATATTTTTCATAGAAGCCCAACATTTGTATACCTGTGAAGAGAACTTTGCTAAGAAATTGGTACTGTGACTTTACAGTTTACATCCATTTTTTAATGGACATATGTATACAAAGTTTGCTGTTAAGTTCCCTGGAACAAGCCCTCCACTCCTTGTTCTTTATTTGAAGACCAACTTGAACAAGAGGTTCTTGTCCTTAATTAAGCTTCTTAAGGCTCTAGAGTAAAACATAATTTTTATCATCACCTCAGTTTAGATGGATAAAGCCTTAACATAATGAAATTAGTAGAGAACTTCACCCTACAATCCAGAATATAAAGATAATATCTTTAACATATAATACTTCATGTAGTACACGTGGTGGGAGAAATCCAGAAAATTATGAATGACATTTACATGCTTGCAACTATGTGCAAATTTTGCGGCCACAATCGATTAGGCTTTTTAACTAAGTCATCTTTACAAAACACAGGTACTTACTTAACACGGTAAGGTTAAAGCAAACATCTTCCGTGAGAAAGAAGACAATCCCAGTTTATTTCTAACATGCTATTGAAGATACTATTTAAAATTAGGGGGATACTCATCTAGAAGGGCACTAAGTCATGATACCCTGATCACTCATACAGCTCAGAAGAGAGATTTTTATAAACAGGCTCAGGCCAAGGAAGACTCCTAGACTTAGTGACAAGTGTAATTCTATCACACAAGCTTATGTATATGCCCTAGGGAGCCACAGAGTTTAGACAAACTTGAATTAAGGGCAAGTGCTCTCTTAAGATCAAAAAGAGGAACAAGGAAATTGAATTTGCTTGATTAAAACAAATTTGATCTATTTCCACAAGGAAAAAAAAGCTCGTCTCTGATCAATTGAGATTCTTTGAGGATACTGCTGAGATGAAAATCACAGCATAACTCAACCTATTCATTTTTCACAAAAAAAGGAAAGGGAAACGTATCTCTGAGGTGAGCTCTAAGGTGACAGCTTAATTACAAGGATAGAGAATTATCTTTAGAAATAACTAACTTTAAAACTTGAAGAATGGCCAAAGGTTACGAAGTAAGTAAACTTTTAGTAAAAACAGCATCTCTTCCTTTCCCATTTCTGCCCATGACCACAAGCGGAAGAGGACCTATACAGACCCAGCCCTGCTCAGTGGGAAACAATGGGGATCAGGCAGCCAAGTAAGGTTTAGTATAGGAAGGTAGAGATACAGTGTCCTCTCCCCACCTGCTGCACTATGATCAGGGCCTCTGCACATGAAACGCGCTTCGGACCATATCCTCCAGCAAAAGCTATCTTCCATTGTATGTTGCAATTGTTATGGAGGATGTCTTGCCCTCCTTCAGCAGGGCACAAGGACCCTTGGAGAACCGCTTCTGTAACCCATAAGGTCACCTCGGCTTTCAATCCGAGGAAGAGCTGAAGCTGAAATTGGTGAGAGCTCTGGGTGGAGCACAGAGAAGGCATAGTGCCTGTGAACTACTGATGACAGGGGACAGGGCAGGGGACAGCCTACAGGCAGGACTCTGCTAGGGATCCTGGGGCTCAGCCAAGAGAAGTGGACACAGACACTGGAACAGACTCCAACTTTACGCTCAGGTGAATCACTGGGGAAACCTTGGACCTTTCTGGAGATTAACCTACGCACAACATGATACAGCAGTTCTGTGGAATTAGGATCGATACTGTCCAGTGGGATATCAGTGTTAGATAGATAACAGGTAGAAGCAGAAGAAGATTTGACTTTTAAAATACTCAGTGGTCATAAATAAGTGAGCACTGCAAATTATATCAAACGCAAAAGAAGGCGGATCATTTAAGAGCAGGTGCACAGGCTAACAGATAGTAAAGCAGTTCAATACTGATAAGCTTCAACCAATATATCTTACAGCAAAAGGACAGGAAATTCTTGCAAAAATTGGCCCATAAACAGATGATAAAGGAAAGAGGCAGGAATGTGCCTCTAACATCCCTAAGCCAGTGATGGTGGATGCTGGGGATTACAAGGCAGTGCTGCTGCTATCGGAACAGAGCGATGGGCTACACGGACCATTGGTCTAACCGAACAACGTATTTATGTTCTTTAAAAACTGCAAGCTGCTGAGACTGTTGTGTGCAGAGAAGAAAATGCCCAAGTGCAGGCAAGGAGGGGAAATGGCTCAATGTGCAGCTGCAGTAATAAAGCTGAGTGTGAACAAAGACAGTCATCACTACTACCAATTTTGCAGTTCAATCAAGTTTTTCATTCACAAGTCTCCAAGGATTATACAAATGTTCATTAATGAGGTAACCAATCTCTTTCCAACTCATTTTCAGATGAGTTAACTGGGGGGTGGGGAGGAAGGCTAGTTTCCCAGGCTTGCTGTTTCACAATTATACTGCTACCCAACAGGAGATTTTATGGCATATTCACATATAAGGCAACATCTAGAGAGCTCTGCATTTAAAAAGTGCTTGATGAAATGGGATAATACACAAACAGAAAGGAAAAAAGCTCAAGTGTTAGACTCCTTGGCTCCATCTCCTTTTATTTTCCTGCAGTGAACTTGGTGACAGAAAGGAATTAGCTCCTTCAGATACCTGGTATCAGAAGCTAAGAATACCAAATCTCCCTCCTGCACACACACACAAAGAGCAAACAATGATCATGGCAATGTACCAGAGTCCTGTCCCTGAGCACACAGACATGAAAAGAATTCAGTTAGAAATTGGAAATCCTTCTGATCACAATGAAAAATTGCAGTGGAGCTAGACAGAGAGAACTAGAATAAGAGCAGCCACATTATCATCTGTAATGGCCAACGGCTGCTACAGGCTACAAACAGCATCTGGATTTTTCTGCACAAACCAGGAGGATCTATATAAAGTTTCAGAAGCATTTTAGATCCACAACGTCCATCATATGCCAACAAAGCGTAATCATGAATTTGGAGAAAAAGCAGATTGGTAGGTTGCCAATCTGCATGAAACAGCCAAGTCATGCTATTATGAAATCTTAAAAAGATGAACTAAAGTGCAATAGATTAATAAGAGGAAATAAAAATACAGGAAACAAATAAGAATACTCAGGAACTCTATTAAGACCTACAGATATACGCAAAGCTAGTGAGCAAGGCCACATCCAAACAGAGATGATATGTGGTACAGGCTTAGAGTCCGTTCATCCAGTACCTCAGAAGGTAAGAAAGCAAGCAAAAAGCAAATGCACAAGTACAAAACACAGATGAGCTTAATACAAAAACATATGGGAATCAGGAAGAAAAATACCCAAGACAGTAAAGCAGTGTCTTGTGTAATGGGTCACATGCACTAACTGTGGTAAAGGGAATAATTACGTCACAGCTTCCAGACAAGAAAATAATGCACCATACTGAAGTAGGGAGCAACAGGGATCAGTGGCTTGGAAGAAAACATTTTGCATGTATAGCATTAATGCAGTACCCTCTTTGCAAAGCAGAGACAGCCCTAGGTATAGAGAAAGACACACATGTACACAAAGTCCAAACAATTAAATGCAATATGAGCATCAGTCCATGTACTACACCACACAGATTTCCTCAGAATTATGCAAGAACATAATGCAAAGCTACTGTCAGACAAACCGAATTGAATAATCATGAAACCGAAGGAAGTACACAGGTTATAATTATATACAATAACACCAAAGAATAAATATACACACTGAAGTTTCAGAAAGTGCACAATCACTGCCTTCAGTTAAAACAAGCAAATAGGTGATCCTGGCAATGCCAGAACAAGCAAAGTATTCCTATGAGAGATGAAGCAGATGCAAAATAAAGATGCAGCCTGAATATGTCTCAACTTGATACAGCCATCAGAGGTAGCATGAAGCTTATTACCAATCATCCCACCTTGAAGCACTACGTGAATGAAAAGGCAATCACACAATGTGATGCCAGTGAGATGGGACTTGAAGGATCATTCCTATAAAAGGGACAGTCAGTACCTCGTGAAGGTCACTATCACCAAAGGAAAAATATACACCTGATTGAAAAGAAATGTCTTGCAGTAGTGTTTGCGTGTGAAGAGTTTGGTTCAAGGACAGGAAACCATTCTAGTGTAAAGAGATCATAAATCACCAGAGAGCTGCTTTTTTTTTTTTTTTTTTTTTTTTAAAAAAAGTAACAACAAGAAAAAAAGACTGAGATATACATAACTGTCTTCCCATCCAGTACAACCTCACAGCATCAAAATATGGTAGCTCAACAGTAATATTAACTCTTCAGTTTGACAGACTCAGCTGAAACAGTTTTATGCCCATATCAAGGGAGATGCTAGAATGAATCAAAGACATTATGAAGGACAAAAGTTTACTCAGTCTTACATCCAGCATCTTTTCAGGATGACGCTCCTTCCCAATAACACAAGTTCCCAAGAACAGAAAGACCTTCCTTCCCTGCATACCAGAGCTATGAGGTAAGGGTACAAGGCACAATTAGATGTGATGGTAACTGAATCTCAGTGAGAAATTATCACTGAGAAAAGAAATTCTCTAAATATTAATTCACACATCTTTTCTAATATGAACAATGGCTGCTGCACAGACCTCAGGCATGACAAAAGACACCTGAGCCCAGTGAACAGCAAGAACTCATATAATGGTGTCCAGCCTAAGCAGAAGGAAAGACATTAGCACAAGGTAGGAAGACCCCTACAGATTGCTGGCTAAATGGTCAGACATTGTAAAATTACTCCATACTGGGCAAGTAGCAAAACCAAAACCAGAAGTTGAAAATTAGAATAAAAATATATTTTTTTTTACACTCCTTTGTTTAAAGGCATCATGTTGAATGTCAGCCCTTAAAGGAGAAGGCCTAACTTCAACTTCCTTTGAAGACAGTCAGTCATTCAAGGCAAATTACACAGAGCAAAGCTACATCTGTTTAACAGACGCTAATTTATTCATAAACAAATTGCAGAGGACCGGGATATATTTCACAAAAAAGCAAGTAAATTTATTAATGACAAACCAAGGCATAACTGGGAACACTGAAGAGGATAAAATATGCTCTTGAGATTTGATCAGCAGACCAGAAAAGAAAATGGTAAAGTTTTCTAAAATCCTATCCCATAAAAAATTTCTTCCTGTCTGAAAGGACAGATTCAGACTTTCTAAAAGAAAAAAAAAAAAAGTTTTAAAAAAAAAAATTTGGGTCACTAGAGGTTCACAACACAAATTAAACTGTGAAAGATTAACACGTTCAAAATCAGACAGGTTTCTAGCCATTAAAGCGCCAATTTGTTTTGCTTTTCCTTGACTTGCATTTATTATATAAATATACAGACAAATTTTAAAAGTGTAATTAAGACAAAATGAATGATGCATTTTTTTCCAGCACTGACATTTCAGATGAAACAGAAGTGTAGGACAGCTTCCCAAGAGAGGGTGTCGTTGTAGTATAGTATGGCTGCATTCATGGTAGGGTACAGGGATTCATCTCCACTCAGGGCTCAATGATGGGAAAGCGTAACACCTGACTAGTACATGGTCTTGCCAATTGGTGTATCACCACTGTAGGCTATGGATCACAGGTGCCACCACAGCTCTCTTTGCAGCACGCGTCTCAAGTGGAGTTCCATCCTCTGCTGTTGGCAGCAGTTAGTGATAACAGCTCGCTACTGCTAGGGGAACTCCTCTTTTGCTTGAATTACACAGACGGTGCTTTGGGTGCCAGAGGTCCCACTTCAGTCCCTGCTGACTCACATCGTGTCTCCTCTTTAAGCAGCTATGGTTCATTACTCATCAGTCTGCAGGGTTCTTCTGTTCACATCTCTGACTAACTATTAAAGCAAGCTAATACAAAGATTTACAAGAAAGTGGACTTCACTGCCTTGGATAAAACCAGTATTAATCATGCAAAGATCTGCTCTGTGCATTTGTAAATGTTGTGGGGAAACCAAGAACTCTGGCTGTGTCCCAAGAATGTGCTTATAGCACTAGAGCTATCTAGTTTAAAATCTCATTTTCTAAGTACTAGATTAAATAAATACTGCAGTCCACAAGCAGAGAAATTTAAAGTCTTTTCCAAAGCTCTTTTATAATATTAAAATGTCATTTGTTATGCAAGAAACCTTGAGTCTGTGGAAGGCCAAGTAAAGAAAAAAAATCACCTTGCCATACTTCCCAAACATACCCAAATAAAACAGTTTAGGCAGAAGAATGAGTTGAAGCAGAAGTAGCTTCCAGTAAGTCCTCCAGCTTCTGCATGCAGCACAACTGCAAGAGAGGACTAGCTTTGAGAGTATTAACATAGCATAACTTGCAACTATCATGTTTCCTATCCCTTTAATATTATTACAGTGTTAGAGGATTCTCCTCCTTTTGAAGCAATTTGGTTCTCATCCATTCAAAATTGCTTCTGCAGTGCTGGAAGAAAGAGAAGTCCAACTTCAGAAGCAATGTGGATGCTTTCATATGAGTAAGACATGGTTTTCTATTTGAAAAAGTTAAATAGCTTTCTCATTCTCTTTGGTTGCTAATTTAATCCCTCTGTTGGCAGATAATTTTGGTTAAGTTGCTGGAAGAGTTGTTCTGCTTTACAGTCAGGTGGAAAACAATAATTCTTTGAAGACATCTCAGTCTGGAGAAAACACAGGCAAAACATTAACTTTGTCCTTGGAATCATGATAAGGATTGGACATAGGGGGCTACTTGAAAGAGACTAATTCTAATTTCAGCTACCTGAATGCTGAGAGTCAGACTTGTAAAACATTCAATTCTTTTTGCATAGCAAGGCACACATCTTAGATGGCCAGAGCAACGCAGATCCTTTGATTCTCTGTCTGACCTCTATGTCATACACAACTATGTTTCACCCAAATAACTCTCATCAAGATGAAAGACTTGAGTTATGCATTTTAATTTAGGAGTGAAATACTTAGCCTACCTTTTCTGTATACCTACAGAAAAGAAAAAGCCAAAGCATCAATGTTACACAAAGCCTTTGCAATGGCCAGGAACTAACAAGCAGAAGGAAGTCCAGATAGTTCCAAAAGCCAAACCACACCTCTGCAGCAGAAAGCTGAAACACTCCCAGAGCTCCTGCCAGGCTAAGCCAGAGGAAAAACCTGAATGATCACAGGCCTGCAAGCAAATCACTGCCGAGACACACAAGGGAATTCTCCGCACCAGCTTCCTGGAGATTATGCTGACCTGACCTACTTATTATCCAGATGCCAGCTACAAACTGGATTTGATGCTCACAAGGAACCCTGCTTTCACCAAAGTCGAAATATGTAAGGGGAATGGGCAGAGTGCAGAAGAGGAATTCATTCCTGGCAGGCAATTAGGAGAAACCCTGATGCATGAAATATAATGTAATCATCATATTAATGCAGTGTTCTATGTAATAAAAGCTGCCCCTAATTTCTTTCAGGGTTCACTGAAGGAAAGAAACAGGCCAAGGAACCTTTAATTCCACACCTCCAGTACATACAGATTAAAGAGCATCTCCCAAAACTGGAGCAAAGCAGATATATTTCAAGAAAAGCAGCCAATTTCTCCTTAAATACGCATGGTGATGCAAGTCCACTGTCTCCCTAGGGCACTGTTCCAACGGTCCATCCCTTGAGTGCAGTGAAAGCTAACAAGAGTCACTAATGACATGTTTGCTACAAAGGCTAGGTCTGTTCTTGATAATATTACTAGACTTATTAGCAGCATTTGTTACTGTACAGTAGATCCTGCTGCATAGCTGACTAGCGGTGATCAGTTATATATGGATAGTTCTGTTCAGAAATGGCTGCAGTCTTTCTTTTAGTTGGTGAAAGTGAATTCATTCTCTCACTTTGCTGGGTTTATGAACATAGCTCACTTCTCCCCACATTGATTTTTAAGGCCTCAGGGCAGGACATATTTCTTTTATGACTTTTACTAGTTCTACATGAATTCATATGCATATTTGTAAAGTGCATCTGAGATGAATACATGAACACATTATCTAGTAAACTATGTGAGCGCTAGCAAACTATGAGCAATCCAACTGAAAGGTGGCAGCTCTGGCAAGTATCAGATACATATGACACAACTTTCCCAGAGTCGTGTCTCATTTAGTTTTCCATCTCTGCTTTCCTACTTTTATTCTGCCACTAAATTGCCTCACTTCAGCTCCCACTCTCAAATCCTCCAGCTCTTTCACCTCCTCTCTCAGACTCAACCAACAGGCCACCTACCTAACTTGTGTAGTGGGCTCACAGCCCCTTCACGTTTCTGCTGCATCAGTTATCACTCGATCTCTGCAAGAATGAACAGTGCCAAAACCACCAGTGTGAAGCAACTAAAGTGAGAAAATGGGTTCCAAAAAAAAAAAAAAAAACAAAAACAAAAAAAAACAGAAAAAAGAAAAAAAGGATGATATAACAGCCCCTGTTTTTGTGTGAAACATAAGGCAGCTAAACTCAGCATTGTGACGTAAAATAGTACTGACATCTGCACTTTCAGAATGTGTGGTCTGATGTCCGTTGGAATCCCTAGCGCTTAATCTGTCAGTCACCACACACAGATTTAGTATTTACTGCCAGGTATTAATTCGCAGCTGTTTCAAGCATAAAAATCATCAGGATTGGACAATACAGCTAAGAAAACATGGGGTTTTATCAACTCTTTTCACAGAGGTGTCCTACCCAGTTTTAATTAATAAAAAAACAATCCTATTGACTAAAAATTTAATCTTACCTTAAGTATTTTGCCAATATGACCACAGAAATATCTCTGAACCAGACTGAAATGTGAGGCTAAGTTCTCATTAAGAACAAAACAAAAATAAACCTCACACAGTGGCAGATTAGAACCAAATCTCCTTTACTGTAAGTGGCAGAAGACTTTGGCAGGGAGATTTCTGGGAAGTTTTCTCACCTCTGGACCATACCATCTTCTCTAGTTCAGAACAGCCTTGAATTTTTACCCCCTGAGTTCCTTTGATTACTCCAGATGTAGATCATGACTTATAACAAGAGAGTAGGCTCCTTAGCCATATCATGCAGGTGTCCATTCACCCCAAGCATTTGCAAAACAAAGGTTGTTTTTCTTTCCTTCCTACTGTTCTTTTCCTTTTAGAGAGTGGAAGAACAAGTAAAATAGATGGCTGTACAAAGGAAAAAGCAGGGAAAGATTATTCCCTTTAGGGAGGACAGGAAACAGTTAATCTGAAACAAATGTAAATAATTACCTCCAGTCTCCAGTTCCTACAAGTAAGATCTAAACTGCATACAGTTCAAAGGGTTTCTTTGCTTTAGTGTTACTAGTGTCATACAAATATTGGGCCAGAGGCCCCATTCCTCCACTGCAGTAATGAAGCATCAACTATATTGAGAATGGGATGCACTAAGCACAGCTCACTGGAGCCCACTTGCAAGAACCCAAGATGAAGACAGTAGCACTTTGGTAAAAATACTGGCAGCCCATGATGGCGTGATTGATAGTGAGAAAAATAAAATTCCAGGTCCATCACCATATTCAGGTCTCCTAACTTCCAGGATGACTTTCCTTGGCATTGTCCTGGACTATTCATAGCATATTTTGAATATGGTATATGACCTACAGCCTACTGGCATTTCAGGACAAGAGTTTTGAAACTTCCATAATGTAACTCTTAAAAGTAACTTTATTTTATGGCTGCATCCCTCATTAGACAATTTAGCACTGATTGTCATTGATCATCAAATTTCTTCCCCCTTCACTCACATTTTCAAGGCAGAGGCCACAAGGAATTACATCCCAGAATATGTCAGTTCCTTCATTGACTAAGGCAGCCTCATATATTTTATTCTACCGAAGTTAAACCTCTTCTCTACCTTCTCATTTCAAAAGGTACAAACAGACAACAAGCATTTCCCAGCCAATCCTTGGCAGAGCTCCTTTAAACGCTACAAAGTCATTCTGCTTGCCAACTCATCTACCAAATACTTCCTTTTGAATTGGAATGACCCTCACTGCAGTAAATTTTTAAATATAAATGTAGTCAACAGACTGCCTATATTTGCCAAACTAAGAGCTGTACCTTTGTGAATACTTCTGTTCAAGTAAGCAGAGAATGCAAGACTAGGTGTTTATTTTATTTTTATTGATGATAATGTTGCTGTCTGACGGAAGGCTAAATGCTTAAATAAAAAGCCTCCTTGAAGTGAAGGTGAGCACAATCAGATACTTACGACTCAAGGTTTAATTCACCATATGAAGGTTAGTAAAGGAAACCATCAGAGACTACTTTGCACGATGTTACTAATGCAGAAAGGCTTGCATACCAATTGCAGCAACAGATTTTTATATAGGGTTGCTGAAACATTTAGAATGTCACAGGATCAATTTAACTGTCCAGCATCCAAACAATTATAAAGAGCAACCCTGAGCAAGCCTGCTTGCTAATTGTGAGCTAACACAGAACCTCAGCACTGGATCCAGGCAAACAGACCTTTATTATCACTAGAGAAACAAGAGAGAGTGTTGTAATCTTGGTACCTACTGAGGAAATATTTTCCTTGTGCTAGACTGGTATTTAAAAACAAATGCATTTTAAAAAATTATAAAATACAAACAAAATTACTGTATAAGAACAAGCATAAGCTCAGTAAACACTATATTGAAAAGTCTCCTTCACTCTACACTTTCAAATCAAATTAAAAAGTTATGTGTCTAATTCTGCTCTGAAAAGATTCCAAAATCATTATCAACCTTATGCAAGCCAGATTTTCACAAACTCAGGCTAGTGCTGTACGTAACCAGTGGACTTTTGCCTGGAATAGCAAAGATAAATAACAATGCTGTGCTTCAAGATGTCCCAGGACTTAGTTACAAATTAAATAATACATCACCTTCTTCAAGGAGAAATCATGTAGCTAGAACTCCATGAAATGTTTGATCTAGCTACAGACTAACTGCAGACAGACATCTTCACAGTGTTATTGTTATTGACAAAACTTTCACAACAGGGACACAACCTAATAAACCAGAAGGATCAATTATTTCTGCACTACATTCTTTACCATCTCAGTTCTCCAAGCCCTTTAAGTAATTTCCTTAGGAGTAATTCAAAGCAATGGCAAAGAGTCCTTGGAAAAGTGTGTTTAACTTTATCAGACTTCTGGAGACTTCTGTGAGCTAGGATCTGGTATTTATCAGCATATTCTGTAGTCTGTATAGCACATGCTTACATTAAGTACCAGTTTCTTTTCTCAGCAATTCTTCTATGAAAACACTTTTCTTTGGATAACATGGGATCATTTCAGCATCCCAGAAGAACAGCATCCCCTTCTCCCCCACATCCTCCCACCTGCTTGCATTCTCAGAAGCTGGCTCCAGCAGAAACAGCCCCAGCGCAGCCCATGCATCGAGTGGTAGGAACAATCGGTCCCAGATTCAACTGCTTCAGACAGCCACTGCACCTGCATCCGTATGCAGATGCATTACCTCATTGAGAGCTCCTTCAGAAGCAAAGCACTGATAAAACACCGACAGTATCTCATTAAATACCTGTCTTCACAAAGGTATCTGATCCTACATACATAAAATGCTGACATTTTGCCCCAGCATGTACTGGTTAGTCCAAACACTTCATTAGAAATACGAAGATATTTGAAAAAATTTCGTTTACAAATCTTTTCTTGCACAGTGGCCAATTCAGATCACAGTTCTCCTAAACATCATCTTCTATCAGTGCACAAACTTTATGCCTTTTTTAACCAATAAAATATGGAGGCCCTCTAGACACCTTGTCTTCACTGTCTCTCACAGAAGACAGTACAGTAGACAAAATTTTCTGGTTTATTGGCAGTTGATCTGAAATTAATGTGAATTTGGTCAACATACCAATGAAAGTAGAGCTGCTTGGAGCAGACCACCTCCCACACTTCAGATCTGATCACTGGAACATCCACCCAGCACGTGCAGCAAAATAGCGTAGTTGGAAAGACTGGAGTCAGGAAGCACATGGAACAACACATGCACAGTGGATTCTTGCAGACACCCTTCTGGATGGCGTGAAACCGCAGCAACACTGTTTCCGATCTTTTTAACCCCAGAGGGAGAATCTTGTACCAAAGCATATTAATTAAAACCTTAGTTCATCCTTTCTTTAATAGAGGCATCAAATTTGCATTTTCTTAACCAGTAAGCCGAAGTGAGAATCTAGTGATGAAAGTGTTAGGTATTTGATACTCCTTAGAATTACAAGCTTAGATCCAATCAGGAATCTATATTGAGCAATATGCTCAACTTCTTGAAATTTACTACAAGAAATCTTTCAATAGAATCAAAAAAATAAAAAAGGAAGGGGCACCAAGAAGGTAGTTATAGAAGGTAACAAAGTATGTTTGCCAAATTTTACCCAGCTTAAACCACCATTCTACCCACATTATATATCAAATGAATTAAATAATTGATCATCTTCCTAACGATGCCCAAGAATTATATTGATTGTGCCATTTAAAGAGACCAAAAAAAAAAAAGCCATCTTAATTCTTACAGTGAACATAATGAAAGAGTAATTACAGAACTACTGGATGGAAAACAATCACAGTATTTTAGTTAAAGAAGCTGAGACTAGTATAATGTACTCATCTGTTGTCTGTCATAACGAAAGCAGTAATTTGTTCCAATATCATTTAAGTATCTTAAATCATTTGGAATGCATGGTAAACTTCACAATGGCATTGCAAACATTTAAAAAGCCATAATTTTGTTGGGAATCTGAGTTCAGGATTAGGGTGGCAACAACTGGGTGTGATTAAAGTGAGACACTTCACTTTCAAAATTTCCAGGAGGGGTTCAGGGGTGGGGGGATGCTGTTTCCTTGGAAACTAGTCTACATGTATAGTTGCAGTGTTTAGTATGGATTAGATAACATAGTTACTACGAAACAAATATAATTACTCTTCTTTTAACTGAACAGATCTAGAATACAAAAATTTCCAATCTCTAAGAAACATAAAAGGATACTCAATAGGAAAGATCAAACAGCAAGAGCCCACAACCAGAGCAGAAGAGACCAGTCACCAGTGTCCAGGCTGTAAAGTAATAATGAGAATAAATTCCATATGTGTCCTCCCTTGTGATGAATGACTGCCAGAAGCACAGTTCAATCTTTTATTTGTTTGTTCTCCCTACAGTCATTATTGGTAGGATACGTTTCACTTGGCATAGATCTTGGAAACATGCTGCATTTCAGGAGAGCAAACTCATTTAAAGGCATTTTTGTTAACAAATAAATCTTTTATAAGGGCCACACACAAGATATTTACCAGGAAGCAAACTTTCAGGGGGAAAAAAAAATAGTATATACAAAATATTCGCCAATCAGCTTTTTTTTTAGCTTAGCTAATATTTTACATGTGTTCTGGAAGCTCAAAGCCCTGTGCACTTGGGTGATCAGCTAGGCAGGACTGCTCATGTGGTAACTTTCAAGTGGTTTTTAGATAGAATTTCCTGACTGAGTGGCCATAAGACCTTCCATAAGACACAGCTACAGAAGGTGTATGTTTTAACTGGATATATTTTAGCCCCTAGAAACATCTGCTCCTGACCTGGAACACACTTATGAATGCCCTGGATTTTACGATCACTAGGGGTCTCTAATGTCAGCAGAAGTACTGCAGCAGTCACTTGCCCTGCAGACATCCATGCACATGGTTAAGTCTTTGAATACGCACTCAAACACAATCTCCACAAAGAACACTAGTGGAAATCAGCTGAAACTAAAGGCTATAGCTACAGGCAAAAAATCGCATACAGTTTACACTGAAGGCAACCATTAAAAAATTTAAAGAAAAAAAAAAAGTCTGCACAGTTTTCATCATTTCACCTGCACTGTTGAATCACAGGAACCAATAAAAAGATTAGGAGGAAGAGAATATTTAAATCACTGTGTTTTTTTAAACACTTGAAACTATTACACATCCATGAAAAAAAATGATAGAAGGATAAAGCTGTTTAGGTTTTAAGTCAGAGACAGATCAGAGTCGGCCCTGGATTGAAAGTCTATTTAAATCAGTTCTTGATACAATAAATTACAAGATACAGAATGCAAAAATCCAATAGAAAAATTGCTCTACAGAACCAGATGTTACAGGAAACATTCCCTGATTACTAGGCACCTAAATAGCTGTCAACTCTCCTAACAACTCCATGTTAAAAGACACGTGCTGATGACAGAACAAAACCGCCACCATCAAGTTAAATCCAAGTTATGGGCCTGTATGCAATTAGTGGCTTGCCATTCCCGTTCCTTTTTCAAGACACACAGTTACTTAGTAGAAGGTGTTTGATAAGGAGATACTGAATAAGTACTACAAATTGTTGGTGAGAGCTTGTTCACATTTTAAACTTAATTTAAATTTCAATGTGAGGTGGTTTTTTTGGTTTCACTCATCACCAAAGTACTGCATTTTAGTGCACTATATTAATGTTGCCAAATTTCATTAGCCTGTGAAATTCAAAACCCACCTCTCCTTATGCAAGACACTCCATGAAAGAACATAAGCAGTACACCTCATGATTTGGAAAATATTCTCAATTGTCCACAAAAATTTGAAGTTTCCTATCACAAGTAAAAAAAGAAAAACAAAACTAAACTACAACCTTTTTTAAAAAAGTGTGCTGACAGAAAAATAAATGACTAATTTAAAATTAGTTCTCTATAATCACAGGATTCATCAGCAAACATTTAGATGTACTTTTAAAAATTGCTAGCTTTTAAGCATATTAAATACTAAAATCTAAATGTAGCCAGGTAAATGTTACAGACTTGCATAATATTAAGAAAGTCTTTGGCATCATTTAAAGCCGCTGTCTGGGTGCAGGGGCACATCAGTACGAAAACTATATTTTAAACACAATCTATGTAGGGTTAATGTCCAGTATATTTATTACTGTTACCATGGTATATGGTAGCATGTCAATTGTCCTAATCACAATGGAGTTGTGTCATACTACTAAAGAAAAACATAATTTATAGTAACTACCCATTTCTCATTTTTAGCAGTGATCTAGGACAAAGTCTTACTAGAGTATAATTCTTGCAGAATACAGCACTGTTGATGTCAAAATCTAATGCAAAAATTTCCAGTGATTTAAACTTAGTCTCAGATGGCATTAAGTAAAGAGCTCTAAATCAACTGAACACTCCCCTTAAATATCTATCATTTAAAGAACAAGATCACAAAGAGGAGGAAAAACCCCAAGATTTATCAAAGGTAAATGGGCTTCAGATAGCTTCAATACTCTTTGTGCTAGAAAGATACCACCGAGTTGGAGATGTCATATATAAAAACAGAGTTGTTATTTATAGTTGCTCCTTCTCTAAATTTAATGCTTAGCCTTCCAATGCAGAGTTACCATTTTTCCTCTTGTATGGAGACTCGAAAGGATAAAAAATGAACCTGCACTGAACACGTGCCTTTAACAGTCCTGTTCCTTTGACATGCCCATGCCCACTGGTTAAATCCTCTACCACCAAAACAACAGCTGACATCGCTGCTGGAACAATAGCTGCACTTAAACAGCAATTAATTTATTCTATATATAGATCATCGAATTATCCCTCAGGATAATTAGCAAAATTCAAGAGGCATTTTTAAAAATAAAGTCACAAAGACAGTAAATCTGAGCAAGACATCACTTCCTAACAATGATACAGTAAATTAGTATAAAGGACAATATTTCTGGCAATAAATGGCAAAGCTCTTAGAAAGGACCATATAAGCTCAACTTTCATTTCCTCCTCATTCTTAAAACATTTCTGTTTTCTGAGAACGAAGTGGAGAAGGTAGAACAGAAGTTACTAGGGAGGTATATAACCCATTACAAATGGATTTGACAGCCACATTTAAGCTTTTATGGTTTACACATATGTAGATATAAAAAGTAAAAGTCAAGTCTATGAAATTGTTCTGTCTCAGGTTTCAAAACTTCTTGAAGTATTTCCTACTAGTTTGGGTTAGCATCTTACCACACCTCTCATTGTGTATCCGTCTGTAATAAAGTCATTCTGCTGATTCAAATGTAGTAGTAGTAAAATTATGCTGAAGTCTACTAAATCAAAGCCATTATTAAAAATAAAGGTAAGTAAAACACTATAATTTATAGGTACACACTGAATACAGAGTAACTTACTACCGATAAAAAAACCAAAAAAACCAACTAATCTATGAGTCAATAGTAATCAGTCAGGTTTGCTCTCTAGGGTTTTTGGTACTGTCAAAAGCATTTAGGAATAAATCCAGTGATGAAGCCAGAGGAAACCCTTCCAACTTGTCTGTCTAGTGAACACATCTCAAGTAGTAGCAACCAAAAACTTGCCCAGGCAGTTTATTTGGAGTTCAAAAGGCACATAAAGTAATAATCAAACAATGGACAGAGAAGGACAACAGACAGAACAACAATCACTCAGATGATGTTCCTTATACCTTACCAGCTCATGATGAAAAGAACAGTTTTTTCTGGCTGCTGGGAGGAGGACACGGAGAACCAGAAGGCCCCTAAATAAAGCCTAATAGAAATGGAAATTATATTTTTTGTTTGTTTGCAACTTCACGTTTTCTTTAGATACCTTGTCTCTAGTTCAAATATTTATGGGCTTTCACTTTATAAAATTGGAAGAAAATTTCTAAATGAGGACATTTCAAAAATAAAAATATTCTTGTAAAATTTGACTTTTTGTGGGTACTCTTTAATGCCATCTCCCCTCCTACCCCCCATTTCACCATCCCACATCCATTTGGGAAAACAATACAAGCTCACGAGTTATTTCACTGTCATTAAATCTGTAGTTTTCAATGAAAAGTTAGCTTTTGGCAAAAACATTCCCTAAAGGGCGCTAAAATTTCAGGGAGTTCGGGATATGCAGAGAAATCCGTGCTCTTCCAATATTTGTCCGTAAGCAAGGCAGGTTCCTCATTGGTGCCAGGGAATACAAAATGCTTCCCCTTACAATACCTGGAGTAATATTTGAGGTCATGCCTCTGCTTATGCCTCTTCCTCTCTTCACTGTTCTTACTTCAGCAAACCTCCCACTGGAGTCAATTAGAATTTTGCTTGAGTAAGCACTACAGGGTATGGCCTGTTGGCATTAAATAAGTCATCATTTTTAATTGGCATTTTAAGTTCCATCAAACTACAGACTATACCTCATGCTGCCTTAGTAAATGTTTGCACAGGGTAACAATTTGGATCATGTTAATATTCACAAGTAATCCAAATATACACTGTACAAATACTGAAGTTAGGTGAGTTATTTCAGGACAAAAGACACCTAGATCTATTCTTCTTAAATTAGTATGTATTTTGAAAGTCATAAGACAGCCCAAAGTTATTTATTTTAGGGCATGCACATATTTCTTTTAGATCATTTGGTCCAGNTTTTAAGCACTTTGGGACTGGAATTTGTATGAACCTCAATAGATGTTCTAGAACATAACATCAGATTTTTTTTTTTTTTTTTTTTTTAGATCCTAAACCACTTAGCATAATATCATTCTGGATACGTGAAGGACAAACTTCACACTGATTGATGAACAGCCTATCTCGCAACTCCTATTCACACATGTGCTTCTGTTAGCTTCTATGGAAATACACATCGGACCCTAAGTTACTCTAACCTTCAAACCTAGTTTTTTCCCCCCAGTGTCTTCAAACAAAGAAAAACAGACTTTACTGAGTCTACTGACATATATTTC
>WAAD01005464.1:165-25295 GCA_013389945.1 Fregata magnificens
TGACGTAAGAGAAGTGATTCAAGTGTTTCAAATGCAACCTCTCCTCCAGATCACGGGTAGGGAGCAGGATGTTGCAATACAAGGCTCAGACAGATATCAGAATTAAACATAAGAGCCAAAGAACACAACTGTTGTGATAGAGCAGACCAGCTTCCTGACCCTGGCAGTGGGTAGGATGGGGTACTTTGGGAATGCATATGAAATGAGAATGAACACAATGTTTCTCTCTCTGCTTCCATTGACGCATCCTAGAGACTTCTATTAAACACATATTTGAATGGTGATGTTAAATGCACTGCAATAATGCCCCGTGGTAACCAATTTTATGACCTAGTAGAGGGATGAGACAGAATTGGTTGGGACTCTATGAATTTATTTGGGATGTCCAAGGTTAAAAAAACAAAACCAAAAAACTCTCAGAAAGTAATAAAATAGAAATTCTAATAAGATATCAGCACTTTCTGACATCTTAACAACTATATCTCAAAACAAAAACCCCAACAATAATCATCTATAATAAAAACATACTATGTGATAGCAAAATACGACAACCAGATAATATTGTTCTAGTAAAAAGTAATGGACTACACAGCTTCGTACATAATACAGTTCTATATATCTACAGATCTATGACAAAAGTCCTTAGCAGAATTTTGCTTGCGCTATAACAGAGCTTAAACAGATATCAGGAAGATCATATTGTTAATGAGAAAAATATATCATGATATTGAGAAATCTTACTTTTTTCATCAGTGGATGGAATCCTCAAAATAGCGTCAGGAGAATTTCCAGCAGAGGTATAAGCATTAATAGATATTATATACGCCTCTTCATTTAAAAGTAGAATAATTTTCTTATCGGTAGAGATGTTTGTCATTTTAAGTGCAGCATTGTTTTCTGGAAAATACTGTATTTTGTAGCCTAGAATTCTCCCAGAAGGTGGAAAGCTGTTTAATGGCTATTAAAAAAATATGCAGTAGTAAGTGTTTCACAGTGTTATTTGCACAATCAAAAGTATATACTGTATTAAAGAGTCCAGATCAAATTACAAAATCATTACACTATATTTAGAAAAGCAAGGTACTTTCTTCAGTCCCATCTTCAGGACAGTCAGCTGCAACAATTTCATTGAAGGAAAGGTTCAAAAGTCAAATACTGAGATTTGAAACGCAAAGAGCCTCTGGTCACTCTACTAGAAGACTAAAGTGAATTTAAACACAGCTTTGGTAAGCCGTATTATTTAAGAGCTGTTGTAAGTACTTTCAATCAGATTTTCCAATGATCTGAACACAATTAAGCCCTTCCTTTCTGCACAGATTACAAAACTCTATTCATCTACTGTTCAGTAAATAAAAGCCTCTTCAATTCTGCTTTAGTTCAGTGAGGTTTTTTCTGATGACAGCAAAACTCCCTGGCAGTTATATGTCCTAAAATACTAAAATACTTCAACACAACATCAGCTGCAGGATATCAGCATGATTATCAATTCACAAAAAAAGTATATACCTTCCACATAAGATGTACAGATCTACTTCCAGCTGAGTGTGAAGACTCAATTACCCTCCACAAGTCCACTTTTTCTGAAGGAGCTATTTAAAGACACAAAAATATCTTGAAATTTGTTGTTATATTAAAAGGATAGTGTAATATGGTAAAAACAACCAAAAGGTTTCAAAAATACAGCCTGAGAGCAACTTATTAAAAAGTTTTCCCTTGTGTAATGTTGTGCTTTTCCCTAATTAGTACGGCTTCTCTCTTTCCATAAGTTTCCTTCTGCTTTCTTTTATTTGTTANCAAATCTCCTCCACTCCTTGCTCTTGTCTTTCAGTTTCCCTCTTCTATATTTAAACAAAATACATATGTTCTGTTTAAACAACAGAATTCTAAATTCAATAGACTGATAATATGCTGAAAGTACAGTTTTCCATTATTAAATCCTAATGCCCCAAAGTATAACCAAAGAAAAACTTACTAAATAGTTAGCTTACCTTTCTCTTCTGTGCTTGCTGTTTTCCCTCTACTCCATTCACTCCAGAATATTGACACAACACTGATACACCGAATGGCAACTGAATATTCTGTGGAGTCCCACAGACCTGTGAGATTACATGATGCTGTTTTCTCTGTAGAATTCAGTGGGACAGTGACAAATTCCTGAAAGTAGATACACGAACAAAAATTATTCTGTATAAAATTACATGTAGACATATGACTTAGTTTTTTTAAAAACCCACAAAGAATGCAGTTTTCATGCTTCCCACCTCACTCCTCTGAAACTTAAAGTTACTTGTTTCGTATTTCGTTTTTCCGTGTAGCATCTTCATTCTTCCTGTAAAACTCTGGGGTTTGACAAACTTGAGCCAAAACTAGGTCTGTACTGACCGATCTGTGGCTTGAACTGTGTGCAGCTCACACATGATTCCAGAGCAACTGTGCTGGCACAGGAGGTGATGGATGACTGCAGTTCCTACTGGTCAGAAGCAACTGAGTAGTGCTAAAGCCAGTATCACCATAATGTCCTGGATGACTGCAGTTCTCATGGGTCAGAAGCAACTGGGTAGTGCTAAAGCCAGTGTCACCATAACGTCCTGGATACAGCTCCACCTCACAACACAAGCATCCCTGGGGAAGCAGTGATCACCTGCAGCTTGTGAGACAACTGGGTACTTGCTTCTTTTCTTGTTTTTCTTTTTGGAGTTACAGGGCCTTCTAGCTCTCAGCCATGTAACAGTGTGGCTGTAGGCCATCCCAAAGATTATCAACATATGATTAAAATGAAAAGACCAATGAAAACAGAAAATTCTTAGTACCAAGAGAAAAACAGAAGATGGAGCCTTTAAGTGGTGAAAGAAGACAAGAGTATGAGAAACAACTAATGNTGAAAGGAGTCCACTCACATCTCACTGATGGAAGTCAGAAGCTAGACTGTTGTTCCAAAACAAAAGGTGAAAGAAGACGTGAAAACTAGGAATTGGAGTTGATGCATCAACTCAACTGGACTGACAATGGGAAGCAGAAGAAAACAACAGGAATTATAGAAAGACTTAAGTGTTTGTGTACAGAAGGACTGGTATAATCACTACACCAACATTAACTTCTTCTCTTCCAAATTGCAAAAATTAATCAATAATTAACAACTTTTCTCCTCTCAAATTTCAGATGACTGAAACAGAAAGATGCTAAAATAAATGTTCAAGCTAGCTAAATTCGAAGGTCAGCAAAGGTAAGTTTTAGAATAAGGAAGATTCCCTCTTGGGAGCCAAATTGAAGTAGTAATGTCACGTAGATTTACAATAACAGGGCCAAAAACCTGTGAAGAACTTCTCTTCCACCAGTTGACCCTTCCAATGAAAAGTGAATCAAACTATAACAGTACAAAATGCAGACACCTACTCCTTTGAACACCGTAATGGGAGTGCACTGCCTAATGAAACTGAAAATTTTAGTCCATTCTGATCTCAAGAAACTCATTGTCAAAAATAGAAAACTGCTTCTATGAGAATGAATTCAGGGATCTACAAACCACTGCTAGGTGACAGGCTCTTTAGCCAACCTGCAATAAAGAGGGCTTCAAAACTATTATCAACCTCCTGCAGAACCTGACATAGAATTGCAGACACCCCCGACTACGTTTTAGTTACTTGCCAAAAGGCTGTTAACAATATTTAATTATAATTAGAAACTTACTATATGCAAGCAGAAAGATAGGTCATCTGTTTTTCACTCAGTGAAAACAGTTCACAGCAAACTATTTACACTGTTTTGGTAGGAAGGCTTAAAAGGTCAGGAAAATACCTGTCATTTGCTCAAACAATTTTTTTTTGCACATATGTGCAAAAGACGTAAAAACAGCTCCTATATCTAACTGATGATTTGAGGCTGTCTTTGTCGGCCATTGCCATTGGATTGGCTTACAGAAAAAACTACGAATGATGCCTGTCTAAGATGCTACTAAACTCACCGGATTTTTGCCTTTACTGATCATGGCTACTATTTTTTCTCTAGAACATCTATGGAAAATTGCAGGTAAGTTCTAAGGAAGAATATGGATGTAGACTGTATTTGATAGTGAAAAAGTAGACAGGTGATTTCTTAGGCACCTGCTGACAAATAGACACAATACACAATAATGCTGTAACTTCACAAAAACGTGAATGTTTTCAACATTTGGGAAGGATCTCCTATGTATGTAAGCATCACAAGGACACCAGTGTCTTGACTCCAAAGGGATAACCATCTTGAAGGGGTCTTCTAAATAAATATAATGATATATATGTATTCTAAATAAATAAAATGATAGCCTCCTATGATGGCATGACTGGCTGGGTGGATGAAGGGAGAGCAGTGGATGTTGTTTACCTTGACTTCAGCAAGGCGTTCAGCACTGTCTCCCATAACATCCTCACAGACAAGCTTAGGAAGCGTGGGTTAGATGAGAGGACTGTGAGAGGGATCGAGAACTGGCTGAATGGCAGAGCCCAGAGGGTTGTGATCAACAGCGCAGAGTCTGGTTGGAGGCCCATTACTAGTGGTGTTCCCCAGGGGTCTGTACTGGGTCTGGTCCTGTTCAACATATTCATCAATGACCTGGACAAAGGGATAGAGTGTGCCCTCAGCAAGTTTGCCAAAGATACCAAACTGGGAGGAGTGGCTGATACGCCAGAAGGCTGCGCTGCCATCCAGCGAGACCTGGACAGGCTGGAAAGCTGGGCCAAGGGAAACCAGATGAAATTCAACAAAAGCAAGTGTAAGGTCCTGCACCTGGGGAGGAACAACCCCATGCACCGCTACAGGTTGGGGGTTGACCTGCTGGAAAGTAGCTCTGCTGAGAAGGACCTGGGAGTGCTGGTGGACAGCAGGCTGATCATAAGCCAGCACTGTGCCTTTGTGGCCAAGAAGGCCAACGGTATCCTGGGGTCCATCAAAAGGAGTGTGGNGAAGGGTGGGTGTCAAAGAGGATGGGGCCAGACTCTTTTCAATGGTGCCCAACGACAGGACAAGGGGCAATGGGCACAAATTGGAACACAGGAAGTTCCAGCTGAACGTGAGAAAAAACTTCTTCACTGTGAGGGTGGCAGAGCACTGGAACACGCTGCCCAGAGAGGTTGTGGAGTCTCCTTCTCTAGAAATATTCAAAACCCGCCTGGACATGGTCCTGTACACCCTGCTCTAGGTGTACCTGCTCAAGCAGGGGGGTTGGACAAGATGATCTCCAGAGGTCCCTTCCAACCCCTACCATTCTGTGATTCTGTGATTAGTTCGGTTTCTAATACCCCGGGTGGCCCTGAGCCATCCTGTCCATCAGATCACATCGAATATTATATCCTGAGTCCAACAACTACTATGTTGTACCTACAGTAAAGATGCTTGCCATGAGAATGCGAGGAAGATGCTAATTAGGAACATCTTTAGTATCAGGAACTTTTTTAAAGCTCTAAGGACTACTATTAGTTACCCTGATGAATTCTTCTCTCCCAGAATTACAGATTTTAAATACAAAATACTAAGGTCAAGGCAGACGTCTCAGTTTAATGAACTTAAAAAACCCAAGCCAAGCAACCTGGCCCATTCTTGAATTTGGAAGAGGAAACAGTAAGACTGCAAACAGAATCACTTCCATACTGAGGAGCATTGGCATAGACCATCTGAAAGAAGCAAATGACTAAATAGTGTTTCTTCTATAACAGTTCCATTTAAGTGTCAGAAAGGCAAACTCAGAAATGTAACTTCCCTTATTTTCCATCTTGCAAAACTTATACTTTAATTCACTTGAAAATTAATGTGTCACTAGTCCACTTTAACCTGATTCAACTATTGTGGTTGGGAGTAAACACTGTTTTCAGCACCAGAATGCGACATGAAAGTAAAATATTTTGACTGACTGTGTGTGTAATCCCTTATCCTAAGGTGATCCCTTAGCCTTTCACAGAAATATATTCAGGAGTATGGTATGTACCAAACCAGACACTGAACAAAAGGAAGAGAACAATTAATCATAGACAGCAAAACTATGTTCTTAAGATCATGCATACTTCATTATGCTCCACTAAAATAACAAGGTTTTAATCATTATTTCCAACTACTTGTTGCCTTTTTTCTATTTAGCCTTTTATAACATTAAGAAATAAGTCACAAAAAAGCTAACATTCAGAAGAAAACATAGGTAGCTTACCGAAGAGTTTGAATACAAGTTTCTGTATCGAACCTGGCAAATGAAATCTTGTGAGGGGATAATCTTCTCAGGCATTTTCCAGGTTACTGTAAGCAGCTGCTTTACACCAGTGATTTTTTTAAGTGAAAGTATTTCAGGAGGTTCAAATTTCTCTAGAATGGAGAAACAAAAACACTAACAGGGGAAAACATTTCTATAAAAGTTCAGAATTGCTCCGTGTGTTCCAAGAACTCCCAATAATGTACGTCCTATCAGAGTATTCACATGATGGTCTATTTTATAGACATAACTCTACATATGGGAAGTTATCTATAAGAGAGATTGCACACATATTGATTTAATGGTGACAAACCCACTCTTAAATAGATGTGCAGGTTTCTTTCATCTGTATCAGTACTACAGAATACCACTCAGAGACAAACAGCAGGGAAAAGAAACAAAGCGGAGCTGGGATGCCAAAGTCCAAACTGCAGATGAGGGAAGAATTCAGTTGAAAAGGATTTGAGGGGGAGAAGAGTGTGAAGAAGACGATGGGACAAGAATGGATTAGCACTGAGAAAAGAGATGGCTGATACAGAGGATGTGGAAAGTAATGAGGAGCCACAGCAGGTCTGAACATAGGGAGTAAGGGAGCGTATGGCTGGAGAGCTGACAGAGTGCTGCAGCAAAAACAAAAGGGTTATTGATTACCTACACCAAAATGAACAGAGGAAAATGCAGCACAGCGCAGAAGGAGAAGAGGTAGACAAAATATTATTATTGCTCCTGGGAATCACAGAACAGGTGGGTTTTTAACATTCCTAACCAGAAGTAGAATAGCAGAGTACATGATGGGTCATCCTGGAGAAATGATATCATCACTATTCATTTACAGCCAGATATTGCACTGACACATAGTACCACTCAAAAATACAAAAGTACAGCCCAAGTACCACTTAGTTTGACAAAAAGTTTTAGTACATGGCCTTTTCTTGCTAATAATTGAAAACTTAGGAATTTATAACGGATATGTCAGACATTAGCTTAAAAAAATATTGTTGTAGTTAGACGTTTCATAGTATGAATACAGCACACTATCATTTTTCACCACTTCTCGGTAAGACCAAGAAATTGCTGACAAATGCTGCTGTACCACCAACCAGTTTGAAGAATTTTATGTGGAAAGGCAATCAACTAAAACACAACAAGAGACTTACTTCAACTAAATTGGAAGCATCCGAATTTTGATGAAAAAAAAATGGGAAGGATGAAATATTTTATCAAACCCTAAATGTAATTTCAGAGACCTTGTAATTTTAGCTAACAACTAAAATTAGATGGCACTTCAAAACTGAAACCAATTTAAACCCAAATAAAACCCAAATAATAGCTTCAAAACTATTATATTGAAAAATTGTTTTTTCATTATTTTCTTCTATGTAAACCAACTCCGATCACACAACTTGTTTCAGAGTTCTCTAATCTGTATGCTGTAGTGAGGGAAGAAGAATTGGGGAGAGTACAGTCAGCGCAACATACACTGCTTTATCTTTATTTAACTCTTTTTTTTTTAATTACCTATTTTTTCCATAGGTATAGGAACGCAGTCAGATAAGGCTTCACCCAAAACATTTTCAGCTTTCACCTGAAAACAAAAAGAACTACTGTATGGGGTATCTGGATAATAAAATGAACATGACTCCGTTTTGCTTTGGCAGGAGCCCACTGTATTTGGAAGAATCACCCCTCCTTCTGTCATTCTAAAAAAACAAAAGAGAAAAATAAAAGGAGTTAGAAATTAGAGGATTTTCTTAGAATAACTCAAACTGATTGTTGCGTTACTATTTAATCATTATTTATATGTTTTTGAGGTTGCAGGACATTTTTATCAGTGAACATCTCCTTAGATGATATGTTTATGCAAACAAATACTCTCTCCTAATTGCACTGCTCTTGCAAGTGAATATAAATAGCTCGCACAGACCCAGTTAGTTTTAATTGCAATAAGTAAGACAACTTTCCAGGAGCAGTAATGAAGAGTAAAAATGCCTTACTAGGGGATCCATATGCTATTATTATTTTAGATTAAAATCTCAAAGAGAAGTAAAATCATGTAACTCCACAAAAGACCTCGTTTAAAAAGACAGATAGATAGATATAGCTAGTAAAACATGTCACATGGAACAATGTGATAACAAGTTTTTATTCATCTTTTAAATATACAAAAAGAAAAGCCAAATGGTACCACTGCCAAGCTGTTACAAGGTAATAGAAATTTGACAGACTTTCCTGAAAGAACACATTGATAATACAGCATAGACTTTCATAATAAGAAGTGTGGGATGCAAAACTAACAAAATTTGTTTCATTTTACCAACCCAGAGAAATTCTTCAACAGATAAAAACTCATATATGGGGCCTGTGTTAAACATGTCATATTATGCAGTAAGCAAGCAGATCATTCGTGTAACTCAAAAAACAGTTTGAGGTTGCTATTTCATGAACATTTTTAAGCTAGTGTAAGCCTGCACTGCTGCAAAAGGAAGCAGTCCTACCTTCCCTAACATGCATAGCTGTTTGTTTCCACCCACAGCTCTCTGCCCCCTTGTACCAGTGCTTTTGTAGTCATATGGTAAACTCAGCTGCGGAGTTATCTGGATTAAAATTAGTGCTTAGATTTTACTGGAAATAGTTCTGCAATCCAATTCACTGTGTGGTTAAAGAAGAATTTGTGCTGCTACAGGAAAGAACAACATTGAAACTTACTTTCAATAGCTGTTCTAGTTTATGGTTTCACAAACTCAGCTAAGTTACAAAATGCAGAAACACTAGAAGGAGCAAGAAAGTTCCACCTAATGAAGGTGGAAGCCTAAAAAGGAGATAAAACTAAGATGTTTTCCTGCCCTACCATTTAAATAAAAAATATTTCAAATAAGAAGATGCCTCCTTTGGAGTCTGAATTCCTTCCAGTTCTCAAGAATCATTTTAGACATTTCAGAAAACTCTTCATGAAATCATATTACCTAGAGTCTTGATTAGGCAGAAAAAGAGCACTACAAGCAGCACTATTATGAACAACAGATTGACGGGTATATTTGGCACAAAATCTGTGCTGTCACCTTCAAAATTGTATCCGAGATCTGCCTTGGAACATCACTGATTTCACCACTTTCACAGTAACTTATGAAAAAGTAAGCTCCTAAACAATATTTAAATATTAACAGAAGTTGAAAGAATCAAGTATTTATGCTTCTATAATGGGGTCACAAAAACACTAAAAAGCATAACACTACATAATTTGTATTTGTAAATACAAATCCCCAGATGCGAGCAATCCAAAAAGGACAAATAACTCTGGATTCTTTCACTGAAACCTTATGACTCCAAAGGTCCCTAGGTTAAACCCTACTGGTGTCAAGCAGAATAACAGGGGCTTCAATAGGTTTAACTGGGAACTGTTTAAAGTAGAGGAGGAAGTAATCTCTTTTACCCATCCAAAACGAGGATAGTTAGTAACACAGAAAGTTTCTGGGTAACACTCCCACAAAGTGCCTCCATTCTCTATTTGTACCTAGGCTCACTCAGCTTTTGATCTAATTAGTAATGTTACTTCAAGGAAACAAGTGAATATCAATTCTGATGTAAACATTTGTCCACTGAATATTGGGTTGAGAATGCTCGTTTCCCTTATATAGCATACTAAAAAGGTATCAGATTGTAACTTTTTTCAACCATTACCAACCCCAAATTAATTGAATTTACTGAGGAAATGCCATGACTGTGAACTCCACGATGTTTCCAGGCTTTCTTTAAACAGAAGTCACGATATGAGCTGGTGGTCTCACTCCAGCAACCCAGTTCCCAATACATCCTATACTTACATTTTTCGGTAAAGAGTATAGTTTGTCGTAAGATTTGTTTCTCTTCCTGAAGTCCAGGTGCAGGTAAGTTCAGCATCAAAGTAATAAATGCAGGAAATATTTCCTGGTGTGTCCGGTGGAACTACAATGACAAAGGTTAAAAAAAAAAAAGTCCAGCAGAAATAAGTAACTTTAATGTACAACTGATTTTGTTGGCCAAAAGGCAGATTATGGCAAACTTCACTAAGTGTCTTGCATAGCACTTCATTTTATAATTTCTTACTGCCCTCAAAACTCCTGACAGAACCAAAATCAAAATCACTCTTTCTTTCCCTGGAGNATTTGGCACAAAATCTGTGCTGTCACCTTCAAAATTGTATCCGAGATCTGCCTTGGAACATCACTGATTTCACCACTTTCACAGTAACTTATGAAAAAGTAAGCTCCTAAACAATATTTAAATATTAACAGAAGTTGAAAGAATCAAGTATTTATGCTTCTATAATGGGGTCACAAAAACACTAAAAAGCATAACACTACATAATTTGTATTTGTAAATACAAATCCCCAGATGCGAGCAATCCAAAAAGGACAAATAACTCTGGATTCTTTCACTGAAACCTTATGACTCCAAAGGTCCCTAGGTTAAACCCTACTGGTGTCAAGCAGAATAACAGGGGCTTCAATAGGTTTAACTGGGAACTGTTTAAAGTAGAGGAGGAAGTAATCTCTTTTACCCATCCAAAACGAGGATAGTTAGTAACACAGAAAGTTTCTGGGTAACACTCCCACAAAGTGCCTCCATTCTCTATTTGTACCTAGGCTCACTCAGCTTTTGATCTAATTAGTAATGTTACTTCAAGGAAACAAGTGAATATCAATTCTGATGTAAACATTTGTCCACTGAATATTGGGTTGAGAATGCTCGTTTCCCTTATATAGCATACTAAAAAGGTATCAGATTGTAACTTTTTTCAACCATTACCAACCCCAAATTAATTGAATTTACTGAGGAAATGCCATGACTGTGAACTCCACGATGTTTCCAGGCTTTCTTTAAACAGAAGTCACGATATGAGCTGGTGGTCTCACTCCAGCAACCCAGTTCCCAATACATCCTATACTTACATTTTTCGGTAAAGAGTATAGTTTGTCGTAAGATTTGTTTCTCTTCCTGAAGTCCAGNACTACTTCTCAGAAGTACTTAACTAAGTGGGCCTGAAGGTATTTTTGCAGTAACTCTTTAACTATCTTATATCAAACCACTACATACACTGTCCTGAACCTCTAAGTATACCCCTCACAACATCCCTGTAGCTGAAGGACAGTCCAGAGAGAAAGAGGAAAACAAAGAAACAGCACAAAAGTTCAGGAAAAGGCATTCTCTGAAAGATAAAACTCCTCTTGGTTCCTTCCCAGAATGTCTAACCACACACCTGTGAAAAGCCCTAATCTGAGGAGCCTGCATGACCTCAGAGTGCAGAAGATAACTTCTTGGGAAACACATCTATATGACCTTGAACAGATCGCTAATTCTGGACTATCTTATAAGCAAGATAGCACAAAGAAAACAATCCTCTGCAATCTCTATAGTCTGAAGTCATCCACTAAAATATAACACCCTCAAAGACTTCTTTGCTAAAGCCAGACTTCTTCACTCGACAGAAGAAATTGGAGTTGAAGGGAAGAGAACTGCACCCAGTGAAGTAAACTGGTTGAAAAAGCCCTCTTTCCAAAATAGTACTTTTCTGTCCCACCTAATATAATACTCAAAAGAGCTTTCTTTTATTGACAAGCTTATGGCACACTAAACTTTGCAGACAGGCAATACCTTCTGCTGGTTTTTATTACACAGATGTATTTTTCTGCATTTATTGCTTCTTCACTAGAATGGGACCCCCAGGCATAAATTAGTATAATCTGGACTTAATCTGTTCAATAAATTAGAGAATTTGTATACATATTTATCCTGTAACGTTCTCCATAAGAGACTGTAATTATAATCTCTTTGGAACACAGGATTAGAGAGAAAATCCTTCCTGAAGAAAGCAAAAGTTGGCTAGGCTAGACAAAAGACATAACCAAAGGGACAGACCCAGTATCCTCTGAACTCAACAGAAAACCTCCACTCACTTCAGCTGGCCAAAAGTCAGGGTCAGAGAGGTTATGGACCAGTGTCAGTAAGGAATGCCTGCAATTTCATGCTTTATTTCAGAAAAAAGGGAGATACTTGAATACAGGTGTCTTACAATGCCACAAGCTAAACAAAAAACAAGTAGTTGTTTTAAAAGTAAAGTTTTTGCAGTAAGTTATTAAAAAATGTTAAAATTCATTTCTCTGCATTTCTACTTACAGCCAGATTTAACTTCAGTGTGAACCAAAAGTTGTTCCTTGCCCAAGTACTTAGTGAAACATTTCACATGAGCTTCACTGTAAGTGAAATTATGGATAGTTATACTAGATACAGTCTTGTTCACAATGTTGTAGTTTTCCTGAGCAATCAATTCATGATTCAATTTCCAGATGATGTGGCTTGCTGTTCTGTGAGGTGTGTAGCGTTTTCCGAGGACACAAAATAGTTTCAGGGTGGATCCTCTTTCAATTTCAGGAGATGAAGGAAAAATGTCAGCATCTCTGATAGAGTTTTCATCTAAAAACAAAATCAAAGATATCCCATAACTTAATTCCTTTTTAAATACCAGTGGAAAAATGATAACTTACTTTGTTGTCTACAGATAATTTAATTAGACTTTTTCCATATGGAGTTCAAATAAAATGCTCAGTTAGTAACTCGAATCAGATATTGCTGTTTGGAAACTCAGTTCACACTAATTACTATATTACCATAGGTATTATATAAGAATTATGTTTCTATACCTTCCCAGAAATAATGGAGAAATTTCAACTCAAATGTTTCTTAATAGCTGAAAATGAAGAAAAGAGACTCTTGCCTTTAAATCTGTTTTTTAAAAACATTCCTATATGTAAAAGGTATGCACATCATTTAGATGTTAGCATTACTAATTACTATATCAGGAAATACATCAAACTGGTAAGTTTAAAATTTACAACCAAGCTGCAATATATTTCAATATCTCATTAGTACTTTTACCCCTCACAGAATTTATATTCCCAGATACAGTGCAGGAATTGTACGTAAAATGCATGTAAAAGGAAAACACAGAAGCAGCTGAATGAATGAATTCAGCAACAAATTTATCAAACAGTGCAAGAATCACCCATTATAGTCCTGCAAGGAGTTAGGTGTTTATTTTTTTGCTGCTACTTATTTCTTGAAGCCGAATTTCATAAATAAATCTGTTAAATAAAACCAAACCCCCCCAACTTTCACAGACAGAATTTCTTTCTAGAATGTAGGAATGAAAGGAATCAAATACTAAACTTTCTTCCTTGTTTTCTGGTAATTCTCTCCTTTTTGGGTGTATTAACTGCAAATTGCTTTTTACATTTCTTTTTGTGCCCTTTTTGTTTCAAAGTAATTATGTTTCAAAGTCATACTAATGCCTATTTTACACTCTACTGCACAAATTTTACTGTAAATCCATTGTAAGCAATTACCTGCACTGTTTCATATATTGTTCAAGCTTCTACAAACATATGCACTCCTCTTCTATGTAATCCCCAAAGAATTTGACACAAATGCCATTATACAATAAACTACTGTTGTGTGTTAATACTTATGTTAAATGTTAAATAATTGCTGTTGTATGTGATAAATTGCATGTGAACTTTCAATTATTGTCACAGAGTCATTATTTCAATCTGTCCTTGTGATTTCCTATTCTAACCTATACTATTCAACTTCATCAGATTAAAGTGGCACTGTTGTCACAAGAAGTATTTTCAATCCTCAACCACTCATTCACTGCTGTTATCCCCTTTGTGTGCCAGAAGTGCGTGCATAGTGAACCAAAAGGAAACTGATACAGATGAAAAATAAAAGCTTGGTGAAAAATAACATCATTCTCCATCCAGATCAGATTCCTCACTGCTTCACAACTAGCCACACAAACATGCACTCCAGCAGAAGGAGAGGGAGACAAGAGTCAGAGGGAGCGCACAACTACCTGCTCTTCCAACTTCAGCAGTTACCTGTGGAACTACCATTAAAAAAAAAAAAAACCAAAAAAAACTAAAAAACAAAAAAAACCAAACCAAAACAAAACCAAACAACTAATAATCAATAGTCACACAATGTTAGGTGACTTTTAAAATAAGCAATAAGAACATCAGCAGTCATTGCATAGATCTCTGAATAGGTAATATTTGACTTGAAACAGTCCAAAACCAGCAGACATTAACTGCATTTTAGGAGTTCGTGTGTTACATAAACATTAATTTGTTCCATCAGCAGATCTCCAAAGCTAGCAGCCTTTACAACCGAATAAGAATTGATCTATGGTATGACTTCCAGATGCAGATTCCCCTTCTATATCCTGTGCAACAGGGAAATGGCTAACAAATAAGTTTTCAAAGCCTTTTTATTTTTTATATTTTAAATACGAAAGAAAACAAATCCAGGCTATCCTGATCACAATTAACATTCCGTAAGAGGACATCCAGAGTGCCATAAATCAATTTTTCTCTCTATACTGTACACTACTTAGCCAATCACCTACTAACTTCTACTTTTAAAACACATTTTTTTCATTTTCAGAACTCTTTGAAATTTCATTTAGAGAAGGTCACCTTTTGGAAAACTTTCTTATAGCAAGACAGGTCCTAATAATCAAGAAACATACCTGCTATAGAGCTGCAGAGCAGGATAAACATCCAAATCAAACAGCTGAACATTTTGTTTTCAGTAACTATGGGCAGGAAATGCTGTCATAAAATAAAAATAAAAATAAAAATTATATACTTCAAGTAAAGATGCTCCTGTAATACTCTGTAAGCATTTGTATAAGAGTTAATAACGCTGTTCGGCACTTCTCGCTTGCATTCAAGTATCACTTTCTCTAAGTATTACTTTCCTGCACAATGGGAGAAATTTGATGCAGTTTTCCTAAGATAAGTGTATACATTTCCTATAAGGAAGAGAGAGGTAAGTGCACCTGAAATCCTCCTGAGGGCAATCCAATCCACCTAAGTAATTTACCTTCCAAGGACGATGTAAAGAATTGGTAAGAAACAGATCTACATCCACTTGAAATCCAGCCTGCCCAGCTATCTTCTGAGCAGATTCACTTAGCAGAGTGAATTCTTTTGAAAAGGAAGGCTGTTGCAGGAGAAGGGAAGATCCGCATATCCTGTGCACCACCACCTAATAAAACAATTGTTCAGGAAGTGGGCAACAGTCCCAGGTCATCATCCACCCAAGAGAGGGTGAATTCACATTGGTTTTATCCCAGCTAAGTGTCCCAGGCACCAGCGTTGAGGACACTCTGCAAAGGCAAGGGAAGGCACCACTCTTCGGCTTACTCTTTGAAGCTGAACTGCTGTGCAGCCGAAACACCCCAAAACTCTCGGGTAAGGAGGAAAGCAAAGTAGTAGTATGACTTCTTCTAAAGCTTCTAGGGTTCCAGGGGACAAATGACAGAAATCAAACACTCCCCTTGCCTCAAGCATTGCTGTCATCACTCACAGAATCACAGAGTGCTTGAGATTGGAAGTAACCTCTGGAGGCCATCCGGTCCAACCACTCTGCCCAAACATGGCCACCCAGAGCCAGTTGCCCAGGATCATGTCCAGATGGATTTTGAAGATCTGCAGGGATGGGAAGCCCACAACCTCCTCCAGTGCAAGGTCATCCTCACAGTGAAAAAGTGTTTGCTGATGTTCAGGGTGAACCTCCTGTGTTTAAGTTTGTGCTCATTGCCTCTTTTCCTGTCACTGGGCACCACTGGAAGGAGCCTGGCTCTGTCCTCTTTGCAACCTCCCTTCAGGTATTGATGAGATCCCCAGTGAGCCTTTTCTTCTCCAGGCTGAATAGTCCCAGCTCTCAGCCTTCTCCCATATGACAGATGCATTGGACTCTCTCCAGTATGCCCTAGTCTCTCTTGTACTGGGGAGTCCAGAACTGGACACAGTACTCCAAGTGTGGCCTCACCAGTGCTGAGCAGAGGGGAAGGATCACCTCCCCTGACCTGCTGGTTACAATCCTCCTAACGCAGCCCAGGATACCACTAGCTTTCTTTGCTACAAGGGCACATTGCTGGCTCATGTTCTACCTGGTGTCCACCAGGACCCCCACGGCCTTTTCTGCAAAGCTGCCCTCCAGCTGGTCAAGCCCGCGTCTGTACTGGTGTCTGCGGTTGTTCCTCCCCAGGTGCACGATTTGGCACTTCTCATTGTTGAACTTCATGACGTTCCTGGCAGCCCATTTCTCCAGCTTGCCGAGGTCCCTGTGGATGGCAGCATGACCCTCTGGTGTATCAGCCACTCCTCCCACTTTTGTGTCATCAGCAAACTTGCTCAGGGTATGCTCTGCCCCATCATCCAGATCATTAATGAAGACGATAAACAGGACTGGATCTAGTATTGACCCCTGGGGTGCACCACCAGCCTCCAACTGGACTTTGAGCCACTGATCACCACCCTCTGGGCCCATTTGTTCAGCCACTTTTCAACCCACCTCACTGTCTGCTCATCCAGCCTGCGCTTCATCAGTTCGTCTGTAACGACCCCTGCCTGTAAAGCGGCCCAAGTCCAACGTGAAGGGCAGAAAATGTTGCAACCCAGACTACTCCTTTGGCTAGTAAGTAGGAGATGTGCCTGTAGAAAAATAGAGGTTTCAGATCCCCTTCAGCAGATGAGGGCCTAGGGCCCAGTATTCCTACTTACTGGACAAGTAGCTCTAGCTACTGTGTTCATAAGCAAAAGGTGGGCATTACTATTGCTGCAGTTAGTTAGGGTCCCTGTTTCACGTTAGGTTTTCAGATTTATCTGAGGAGCTACTGGAATTTCAGCTCTCCATGTAAACCTGTATCTCAGGAGGGCTCCAGGTGGGAGGCAAGTGCTATCTCCCTAGAGCAGGTACACCAGCAGCTTTCAGACCAAACAAGGCGTCTCCTCCTCCCACGGGTTTGGACAATGCTAGGAAGCAGGTGTGCATCAGGTCGCTGTTTGAGCCAGAGATCTATAGGTGGGATATAGGCAGAAGGGGTTCTGCCCTACGTTATGATCCTTTCCACAAAAACTTCTTGGTTTTGCCACAAAATGAAGTTTTACAGTAATCTAAAAGAGAAAAACGTAGTAAAAAAAGTCTTTTGTGCTCAGCTTCTGCCGGAACTCATCTTAAACATTATTTTCAGTCTGTCTCAGGAAGCATTTTATAAACTTTGAGGCTATGACAGTGCAAAACAGGAGGAAAAAATGAAAAGGACACATGGGATAAAAAGAGAAATGAGGGACAAGTTTTGCCCAGTGACACGCTCCTAAAATATAGCTGTAGCAAGATGTGTACCAACAATAAACAAAGTAATTACAAAAAGCGAATCTATTACTACTCTAATTACCTAGAGTGTAAATTCTTGTTCTCAAAGCAGTAAAGACGAATTACACTATTGATGGCAATAAAACCAAAGAACCCTAAGCAATTGTTCCAAGTGTTCTGCACCAGTAGGTGCAGAATTAAAAATAGATGCGTATTTAAAAATATTTAGATAGTTATTTTTAAATTTTAGAATTAATATAGTGTATAGCAATGTTGATGAGATACTAGAAGTTCCACTCGTTAAAGCTAAGAATATGTTTTGTAAGCACTAAAGTCTGCATTTATTCTTATATTTTTTAAAGTTTAAGAAAGATACCAAAGTAAAAAAAAATCAGTCCCAAAGACATGGCTACAAGAAAACTATATTTCATTCAAAAATAAAGAAAAATCATAATGATTACTCTAAAAAAAGGCTTTGCCAACTTCATAGGAACACAGACCAATGATTGCTATACAGCTGTGGTAAACACTGATGTAGTCAGTACTTCATTAGCCAGGAGACTAGTGGTTGCAGAAAACCAACACACTTCAGAGATGATTATCAACATCAACAAAACCAAGCAAAATAAACAAGAGCACTACAAGATGATGTGCTTAATCAAAACTATCCGACAAAGGACAAATAGTAAGCCAAAGACAAATCAATAACAAGCTACAGATGCTACACTGGCATAAGCATTTTTTTTTTTAACTTTAAAAAGCAAATAATTTTATTAGTCAAATAAAATGTTTTTGCAACAGCTCTATGAATATGGCTTTAATCCTGGAGGATATACTCATTATGAGAATACCAAATCCTCTTGGTGGCATGTGAAGATAAGCATACATATAATTGTTCACAGGAAAGAGTTTAACACACTTAAAAATAATAAAGCTCTAGTCTTTCTTTTCTGTAGAACTTAACTGCTAGGAACATGTAATAAAAGCTCAGTGTGCATGCTGTATTGTAAAGACTTCATGAAATAAAACCAATAGTTCAAAACACAGGCTTTCCACTTGTCTGCATCAACCATAGAATACAAGGTTTACATATTATGGCCGTGACTAATTAAAGAATTTCCCCTAGTGATTGACTTCTTCCTTAGATTCACCAAACATAACTACACAGTAACAAAAACCAGTAAAAGTTGCCATAAGATTAGATAACAGTATGTCAAGAAACAACTGCTTCCATAACATATAGGCAGCAGCATCATTTCAAACATATGCAACTATAAAACAATCGAGCAAAAAGAGAGAAAAGTAGCATCACCACAGAGCAGCTGTCAATACTGAACTTGATTACACTGCTCTAAGTAAAAAGTGCTAACAGGTTTTCCTACTTTGTGGACTACTCAAAAAAACCAAAAAAGAATCAGCTAATACCAAGAACAAAACGAAGATCATGGTTGTCGCCAGGTAGGAAATGTGAAGTCCCTTCCAGCCTAGGAAAGAATCAATTTACGAAACATTTTTAATAAAATTAACAGTTCATTTCAATAGACGATCCAGTGCAAAAAAAGCAACCATGAGTTGGCATGGACACTGACTTTATCTGGGAGCAGCTACCCTTCTTCTGGAAATTGAATTATTCTATAGATCTTTGCTGAGAGTTTGTGAGAAAAATGAAAAGACAGTTACGAGCGGAACCACGGTCTTGGTTAAAGTGTAGAACACTTCAAAGGGTGCAAAAACTCTGCAGGGGGACAAAGAACAGTCTGCTACATAAAAAAGAAAAGAAAAAAAAAAGAAAACAGGAAAAAGCCTATTAACAAACACTTCCCACTGTCTTTTTTTGCTTACAACTAGGCAAAGCTCTAACAGTTTCTGCTGATATTCTACATACACTGGTTCGCTATTTTTGAGGGGACATGAGACAGAAGAGGCTGCATTTCAGCCAAAATAGTTAAGCTATTTCCAAGAATAAGGAAAACATTTTTTTAATCATATTCTGTTGACTAGCTCCAGCAATCCCACACTTTTTTAGCAAGGAATTGGAACAAAAAAAACGTTGGGAAATCATAAAAACATTTCTGAATTATGCTTGTGCCAAAAGTACCACATACCACCGCACACTCCACCACAGTGGAGCACAGCGCTAAAAGATCAGGCATGGCAAATCTGGCCGTGATGACAGGTTACAAGCCTTTGAAAAATTCTAGTTCCACATGCTCACCAGAAAGCTTAAACAGCCAAAGATCCCATCCACGCTCAGCGACCAGTCCTTTTCCTGTACCCATACCTACCTATTCCCCCTTTTCTAGTGCTCCTCTAGCGCTCATCACACACTAAGCGACTTCTGCTTGCTAAAATAGCAGAAAACGAAGCAAAAAATGTATTTGTGCTACATTAGCAAATGTAGGCAACTTGCTACATGATTTGACAGGCATCCAAGCTGGTGAAAAAGAAGAGAGGACTGCGGAGAGAGACCTCCATGACATTTCTTCCCAGCTCTGAGCTGTTAATTTGCTTCAGTCCTGATCCTATGTTGCACCTCCTTCCACTTCCTCCAATACCAAATAGCAGCCGGTTATTTGACATGCCAGCTGCTAGTCACTACATGTCAGAGACCAGGGTAGTGACTCAGCAGGTTACAACCCTGCTCAGGTCTTGCGTGGCTGTCACTATACCGATACGTGACTAACTAGCTCTTTGGCTGTTTACTTAAGAGATCACACGTGTAAAAGTAATGAAAGAACTTTCCTGAGTGAAAGTCATATCATAAATTCAGAAATGCTTCACTTAAAGATACCTATAAAAGCGAACTTCTGATAACTGAACAAATAGCATGAACAGAACAGTCTTCTTTAACTATTTAAAAAACTGATTCACCAAAGCCAGATTTCTTGCAGGAAGGGGAAATCTCAATGAAGGTCTCATTAAACAAAAATTGTGTAACATAGTTGATGAAACAAGGCTTTCTCAACACCTAAAACTCTGGTTTTCCATCTTCATTTTGAAAGTTAAGTTGTGTGGAAGAGCTATGGTTTAAAAATTTAAAAGAATAAAGAAGTCAGAGGAAAAAATTACCCAAAGTAAGTTTTCCCCATACTCTAGGACTATTTCTTAATTATCCTTCTCCCCCATTTCAGGACAGGAAAGCTTTTCCATTCAGATCCAATTCTAAGATTGTTTTTAGCTACACAAACACACACTTCTGCATCCAGTGTAGCTGTTACACCATGAATAAAGAACATGGTAGATCTATAAATGGACAGGCAGTATACCTTTAGCCTATACAAAACATAAGCCCGGTCATCTTCAAGAATTTCTAACACCTTTGCTGGAACCTGACAGGACATCTTTTCCTACTAGGTCTGACAC
Source organism: Fregata magnificens (assembly GCA_013389945.1). Classification (NCBI taxonomy): domain Eukaryota; kingdom Metazoa; phylum Chordata; class Aves; order Suliformes; family Fregatidae; genus Fregata; species Fregata magnificens. The sequence continues at coordinate 20,936 of WAAD01005464.1, forward strand.
TCTTCTAACAACTATGAAAGAGGAAAGAAGCTGAATAGCCATTGCTGTCTTTTATTTAGCCTTTAGTAGCAATTGCTACAGCTCTGCCATGCCAGCTACCATATGGAAAGACGGACCTTGCCCTACATGAGATCAATCCACGCTGAAAGCCAGGAGCCTGAGCCTGCGCTCAGCCCCACTGGGCCACCCAACTGCGACGTTATGCACAGATGCAATTGGAAAAGCCATAACCATCAGCTTTCAGAACTCCAAGATTCAAATCCACCAGCATTTACAAAAATCCTACAGGGAAAGAGGACATTTCAGGCAAACAATCCAAATATGAACTTCAGTCTCCTTCCTAGGTAACAGGGCATAGAAGCATCAGCTTCCAGGATTGATCAGGATTCCATCAAGCACGAGTACCAGCAAGCATCAGAAGAGGAAAATGGAGGTTTCTCTACAGAAGTCAGAGAAGAGAATGGCATGGAGGAACATACTGGAGGAAGCAGTAAATATGAGGGACAGCTAATTGCTTTTCCCAGCTCTCTAATTCCTATAAATCATGCACTGACAAGCACATCCATGGGAAAAGCAACAGACATTGTATTGAAAGATCTTGAGCACGCTGGTTTCATAACCCACAGTCCTTAACTGAGCTAAAAACAGTCAGCTGAACCTCAGACCAGGATGAATAAGATTTAAATTTTAACATTTAAATAGAACTTGATTTAAACAGGACTTAGGCACGTTTTCTTCTGAAAAATAAACCTATTTAAATTTGAAATTTTGACAGCCTACCTTAAAAGATAATGCTATCATAATCTACTAAAATCATTAAAATTAAATAAATTCAAACAATACATAGTTATTGAGAAAACAGAAACCACTACGCTTACAGGAGCAGCGTGGAGCAGAGCCCCTTGAAATGCTGTGCCAACTTTTGACCGAAGAAACTTGTTCTAAAAATGCCTCGCGGGGCGGTGGGGGGGGAAGAAACAAAGGCTGTATTCATCAGGTTCAATGACTTGTTAATTTAAGAGCTGCAAATCAACCGGAAGCTGAAAAAGCATTTGCTCGTTCAGTCTCTAAATAAAAAACATAGGCACAAAATGATAAGATACTTTTGTTCTAAAATCCTGAAGGACATAGTGACCAGGAAAGGTCAGTTCAGTTAATAACTGCTGATAACATTTATTTTGTTTAGTATACCCTAGAGCTACAGATGCAAAACATGTTTTGATAAACCCTTTTGTTAAAAAACAGTATTTAACACCATATTGAATATTAATACATTTTAATATAAAATGCTGTACATTGTATTTAAATTACAATTTTTACCTAAATGCAGCTTGATACTAACACAGACAAATAATTAATCCATATCTAGTAGATAGAATATAATTCATTATTCTCTGAACAAGCATAACAAACAAGCCTCTAAATATATCTTAAGGTATAAAATGCTAAAATTGCTAGTTAATATATTATACCTCATAATAAAAACTTAATTTTTAGGTAAAAAGCTTAATGCTACAAACACGAAACAAGATTTAATTTCTTTATTTTTACATATTGGTCACTTCTTTCATTTTAACTACATGATGATATCCGATTTGATAACTCTCACTAAAAGAAAGGCTAGGCCATCAATATCACTAGAGCTGAACGTTGGTGATACTACCAGAGAACTGCAGCTCTCATAGCAGCACTGTCATTCCTTGTTCTTTTTTCACTGAGAAAGAAAAAACAGTCAAGCTGGGGCTTAAACAGGCTTCATGTACAGGTCTGGTCTTGGAACTTTCTTCTTAGGCTGTGTTTGAGGGACTACAAAATCTGTTTTGGCTACAGGAGTCTACTTTGAGAGATGATTTTGTGTCAGACATTTTCAGTTACTAAGACATTATCAGATAGAATGGTTGCCTTTGTGCCCCCTCCTTGAGCACCCTCACGCAAAACAAAGGTGGAGAACAAGCCTCTGCCATGGTAAGCAACTAGGTGACAAAAATGGATGGTCAGGGCAGGAGGGTCCATGCATTGAGCTTTGAAGAAACGTACAACTCTCATCGAGAGAGGGTGGCCAGATCCAAATCTCTTACAGTTGCCAGATTCAGGTGGTTTTAACCTGAAGTTTGTACAGAATACACACCTGTCAGGAAATCAGAAGGAAGACTTTCTGTACTACTTCAGAGCATTAGTTCACCTTGTCCAGCCTTGCCTCTTAAACTAAGACCAATTCCAGATGTTCCAGAGTAAAACACATGTCCACTTAAATAATGTTAGCAAGCTGCGTTTTGCAAGAAAGCAAATAAAAACTTTCCTGGACTGTTCAGGGAATCAGCTACAGCCCCAAAATGCAAGATATAATTATAATCCCTGTCCTACTGCAGTGCTGCAAGTGTTACGAGAACGTAGAGGACAATGCAGGCAACCCTGTGCTCCCACAGGCACAAGAAGGAAAGAGAACAAAATGAGTGCAAAACGTCACTTTCGTACTTTGTCACTCAGAAAAGATGACCGTGACCCCGCAGCTTACCTGTACACATAATACACCATTCTGAAAAAGAGATTTAATCACATGTTGTAGAAAACATTATAAACTCAGACTCATTACAGACTCAGCTAATAGTGAGTTTTGCGCTTATACTACTATTGCATCACTCATTCTTGTTTTGAGGAGTTAACTTGGAATATAGACAATACCCACACACCATTTCACCTCATACCTTTTTCACAGTGATTAAGAAGCTTGCTTACACTCCCATTATCAAATATCCTTCTCCATATTCATCTCAACCTTATACAAATCTAAGGAATATATATTAAGTCCTCTTCAAAAGGTTTGTTTTCCCTTTCTTTTGGTTATTTTTTTATATTCTCTTTTGAAGGTCCTCCAGTATATCACACCCTTCCTGAAGTGTGGACACAGTATCTGAATAGTCAGAGCTAAATTTACAGAAGTAAGCTACGGTATCCATTGCATTAATGCAGTGAACGTGTAACATGACAGGGAAGCCTGTTAGCTGTTAGCACCGCTAACCTTCACCTATTCCTTACCACCTTTCACTGCTGGATGCTGAACACCTCATGTACCTCGTTATAGGAACTTAAGATCACTACCAGACGCTTACCTGCTATTCCTATTACCGTACATCTAAGCAGAACGTCAGCGCTTTTTTTCCCCAACAGAGGACACAGTCATCTAAAACGGTCTTTACATTACTACTTTCCACGAGTTTACTGTCCTCTTGAGCATCCCCTGTATTCTTTGATCCCAAACATATTTATGTTGGCGTTGACATGCATAAGACAATTACCATATCACCCTGCTAATTCAGATCATCTCACAAAGGTTATATATCCTGTTTTTTCTTTTGTTTACTACCTGTGCTGTAAACTTTACTAGCAATATTTTTATACCCTAGTCAAAACTGCTAGCTGAAACATGGCACGATAGTGTGAAACCAGGCTCCATGGGACATACTAAAACCAGCTACGTTTTGAGATCTCCCAGTACAGCATTTTTTAATTGAAAATGTTCCCTACAAGCAGCAAATAATGCAAAAAACTTACCAGACTTACATGATTATTATAGAAAAATCAAGACCTTTAATATTCAATACTGTAACCTCTATGATATAAACCTAAAGCTATTTTCCCCCCAGTTTTATCCCTTTTGAAACCTCTTTTGTTACTGATTAGCCTCTGCCAGAAAAATCTGAACTGACCATTCAGTTCTTTTGCCCAATACATGAAGCTTTCTTCAAGCATGAAAACATTCTCTTGCCTAGTGTCTTAATTCACAGAGAAAAGCTAGAAGTTGGATTTCAACTATTTTAGACAATCACCTTCAAGAAACAACAGTCACACAGTCCATTACAGATGACAAGTTCAGTGCAGCTTCCCCAATTTAAGCATGAGTGCGCACAGGTGACATGACGATGGATGTGTACACAAACAAATCACTAATTCATTCTTTCCCAGGAGGCAGAAATTGTGCACGCACAGAAGCAGCATGGGGCCAGTGTATTTAAATCCGATATGCCACTTTGAGAAAATCTGAGAGAATACAAAAAATTTAAGGAGCCAGCAATTAGGAAAGAGTTTTTACTGGTTTTACTGCCTCTGATAACTGCGTATATTGCAAACACTCTGAGAACTCTTACCATTGCACACACAAAGAAAACCACTGCCGAGCATCTGTATCGTATTCTTCCCAAAAAGAAACAAACGCCATCAGCTAAATCGGAAGTTTCAATTCTTACTGTTTCATGGACTTGAAAGAGAGAGACTGAACGGGCTTGCTTGGCCCGAAGAGACACAGAAGCATGCACTCCCTCCTGCCTAGGATGAACATCTGGAGAGATGTGAATGCAAGCGC
>WAAD01005474.1:0-10122 GCA_013389945.1 Fregata magnificens
GTGGGTGGGCAGAAAAAGGAGAAAACAGTAGGTGTAATACTAAAAATCTCAAGTGTAAACCTTACTGCTGCTTTAAAATAAAAAACAACAAAAGTCACATGAGTATTTCCGTTTGGCTTAGCAGCCAGGAAAATAAGAAAAGCTGATTTTTTTTTAAATTTTTTTTTAAAGTGCTTAACCACCATATCCAAAAGTAATGACTTTCAGACCTACTTAACATGAATGTGCTCAAAAAGCCACTGCTTACAGTATAAAAGCTGTCATTCTGAAATGCTGCACATACAAACTGGCTTTATCTGCACGAATGAAAGATTGCTTTGAACAGCTCTCAATCATATGATGTCCCAAATCAATGTAATGCTATTAGAGCAGGCAGCTGAGTAAGTCCCAGAAAGTTGAAGTTTAACAATAAGAGATATAAAAAATAACCTTTTTTTTTTTTAAGGCAGCATGCCTCTCCCAGCCACAAGAAGGTAACTTTATGCAACAAGCAAGAGAAACACAGTTTTATGTTATTGTTGTAAACTACTTAGAACAAACTGACCGTTGACCTAGTAATTCACATGTTTAACAGAGGGAGATAAATACTTCTTACTGATAAAATACAAAAAGGCAATCATGTGGGTGGGACCAATCACTAACACAGTATTTAATATTAAACATACTGCCAACTTGACTTTAAAACTGACAGTAACTCAAAAAACCCACAAAAAATAACACGAAAAGCAAGAAAACCAATGAATTGAAGAGCTTTAGAACTGTTTTGTTACATTGCTATATATTTATTTGAGCCTTAGTGCAAAGGAAAAATTTAACGTTCTAGGCTCCAAAGCAAGTCAAACACATAAGACTATTTCATAGGGGTTTTTGACAGATGTCAGACACACAGATTCCAAGATAAATTTAACTTTTTAGCTGTAATGGCCATTCATTTTTATCTCAAGGTTAGAAAACACATTTAAAAATGGGAGCACAGACTCTGGCATTCATTAACCTCAAGTACAGCTATAAATCGTTTCAACCCCACCACTCTCCCAAATCAGGGCTATCATAACCAAACTGAACCGTTGGTATTGCCGCAGCTGTTGAATTGTGCCCACAGCCTGTCAGTAGCACTATCCATCCCCGCAGTTATTGTATTAACTTCTTCATCAGCTTTGGAATCTTGCAAGCTTGAATTTGTTTACATTCATCTATTTCACAGGTCTAATTTTTGAAACTATTTCTTGAAAGTCATCAATTCCCAACACAGTATCTTCATTGTCCTTCAGGACAGCTTTTAAGTTAGAGAATCCCCTGGTTCATTTACCACTAAAATACGTATTACCTAGAAAAGGTAACTTTTTCCCTACAAAGTTCCTGTAAGCCCTTCTGTATTAAGCCATAGCAAGCTCTAGACCAGGAAATTCAGCATCTCCAGTGACTTGACTTTACCTCACTTCTCCTTTACAAAAGCAAAAAAAAAACCCTTGATAATTAAAAAGGAAAAGGAAATAACACAATAACCAGACAAACAGTGAAGCATTCAGCTACCCAAGCAGACATCTAAAAAAAGCCTCGGAAAATTTAACATTTGAAAAGCAATGATTTTAGTGGTTAAAGTGTGCAAATGACTAAATATGCCGCCTGCTTCAGAGATAGCTGAATACTGTAGTCATCAATGATTATTATTCATGTCTAGCACTGGCAGTTCTGTTGCTTTTGTTGCTGGCTTTGGACATTATATATTACCACTTCCTCCGCATATTTCATGCCTTTTTTAATTTTTTTCTCTTTTCTCCAACAGAGACCAGCAGCGTGACTTTAGAGAGAGGTATCAGAAAGATGGGAACTTTTCTTTTTAAAGGTTTCCTGTTCACCCCAAGTCTGGCAAAACTGAATGTTACGTGGAATTAAACATAATGTTTCAAGTAGGAACATCAAATATTATTTCAAGTTTTGTCTGCCTACAAAAATCACCTCAAAAATTTTCAGAATCTCAGGTTTCTGTGAACAAATACAATAAATTAAAGAGGAAAAAAAAAAACACACAAGGAAAGTATAACTATTCTACTGGTGAGAAATACAAAAGCTTAGACAGAAAAACACCAGCTTCAGCCCAAGACTGAAAAAATCCACAGATTTTTTCAAAACCAGAGTCCATACAGCATCACACAGCCCTGCCTTGTCATGTTTGTTAATATCCTCGCTTAGAAGTCAGACAGCATTTTGTTTAACTTGTGTTGCTCTGTATCATTACACTAAACCATAATTAACTCCTCTTTTGTGCCGGCCTCATTCCAACACAATTGTACCCACTGTATACCAGCAGCAGTTCTCAGGTTTTGTTTCGCAGCTCAGCTGTATTTTTCTTGGATGTTCACAAGACTGGCATTTGACTGGATGCGCTTGGCTAGAAAGGGAAAAATTATATGAAAATTAAACACAAAGAATTCCACAAAACTAGTCTCTCCACTCCCTCTATTTATCTGACACAGACTTGCAAACAGCTTTCTGTTCACATCCAGAAACTTTAATGAAAAGATATGGCTGAAGCTCTTTACCACCCTTCTTCAGGGGACAGCAGCAGACTAATAGTCACTATTAGCGCCGTCAGCACAGCTGCAGGCAGATCTGGCTGGGCCCCCTCTCCCACAAGAGCCAGGCGAGTCCCTGGCACCACCCAACTCTAACAGTGTAATGCCAGCACCATCACTTACGCAAAATGAGTATCCGTTTCTTCTGCTTCGAGTGAAGGAAGCTACTAAGATAAAAAACAATAGGTAGGAAAAGAATAAAGGATGAAACCGCAATCACTGGGACTGTATCACTGCAGGGAACAGAACAGTTGAAAACCCTGCTCCAAAGCTTCCGAGTGATGTTCATCTAAAAGAAAAACATAAGCAAGCTGTGAAAGTGAGCATATGCGTTTTTGCTGTGCAGCACAGCAAACACTCAGGCCTCAAGACATTTGAGTGTTCAAATATGACCTCAGAAAATAACACTTTAACAGATCCCCCCCCCAGAAGCAAGCAATCCCTGGAAACATAGAAACAGACAATTTAAATGGAGCCAAAATTTCACATTAAAACTTTTGCAAGCTTCAAAACCAGACTATACTGAGATACACTGTAGCATTGCCACATGCCTGTTTCCCAGAAAACTCGCTGACAGCCTGTGGGGACAGGGCTAATCCCATACTTTCGACAGCACTCCTTTTGCCCAACTGCTTAAAACCCCACAATATAACAAAGCTTTTTCCAAACATATGTTGCCAATGCTGAGAGCCCCTAGAAACAGCTGCTGTAATAAGGAATCAATTATTACACTGGCTAGAACAATAGCAGTAAAGCTTCGCATTAAAAGCCAGAAGATTAAGACAATTTTTTTTTTTTTAATCCATCCCCTTCACAGTAACAAGAAATTAAAGTGCAGCTACTTAAACTGGAACGCACTCGGGTGATCAGGAGCTTCAGTCACGCTCCTGCTGCATTGACTGAGGACAGGATCTAGCAAGACAGCCCCACCGGGCTAACTTCTTCCTCACGGGACATCAGCCTGACAAAGGCACTGCTGCCAGTACTGTCCCACACCGAAAGGGAAAAGGCAATCGCTAGCAAGACAAGTGCAAATGGCTCAGATTAATAAAGACCTCCGTGACAAGGTCTCCCTGTTGAGTATTAATGAATACTTACTGCATCTTCTACGTCGATACACAAGTGTGCAGAGTGCCCTGACTCACCACCTTGCCTGTTCATCCTTTGCAAGTTGTTATACAGGTCATTCAACATTTTGTAGGTTTCGTTGCAGTTTTTACATACTTCTGTGTAGTTATTTGGTGACAGATAGGTGGTTTGTCCCTAGGGTTATAAAACTTTGTATGAATGCTGTTTTAAGGCATTATTAAAAAAAACACCTTAAAAACTAGAGTCAAGTTTGAACCAAAATCCAGATTTTTAGCATCCTAGATTGAGTAGAGGCCCAGATGGACAACTCACATGAGAATGCAGGAGGAAAAGGGACCAACTCTAATTCACTAGGGACGGGATCCATTTCCTGCAGGTTCTACATCTCAAACTGTTCTTTGAACTAGCAGCTTTTTTATTTAAACACTTATTTTTAAAGTACCAGTTCCCAGGGGGAAAAAAAAAAAAAAACCCACCACACAAATTACTAGTAATTACCAGTAATTAAATGTTATTCCGGAGCCAGAGATACCAGGTTCCTTAATAGGTTTTTTGGTTTTGTTTGCCCAAGGTAGGTTGCAAGAGCAGTTGCTACTGCTGAGTGGTATTGACAGGAACAGACCGTGCCATAGTAAGTAATCCTTTTCATTTGTGGCCTTCACCACCCCTGAATGCAACATGACACACTTGAAAACAAAACTACAATCTCTAAACATACTCCAACCCAGTGATGGTTGTACCAGCTACCCACTGACCACTGGGTTAAGTTCTAGTTCAGACACTCGAAGTGATCGACAGGCCAGTCCACGCTGCTCCTGGCCAAGGCCTAAAAAGGCACATTTCCTCAAAATCATCAATAATAAAAAAAGCAGACAGTTTCCTCAGAGATTGTCCCATACCACCATTTCCCATTTTTACAATTGAACGACCCCGGAACTTGACCAGTTTCTGACTGAAATGGAATATATGCAGTTTCTTAGGCTATTCAGGCATTTTCTTTGAGGACAATTACCTCATCTATTTCACTAAGTAAGTTATATCGCCTTTGCAATATGGACAAAGTTTAACTACCCATAATTTTACTAGTCAAAAGAACTGTTACAACGATTTAAGGTAGCTGGTCTTTCTGAACTAGTCTATTATCAAAAGGTTATTTAAAGACTGAATTGTTAAGTCAGAAGACAACAATTCCAAAAAGAGATAGAAAAAGAGACTTACAGCATGCAGACATGCCGTTTCTTACTCTATAATTATCAACTATTGTGAATTCAGAAATTCTGATGTGAAGTAGCATTGCAATTACATACAAAATGAAGTCAAGGTGAATATCAATTAGAATTAATTTTAGGCTCTCAGTCTGTAAACATCTGCATTTTACAGATCATTGCTTTATCTGCCTAAAATTCACAAACTCACCAGCAGTTTATTTGCTTGATCTGTACCTGCAGTTTGTTCAGCATAAATAAGATTTTGCTAGCAATTAGAGGATTTAGTGCTTCTCTTAAATACACAGCATAAATACCTGAAGGTTATGTTCAAAACATGTCAGAGATTTATTGAATAAATCCAGGAATTCTACAGTAGAATTTGATAATCCCTCACTGTTGTTCTTTAAACAATCTGTCAAAGAGAAAGAAAAACATCAGGATATTCTAATTTCTAACATTTCCATAGCCGACAAGCCCCAGACACTCCACTCCTGCAAAAAAGAGCTCTCGACTATAAAAGACAGGTCTAGTCAACACTGCGGTTTCCTTATCTGCCTGCCATTGATGTCTCAGACCTGCTGACCTAACTCTTCATCGAGAACATATTTCAGAATTAATTGGCCTTGATTAAGTGAAAGATGAAGACTATCATCAAGAGCTTTCTGAAGAGGGGGTCTGAATTATCTTGGGACCTTAAGATAAAACAAGACATTACTTTTATTTTCTAGCCTGCAAATCTGGCTTTGCCCAGCAACAGTAACAGCCGTTATGTGAAAGCAGAAGCACCAGCAGGGGAGACGAAACAGAGAGCATCTGGGAAACAGCTAGACCATGAACCCAATAGTAGAAATCAGAGTGTAGGTTATTATTAAGAAAAGAGCTGACCATTTCACCAGCTTTGAGGGGAGCGCTGGGGCTTTCCTCCTGGTCAGGAGCCCGGTAGGCTCAACCTTACCATGTTACTGCTTCCATCCATCCCACCCCACTTCAAGTGCTCTAACCAGACAGACCCTTGAAAAACAACAGTGGTTGGCAAATGTGGATGTTCAGCAATACCACGGTGAGAGCAAGCCAACATCCTAGAAAGTTCTCCTGAAAGAAGGAAGCGCCATCAGTATTGAGGGCGAGCATTCAGCTGGACACCGAGTAGGCAGCACACAGGTCGCAAGCTACGCACAGCAGGACAGCACAGACAGCGTGGCTGCTCCCGTACTGCCTTTGCAGTCTTCACACAGCCCAGACTCACAAATGAAAACAAACTCTTCTGGGCTCTCAAGGGACTCTGCAGCAAACGCAGTGTCTTTAACACTCAACTCCATAATGCTATTCCCACTGTTTTCTAGTGCACCAATTAGCATAGGGTCCCACTTCCCATACCAGGGGAATGGCAAAAAGCCATAGTTTAGCTGTAAGCCCGGCACAGCACCGTCAGCATTGAGACAATGAGACACAGGGATAGACTTGGACACCCTCCAGCCATAAAATTAAATTAAAAGCATGGCTGTGGAGGCAGATACTGTTCAACGTGTAAGCATTCCAGAGTTACTGACTTTATTAACAAACAAGGAAAAGTTTCTTACATAAGTTTTTTTTTTTTTTAAAATGGGAAGACTGGGAAAAACAGAAGAAACCACAGTGAAGCTAAGGAAAGTCTCCAGCAGGGTCTGTAGATCACAAAGAAAACTAACATGACTACCTTTTGAAAGAATAGCCTGAAAGAAATATTTATATAACAACTATTTTTTCCCAACAGACTAGTGCCCTCAGATTTTGGCAGTATACCTAACAAAATTAAAAGCTCCTGTACCCCTCATTGGAGTGGCTCCAGTTTAGGATATTCATGTCATATACTGTCTGTATTTAAACAAATACATACAATTCTGATCTGTGCAAATTTTAGGGGCAAATTTAAGTTAAGTCATAACAGTAGCATGAAAGCTACAGAACGAGTCACATACTTGCACAGTTGGCTGCCTCCCAGGTTTCGTTAAAGAACTCCGAAAGGGTCACAACTATCTGCAGCCTGTCTGAGGTCAAGATGCTTTTGGCACAATTGTGGCTCTCAGAAGAATTCTAGAATAAAAAAGGAAACAACAAAAAAAGCAATCAAGTGTTAGAAATATAAAGGGAAAATTTTGAAATGTATTTTAGGCAAGCACAGCTAAACAATCACGTCTCATCACATTGATATTTCTAGAATAGGCAGAGCAGAATTGATGGAACAATAAAAACCTTTTGATCCTCCAAATCATACTATGAGCAACACAGCTTACTGCACGTGGTCTTTGAAGACCTACTAGGACTGCATGCAAGTCAAAAATACATGAGTGCAAAAAAAGAAGAAAAAAAAAGAAGCAAGCAGAGAGACAGGGCCTCCTCTGCCAGGTAGCTCATATTCATCCATTTCTGGGCCACTGCCCCAGAAGCCAGCTCAAGGCATGAGCAGCCAGAGAGAAGGACATTAGACTGCCGGAATATTTGAAGGAGCTGAACCAACAGACTGGCCTCAAAACAAAACAAACTCAAACAACAGAAAACAACATCCAAAACCGCTGTACCAATGTACTGTATCAGCAGCAAACTTCCCCCGATGCAGCAATACCAGGAACACAGCCCTCTGCAAAGCAGCGCCCACGGCCACTCCCCCGAGCCTATGACCAGGCCAGGCTCTAGCCCTCCCCAGATGCAGGTACCAAGCTCACCTGGTCTTGGCGAGCCACCCAACGCACCCCATCCTCAAAGCAGGCACTAGCACAACTCTTACAGCAACTTATTCTCTGGACCAAGTTAATTTAAAAAAAAAAAAAACGCAGAGCAACTATAAAAGCAGTTACAGAATAAACAGGGAGTATCCCTATCAGAATTCAGAAAAATGTTTTTCTCCTTCAAAGCTTTATTTTCTCCCTCAAATCACTGATACGAAACCGTGATCTCCAGTCAGCTGACTCCTGTGCTCTAGCTCCTGGTCTCTGGCTACTAAATTGACTTAAGCGCTTCTTAAAATCGCCAAAGCTGCCAAAAGCCTCTTTGATAAGTGACATGGGACATACAGGAAAATAATCTCTTTAATGAGAAAGATGTTCCTTACAGAGCTTTATGAGAGATCCAGTTTCCGCCTCTCTCTGTTAAAACAGGTTTATTTTTTAAATAAGAAGTTTGCCTTGGAGACTGAAGTGCTGAAATCGAATATTGCCACATCTGCTAACTCCCACGTTCACCCACTTCCATTTCTACTAAATTACAAACAGATATGCAAGAAAATTGTTTATGCGGGAAACTCTCTGGTTGCTTCATGAAGGCCTTTAACTGTGAAACTTCCTCACCAGCTGGACTCATGAGTGGGAAAAAGAACTTTAAATCCATAACTGAAACAAGTAGACCTATATCATTCCTTAAACATGTTTGCCTAATTTATTCTTTAATTAGCCTAGTGAGGAGGATTTTACACTTCAGACATGTCCAAAACTTAACTTGGCTGCTTCTTTCACGTTGCACTATAACTGTTGTAGGATAGCAAAGATAAAAACATCAGATATCTGATTAGTTGTGATCCTGGACTGAGGTTGCAAGAGGTCACCTCCTTTATTTATTTGGTTAGTTAACCAACACACAGAAGGAAAGCCAAATGCTCTCTAATACAGATGTGTCTTCCAGGTCCACTGGGATGACCCGTCCTCCCAGGCTGCCAGTACTCAAGAACAGCAGCTGCAGTGAGTTCATACATATTGTAAGTACTAGGATATGTTTGACAACCTAATCCTAGCCAAAACATCATGGTGAAAGTACCCACGGGAACGGCATGCTCAATTTCTACTTTCACATGACCTAGTCACTGGTATGAAACAGCTTCCATATGAGAAACAAACAGACTACAGGTTTAAAGCTAAAAGAAGAGACCACTGGCTACATATTTGCTCTGGAGAGGACAATTATCAAACGAACATCCATGCACTTTTCCAATACAAGCACTGGGGTGGTGAGGGGAAACAGGCAGACAACACATCAAAACCGGAAAGTGATACTTCTTCACACGACAGGTAACTAGGCTGTGAAATGGTCTGCAGCAGGACACTGCAGCACCAGAAGTCTACCTGGGTTTAAAGAGCAACAGATTTTTCTTGTCAATGGTGACTCTAAATACAGATTCAGGAATCCCAAGACTGGAAGCGCAATCTAGGGGACACACTGCTATAAACTTGCTCTCTGCTTGTACTCTTACCAGGGCACCCACTTCTAGCCATCATCAGAGAACGGACAAAGGTCCTTTGGTCTGATCCACTATTGTCATCCTTGCATCATCCCAGGGACCAACTTTTACAAATGGATAAACTGGATGAGAACATGCAAAACTAGTCATGAACCACCTCCAACACTACGAAATGAAAAAAAAATGATGATCAAGAGTCTGGAGGATGTAAACAGAAGACCCAGCTCCAGTCAAGGTTTCCCACTGGTGGGGTCCACAGACTCCAGCAAGCACTCAGGACTTCTAGTTTGCTGCCACACGCTCCCACCAGCTTCAGAGCCAAGAACGCTGTGACGTGGCTCCCCACAGATGATGTGCATCACTTGCCACAGCTTCAGAGACCATCAATTTTCCAAGAAGTGCCGGGCAACTAAGTTCTGTCATTGTTCCTCATTAGTGCTATACAACAACAACCTGCAAGCCAGAGTGCTGCTTCAGGCATTGCTACATCAGCAAGAACAACTCAAGTTTTTCCACTTGCACAGAGGAGCAAAGCTTTTTTTCTGCAGGTGGAGCTACTTGCCCCTAACCATGCCAGGAGCTGGCTGCACCAACCACGCCACAACACCAGGCAGCAGAAGGCAGCCATCACTTGGCAGCAGTGCTTCCCAAACATTCCCGGCCTCCATTAAACCACCTTATTCACCCGGTGGGGCTTACAGTGTGGGAACTGACCTTTGCAGGCTGGAGGTCCGCTGACCCAAAACACGGGTGCCCTGCTCACCGCCTTACTGTCACAGGTCACACCAGCAGCCGCACCCGGGCCTGGCCTAAGGCACCGGGGCCTGGCCTAAGGCACCCGGGCCTGGCCTAAGGCACCCGGGCCTGGCCTAAGGCACGCTGCCTCTCTTTGCCCTCCGCACGCAGCTGGGCGAGACTCCCGCCGTCACGCCGCAGGGAAGGGCGAGGCAGCGGTCTCCCGGCGCCCGACTGTGCTCTGGAACAGACCTTACCTGACTGGAAGCCTTAAAGAAAGAGCCCAGGCCCCGCAAGCCGGGCCCCC
>WAAD01005474.1:26642-58322 GCA_013389945.1 Fregata magnificens
CAGCGCCGAGCGGCCGCGGCGGCGGAGCCCGGGGCTCGGCACCCTCGCCGCGCCCTCCCCCCGAAGTGTGGCTTCGGGCGTTTAAACATCGATTTTGTTAATCAGTCTAATCGTTAAGGGCCGGGGAGAGCGGCCCGGGGAGGGGGCCGGGCGGGAGGCGGCATTGAGCGGGGAGGGAAGGCTTTGTCCCGGGCTGGGTTAGCGCTCCGCCGGCCCGGGCTGGGCTGCATTTCGCTTTTCGTGGGGCTTTTTTCTCTTTTTCTTTCGTATTTTTCTTAAGCAGCCGAAGGACACAATGAGAACGGCCCCGAAGTGAAAAGGGTTAGACGGGGAAGGGGAGCCGGGAGGAATCTCCAGCCCTTCCCGGCCTTTCCTTCAAACCCGAAAGGCCAGAATTTTAACTTTTTTTCCCCTGCATCTTGTCAATGCTATCATGGCTTTGATGGGAGGGTCTTCAAGGTGGCACATTTCTGAACTTAACCCCTTTTCAAACTAACTCTCTACCTCCCTTGTTAGTGCCCAGCTCTGAACTTCTGAAGAGTATTTTTGTGTGAGTCAGGGTTCATTCACTCGGGGGCTTTTGTAGGACTTTCTTCCTTTCAGCCCTCAGTGTGTTACACCAATTAAAGGACGACGTGCTGTAAATGTAATGGGCCGAGCAGTGATTGTTTTTGACAAGCAACAAAACACATAGATCCACCCCTTAGATTAGGCCGTTGAAGGGAGGTTCATGCCGGTCAGTTTACTGAATAGTTCATGAACTGTAATTCTGAGGGCTTGTGTGAAAGAAAATGTCTCTCTCCCTTTCTTTTTTTTCTGTTCCCCACCTCTAAAAAGAAGAAACACCAAGCATCTAGGGGGAAGGGGATGGCTGGGAGGGTGAGGGGAGTTGGAGGAAAGCTGAGGTGGCTTTGTCTTGTCATTTAGAAAGAAAAAAAAGAAGCTAACAGTCAAGCCACTTTATGTCACTAAACATGTCAGCCTCCTTTACAGAGATGCTCCTCTCCGTGCACCTTTATAGGCAGCCTTGGGCTAATAACCTGCTAACTGCTCCCATCCACGCAGTATTTTTACCTGGCCCAGAGCTCCCTTGCAGCTGGACCAGAAGTTTTGCTAATTCTGACTTCTGTCAAGGAGCAGAAAGCACAAGAAATACCATCGTCTCATATCACGGGCCTGATCCTGTTCCTCTTCAGCTCAGTGGGGGAAAAAAAGGGGGGAAAATCCTCTATAACCTGAACAGGAGCTGAGTCAAAGGGGTTTGGGAAATGGAAGATGATCCTTCCCCAAATGCCCAAGGGCCAAGAGGGTGCTGGGCTTGTCGTTTATTGAAGTGAAGCAACAGGGATATTCCCAGGGAAGGGGTAGGCACAGGCACAGGTTGTGGAAAGAGTGGGAAGAAAGAGATGGATGTTTCTTCTTGACAAGATGTGAGTTCCTTCAGCCTTTCCTATGAAGATTATCCTGGGCACATCACACCCCCTTTAATCCCAGAGGCATCTGCGGTCCTGCAGCTGCATGGGTACCACATGCGAGTTTCTGAAGGGAACCATAATAGTGCAACTCTGTCGAGACGGGGCGGGAGCAGGTATGGCACAGAAATGTCTTCGGAGCCCTTTAGGAGAGGGGTATGCCTTAGCATGCAAGCCCAAAAGCCAGCCTGCGGGGCGATCTCTGGGAAGTAAGCTACCTTGGGAGCTCCTGCTGAAGAAACCCAACGTGATCTGCTCTCTGCTTTTGCCTGGGCATCATCTCACCCCTGAATTGATAAGTTAAATAAATAATCTGTCTTGCTTTCAGATGTGCTGTTTTTCTAGGCGTTTTTTAGCGAGTCCCAGGGTTTGCTAAATCCCTGTTCACTCCTGCAGGGCCTCAGCAAACCCCGGTGACACTTGTGGAAACGATGGGGCTAGCACTCTGTCGAAGATCCAGAATTACTGCTGTGCAATAACCAGATCGCAGCCGTCTGAGCCTAGGCAGCAGCGCACAGCAAATTTTTCTAACCCTTCTTCCCTTCAGTTCAGTACAATGGGACCTAATTCCTGCAACACTTTTTTTGGATGCAGCAAGTTGTTTACACTGGTAATAAGCGTACTGTAAGAACTGTAAAATTTGTACTTGTTACTGCAGGAGATTAATGAATATGTGAATCACAGCTGAGGAGTTTAACTCTCATTGACTTCATTATACAGAAGGTATCAGGAAACAAAAAGACACGTGTGCTAACTCATAAACAGAAGTACATCACTAATTCCAGCCTGCAGGCCCCACCAGAGCAGACTTTACATCTGCTCCCCCAAAAGGACTGTGCGCTGCTCACGCTGGCACACTGACCACAGTCATTTGAGGCCGCAAATGCCATGGTAGATGGGGACGCTGCGTGGATGACGGGCAGATATCAAGAGGGAGCTGTCTGACTCAGGGGGGTGAAATCTGCTCCCACGGGAGGTGGATGGGTGCAGGTCAGCGAGGACCGAGAGATGCTGCACACTGTGTGCCTTGCAAAGCATGAGATCACTGTCTGATCTGCGTTTGATTAATAAGAGTGCAAAATGATGCAAAATATTATGGTACACACAGAAATACGTAAAAGAGCCCCCTCCTCTATTCCCCACCCTTCTCAGCAGCAGGGGGAGAAAGCTCCACCTGGTAAAATTATGTGGAGGTATTTCCACAGACAGAGGCTTCCTGAAGAATTTCTTCTTGTTCCTTTCCAGCTAGGTCTTCCCAAAAGATTTAGCCTGGGAAAGCTAAGGAAATTCTCTTTTTCAAGTTGGGAGAGAATATTCAAACCAGCCAAGTAAAACAAGTTATAAATTTGTAAACATTTCTGTCATGCAAACGGCCCGTTCTGGTTGCATAGCAGTAAGGCGATTCTCATTTGGGAGAGAAAGCATAACCCACACAGGGGTTGCCAGTTGTATGCGACGTAGCCGTCCTAAGCCCATGCCAAACAACCTTTCTGCTATGCCAAACCATCCCAGATTTTGTGTAAATTTATTACACTAAGCACACAGCAGCTGTTTAATTGCAGAGAATTTAGGACAGGAAGTGAAGAATAAATCTGCATCCAATTGAATCCGCAGCATGTAATTATCTGGAGCACAAATGGGTAAATAACTAAAACTAATGTGTCTAGGAAAATAAAAGCACACATATAGACACATATTTGTGTGGGGAATGGAAGTGTGTTTCATTCAAGTAAAATGACTCACTCGCAGCGTTCCCTTGATCTGGCTCCAAGTATTTGCAGCGTGCCTTGCGATTCTCGCCTGGAGTGCTACATGACTTCAAAACACAGTAACTTTTTTCCAGGTGTTACAGAGTATTTCACAGCATTAGATCTCATGATCTGATGAC
Source organism: Fregata magnificens (assembly GCA_013389945.1). Taxonomy (NCBI): domain Eukaryota; kingdom Metazoa; phylum Chordata; class Aves; order Suliformes; family Fregatidae; genus Fregata; species Fregata magnificens. Next base: position 30,003 of record WAAD01005474.1, read on the forward strand.
TCGGAGTAGCAGGCAGGAGGAAATCAGACTGTAAATTCATCACAGAAATAGCGGAGATTTGTGCTGTATCAGGCTGGCTGTACTCTCTTGCAAGGGACGTAGAGGAATGAGAAAAGGCATCCACTTTTATCAGTGAAGAAATGACTGTGTTTGTGGCTTCCACAGAACCCGAGAAGATGAAGAACCAGGAAGGATTCACTTTTATGTATCCCCCCTCAGACACAAGTACAGTATTTTTTACACTTTCCCCAATTCTGAACTTTTCCCAAGGAGAACAGAGAAGAAGGAGTGTGGATGTGTTTTCTCAGAACAGGTTTTAATTTTTGCCAATTGCTGTGAAAATTCATATTTGAAAATGGACCAGTAAAAAAGTGTACACGCAATGAAGGTGGACAGGCTGCAGTAAGCTGCCCCCAAACAATGGGGGGAGAGTGTTCGCGCTTGTAGATATATGATTGGCAAGTAATGTAATCTTGGGAGATGGTTTTCAGATCTCTTCCCCGAACAGATGTCGAAAGCACCGTCCTGCTTATCCAGGTTAATATGGTGTGAATACAGCACTGGGTAGCTGCATGGAGCAGGATGGCTACAGTCCGAAAAATCAGTAACCGAGATTTACTCATAAATGTGGTATCCAGAAACAGTGCCTACTAATCCGCTCCCTGCATTTTCCCTCTTCTCCTCTACGTAATTTTCCACAGCTTGCATAACCATTTGGACACTCACACGAACACTGTATACCCATTCCCAAAGCTATGAGCCACTTTTGCAGTCTTCTTAGCTCCCAGGGTTTCTCAAACAACCCACTGCAGAGGGAAAAAGAATTCTACTGAACTAATCATACACATTCCTTTTGGTGGCAGAGTTTATTAAATATTTTTTTAAATTTTCTTAAATGGAGGTATTTTTTGGAGATGAAGTAAATGGACAGGATCAAAGCAATTTTTCATTACTGGGTGGCTGAATGATGGTTAGTGAGACTAGAGGAGATTGACTGTTTTGTAGAGAGATTAGCAGAATTCACATCGCTGCTGAATGAAAGGTGGAGGAGGCAGAAACCCTAAACAAGTGAATTCAATTACTTCTGAAAGGAATAGGGTAAATGAGGATTCTCTCTTTGGGTTTGCTCCAGGAAATATTTCTGAAAAGTTTGTTGAGGAATACCAGTCATCCAAACCCTAATTTTGCTATTATGTAAAAACTCCTTGCTCTGTGGCAGCTTGCAATTTGGAAATGCTTCCCTTGTCTTGTGTACCCTGTTGGCATGTCATCTCTTCATTTAATTTCACTCTCAAATTACACCACCCAGTGCAACTTGTTTGCACATGTGGCAAGGGTTTCAAAAGGAGTATAAACCTGATCCCAAGCCCACCGGAGTTAAAGAACAGATCCTCCTCAGCTTCCCTGGATAACCGCCCCGGCGGAGGGAGCATTGAGCCACCTTTGCAGGCTGCGGGCTCTCCGCTGGGCAGTGGGGTGTGATTGCTGGCACTGGGAGGAATGCTGTGCTCTGAGCTTTGGCATGCGCTGGCACAGTCTGCAACAGCCTAGAGTTCACGACCTGGGAAGTTTGGATTTTCAGTTTATTTGCGATGTGGCGATTTTGTAAGCAATATGGCATGGTAGGAGGTAGCATTTGTTCCATGGGCTATTAGAGCAAGGTCTGTTGATCAAGAAGTGGCGTGTTCTCATTGCCAACCTGTATCTCTGTTGGGTCTCCCTGGAGCAGGAGAGCCTCCCCAGGCACGCAGCACTCCCCCATCTTTCCCGCTGCATTAGAGGGTGCTAAGCACAGAGGGTGTCCCAACTCCCCTGGGACCTCCAGGCACTGCCAGTGTAGGGACTAGGAGCTGAGGCAGTGACTCCTGCAGGGCTAGGTAAGGAGGAGGTACCCCAGGGGCACCTCTCCCCTCATCCCAACATGCCAGAAGGCATTGCTGAGCAGACACAGAGTGGAGAGACACTGACTTGCAGATGTTCCTTCCAAGCAGAGATTTCTCCTCTTCAGACCTGCTGGGCCCCTGTCATCCACAGCACAGTCTCTTAGCACTGCAAACCTGACATACCCCTGCTTCCTTCATACCTCCCATCCTGCCTCAGTCTGTACGTGCCAACCTCTGTTCCCTCTGCTTTTCCCCTCCCAGATCCCCCCAGCTCATGGGACACAGCCCCATATCTTTGGTCCTACCAAAACCATCTCCTCAGTTCTGGACACCATAGAAAAGCCTCACACTCTCTCGGCAGTCAGTTACTGGGTGAGGTGCTGTACAGGATGCACAGGGAAAACTGGTCTCTGCCCTTCACTGTCTCCTAGGTGATGTCCTCAGTTTATCTTATCCCCTCCCAGTCTTCCCCCTTATCCATTCCCACTGCAGCAGGTGGGGTTTCACTCTGAAGTAACTATGCACTTTGGCTGTATGTTCTGGAGAGGTAGACAGGGGCTCATGTCAATCAGAACACAGGTAACCTTTGAGTATCCATCTCAGCTTTTTAAAATTTTTTTTCCCCCCCTCTCTGGAAAAGTAAACAAAATTTCCTTCCTCCTGAAACTAAGTTTAAGGCCTTAGAGGCACGGCAGAGCTGGCAGGAGTCAGGAAGGTGGCTCCCTCTCCGCAGCAGAGCATAAGAGAACCGCCCTAACTGAGCATGCTGGGTTAACCTCAGATGCAGGGCAAGGTGGCAAAGGGTGGCTGTGTAAGGAGCTATCTTCCCAACTATTTCCAAGGTCCACTCTTGGAGGATGCACATTGCTCTTCTCCCAACCCCCACAGCAAAAAGCAACACCCAGAAAACCAAGTTGCCGGGAAAAACAGCTCACTTGGAGCAGAAGAGCACAGAGGAGCCGAACGTGCAGCTGTGGAGAACGGGTGCTGTTCCATGAAAGTAAATGAAGCTGTGCTGATTTCTCCCAGCTGATGATGTGACCTACAGTCCTTAGCTGTATAATCTGTGCTGTATATTGGTGCTGTGCACAAGCATGTGGCAGACTCTCTCCCTCATCAGGGATGTTGCTGATTGCAGGAGGAGTTCAGGAGACCGAAAGAAAGTCTTGGGCTTCCTTTCTACATTCCTTCTCTAATAAATCCTTAACCAGCTTCTTCCTTACTCTTGTATGTCTAGTCTATCCCAACAGCTTTATTATTGCAAAGAGCTGATTTCTTGCCAAATTTCTTATGCTTTTTTCTAGTGCTTTACTCAGCACAAATCCTCTAATAGTTTGCCTAAGATTTTTTGCATTCTCCAAATATCTGGCAGTTTCAAAACTCTTGTGTAGCTCAGAACTGAGCTATGAGGTATTTCAGATCATCAGCTTGTACCAGAACCACCACCAGATAAGTTTTCCCTTCTTTTACACCAGTTTCTCTTTAATCTCTTTGTTGCAATGACAGTTCTGCAGTACTCACGGATGAGTACATTTGCCAATAGATTTTCTAGTTACCCGACATGCTACATCCAAGGCAGAATCTTTGGGAAGTATCTACATTTCTCTACTGACCCTGTGCCTAGTAGCATTCAGGGCACCCGCCAGACACCTTTGCACCTGAACACGTTATGGAAGTGGAAAGACAATCTTCTCTTCTAGAGTACCTCTCCCAAGCAATCTGGCTCAGGGCAACATTTGCAGCTGACTTCCACCAGGCAGCTGGGACAAGGTGTCTGTAGCGCCGTTCTTATTCTGGGACATGGGTGTGAGTACAAAACCCCATCACTTCTCCCATTTCCAGGCAAACTGCCTCGTTGAACTCCTGTTTACAAAGTCTCTGGATTACTTAGACCATTGTTGATATTAGATATTCAACTTCATAAATTAAATATTAGCTCTTCAACTTCACAAATCCCTTGTGTTCTTGTTTCAGAGCAGCCTCCAGTCTACAGGGACTAGCATCTGGGCCTACATGAAAGAGTTTTAACACTGGATCTGCCAAGACAAAAGCAACTCTAATTCTGAAAGTGGCTAAGTCTCACAAGCCACTGCAGTTGGTGTCTCTCTCTCACCCAGTTTATGTCGTGTCTCTGCAATACTGGCAAATCCACAAATAAGTCCTTCGTAGTAAATTCAGTGCCCCACAAAACTCTGCGCATCTGTGACTGCCTGGGAAATTGCCAAGCCCTGTGCACAGCCATATTTTTCTTTTTGTTAGAAAAAACTCTCTCTCGTCGGGTTGTGTGTCCATGAGAAGGTACCTCTTTTCAGAGCAACTCTCATTTCAGGAAGCTCAAGTTCAGTGGCGGCCTTGATCTGATCCCAGGCTGGTTGTAAATGCAGTCTTTCTTACCAGCAGTCTCTGAGTGTGCCCAGAGCCATCTCAGCACAGCAGACAGGCTGAGAGGGACCTGTTTTGCAGTGACTGCTTCCAAGACCACTCAGTGTCAGCCAGAAGCCGGCACTTTCAAGTGTTGCCTACTGACGCAGTAGAAATGCTGTCTCCTGCCCTTCACCCCTGCTCTTTGCTTCCACTGCCACTTACCAATTCTTCTTAAAACTGAGTATGGAAACCAGACTGAAACGCTGCAATATCCAAGGTGTTATCCGCTCACAACAGCAGTTGCACCTACTACGGCATTATTTCTTTCAGCATGTTCTACTCTGTACTGAGGCACGCGCTATCATCTCCCTTAACCAGACCTGTGGATGACATCCAAGTTACTGCTGAAGGGACCTTTAGGTCTTCAGTGGTCTGTACAATGCATTCTCCCCAGACAGTATGGCGCAGTTTAATGGGTTGGTGCCTCTAAAGATGAGCCTTGAGTCTTCATTATGAAGTAAAACCAGTGGCTTCAGGATTCAGAGGAACCATCCTTGAACCCTTACCAGAGCCACAGCTTCATAGTTTTTTTCATTAACTAAAGCCACTAAAAGACGTCCTGACTCAGCGCTCACCCTTTCTCTGTTTGCTGCCCATAACTCACAGCTGCACAAGTTACCATATCCTCTGGCTGTGACCATATTAGCGAGCACTTTGGCTCAACAGAGGGCTGAAACAATTATTGGCCTCCAAATCTACACTGCACGCAGCCTGAGGGGTTTCCTTCCTATAACATTTAGTCAGCTTCTCTGGACCAAACACCCCATCACACAAGTGGATGGGATGCTTGGAGCACATTTGGTGGGCATCTGAGCTTCCCAAGCAGTGTTCTCTGACAAGAGACGAGCTCATACGCACTACAGCTGCTCTGTCACTGAGCCAACCTGCAGCAAGTGGGGCTCATCATGGGATTAGCTTCAAAGCTGCACTGCTGCTCCAAAGCAACCTGCTTATGCAGGCGCTGCCCCTGATGCGCAGGAGCATTCACTGCCAAGATTTCCCAGATCTCAAGGCACATCTTAGATCATCCCCATCTTTCTTCTACTAGCAGAGTACAGACTGTGTTATGACACCTTCTTCTCCTATAGGTAAGGTCACTCATGCCCTACAGATCAGATTCTTTCAGCTCATCTACTTCAACCATGCAACATCTGCAAGGGCATCAGTCCACTCTCACCAGAGCAAGACCCCACCGTTCAGTGACTGGCCTTTCACAACAAGCTGGGGAGCAGGCTGCACGGTCCCCACCATGGTCTCTCCTCACTTCAGCCGATGCCCACGCAATGACCTGTATGCTCAGCTGGTGCCCACTGTTCCCCAGAGCTGCTAACTCCTCACACATTTGGCCACAGCCAATCCACCTACCTAAGGTGGCTAGGTCAGCAGCTCTGACCCTTGTACTTCCACACTTTGACTTTCAAGTCATAAGCTGCACCTTTTCCCCTTCAAAGCTGGGCAAGGGCTTTTACTGGGTACCACCAGTTACTCCATTTTGGCCACACTCCAGGCTATCCTAATTGTGGTATTTCCCTACCTGCCCCCATTAAATGACCAGTTAACAGGGCTGCTTCCCTTAGCAATCATTTTCGTCGTCACACAAACCGATTGTGTGTCATTTCTTCTAATCACTCAGAAGTGCCATCAGGAGGATTCCCATCCTGCATATCAGACTCTCACTCATGCTCACCATGTCTGCAGCGTTGGGCTCCTGTCGCTTTCCTGCAGCTATGTCCCCTTTAGGCATGCAGCTGCACCCGATCCCTGCAGCAAATTCCAGCACCTCTCAGAACAGCTCTGGCCTCCTTTCACTGATCTTTGCAGGCCAGGCCAAGTCCAGCTGAGTCCCTCTAAACTGGTCCATTGCCAAAGCATCTTGGCAGCCCTTGCTGGAGGGGTGCCAGAAGTGAAGGCTCCTCAGGTTCCCCCCCAGCTTAGGTAGATTCTCCCCTTCTCTTCTCTGAGATCCCTGCTGAGCTGAAGCCTACCGGGCTGGCTTCTGGCTTTGGTCTGTGTGCCCCAGTTTGGAAATGGAGTGCACAACTGAGTCTTTTTTTTTTCTGGAGATAAGGCTTCTGACCTGTTTGGTTCCTGGGAAACACTCTTTCTGTCCATCTTCTCTGCCATTGATTTGGGCTGTATATTAAACGCTGACATAAAGGTTATGGGCTTACCTCCTCAGATCATTCAATGCATTTTTTATGCAGTTTCTAATATATTGGGACAGTTTGTCTGGCTTCTACGCTTCTGGTTTCTGCAGTTGTGACAGTGGTAGGTAAGACTAGGCGATAGAAGTCCTCTGACAGCCTTAATTCCACATCAGGTTTCTGACTTTTGCAACTTTCTGATTTCCTTGTGCTGTTGGTATTTTTAGCTTTTAAAATCCTCACTGCTGTCCTGCTTAGTTAGTAACCTCCAAGCTTGCCAAAGATTCCTTGGCCTCCCCTGTCCCCGGAAAAGCTGCTGGTCCTCAGCCATCTGGTTACTGGTCCCTTATTCATCTATTTTGAACTTGTTCCAGCTTCTGCTGCCCCAAAAAATTTTACCTCCAGTCTCAGGCCATCTCCCAAGCCTTTCAGCAAAGCCTTCAGATGTTGCTTTAATCCATTCTGCAAAGCCTCATGCTCTTTTCTTGGGTCTTTAGACTTTATTTTAGTCATTTGTGATATCCTCCATTTCTGCAGGTTTTGTTCACAGAATTCCACAGGAAGTCTCAGTGCATGGCAGAGCACAGCATTCCTGTTTTTCTTTCTCTACTGGAAACAGCTCATTTGATATAACCTAGAATTGCATTTGCCTACTTGGCAACCCTGTAACTTTAGTGTCTCATGGTCAGAGTGTGGTCAGTAATAGAAGCCTGCCGATTAATGGCTAAACAGCAATAACAGCTATAAATTTGACCTAGCACATTCCAATCAAACCTGTCTTTATCTTGAACCCTTCGAGCCCTACGTTGGGTGCTAAAAAGGACTGTCATGGTTTAACCCCAGCCGGCAACTAAGCCCCACACAGCTGCTTGCTCACTCCCCACCAGTGGGATGGGGGAGAGAATCAGAAGGGTAAAAGCAAGAAAACTCGTAGGATAAGATAAAGACAGTTTCATAGGTAAAGCAAAAGCCAAGCAAGCAAGCAAAGCAAAACAAGGAATTCATTCACTACTTCCCATCGGCAGGCAGGTGTTCAGCCATCTCCAGGAAAGCGGGGCTCCGTCACCCATAATGGTTACTTGGGAAGACAAATGCCATCACTCCGAATGTCCCCCTCTTCCTTCCTCTTTCCCCAGCTTTATATGCTGAGCATGACGTCCTATGGTGTGGGATATCCCTTTGGTCAGCTGGGGTCAGCTGTCCCAGCTGTGTCCCCTCCCAGCTTCTTGTGCACCCCCAGCCTACTCGCTGGTGGGGTGGGGTGGGGTGAGAAGCAGAAAAGGCCTTGACTTTGTGTAAGCACTGCTCAGCAGTAACGAAAACATCCCTCTATTATCAACACTGTTTCCAGCACAAATCCAAAACATAGCCTCATAGTAGCTACTGTGAAGAAAATTAACTCTATCCCAGCCAAAACCAGCACATTCTCCACCCCTAAACACATTGGGTGCCAAAAAGGACTGTTGTGGTTTAACCCGGCAGGCAGCTAAACACCACACAGCCGTTCGCTCACTCCCCCCACCAGTGGGATGGGGGAGAGAGTCGGAGGAAAGGTAAAACTCGTGGGTTGAGACAAAGACAATTTAATAGGACAGAAAAGGAAGGGAAAATAATAATAACGATAAAAAAATGTACAAAACAAGTGATGCACAATGCAATTGCTCACCACCCACTGACCAATGCCCAGCCAGTTCCCGAGCGGCGGCCGTGCCCCCCTCCCCGCCAATTCACCCCGGCTTTTTGTTCAGCATGACATCATATGGTATGGAATACCCCTTTGGTCAGTTTGGGTCAGCTGCCCTGGCTGTGTCCCCTCCCAGCTTCTTGTGCACCCCCAGCCTCCTCGCTGGCAGGGCAGTGTGAGAAGCTGAAAAGTCCTTGACTTAGTGTTAAGCACTGCTCGGCCACAACTAAAACATCAGGGTGTTATCAACATTATTCTCATCCTAAATCCAAAACACAGCACTATACCAGCTACTAGGAAGAAAATTAGCTCTATCCCAGCTGAAACCAGTACACCTGTATAGCTGATGCTGCTATGTTTTGCACACATATTTATGAAAAATATAAATTGGGCACCTTCTTGAGAAACACCAGGAGTGCTTTTCCTTGATCTGACAGCTCCCCTTTCACCACAGCCAACTGTCTCCTCTTCTCTAGCCAGCTCCTTTTCCACCCCATAGCTCTCCAGTGATCCTCCATTCCTCGCACAAGGTGTTATATGCTGGAGTCCCTTCACTAGAAAATGCTTCTGGTTTAGCTACAGCACTCAATTTCAAGGTTGAGCCTAACTCAGATGAAGCTGTTCTCCAGATCCCCTTTATACTCCAAGGAGGGGAGTACGCATGTTGAGGGCACAGTTCATCTCATCTTGACGTGGGAGTCCGAAACAGGCCAAAAGAACAAGCTTTACAACTGTTCCTCTGCCCACCTTGAATAGAAAAAGACACTTGGGACACTAAAACAGGAGCAGATGCCTAAAGCTAGGCAGAATTATCTACCTTCTAGATACCCGGAGTTCCCCAGAAATCCCTTCCATGATGCTTTTAGAGAAGATGGCAGGGGGAGAAACTGCACAAACAGCCAAAACCAGGCTCCTGGACATCCAGAGAACTTCCTACAGTTTTGACTGGACTTCCTTTGCCTTGTCTCCTGTACTGATTCCGTCCTGTGCCATTTCAGGAAAGTTAAATTAAGTGGATTAAAAAAACCCCAAACCCACTTTCCCCCTTCTCAGTCACTTATAAGTGCTGCTATATTGAACATAGTTAAAAAGTAATACCAGTGTGCACCTTTTACCAGCCTTCTCAAAGCTGTACTAACTGTGAAATGACTGCAAAAATTGGGTTTGCAATGATTTGTGTTTGCTTTGCTCCCAGCCACAGCCACCAAGGAAAAAAAAATCACATGAAAAATCCAGTAAAGTTCCATACCAAGGATACAAATTTGGGCTGCAACTCCAGGAGCATCAGCTGAGAAAAAAAACATCTGTAAGTCCCCTTCTCATCCTTTGTATACTTCTTACAGCTATAGCTACAAGAATCTTCTCCTACCCTTGAGATTTCACCCTGCCCATACTCTCGACAACACCTCCTTTAGTAATGCACTGCTTACCAGAGGCTTTGTACAAATGCTGTTCAATATTGCCAGGAAATTCATTGCAGGAGTGCTGAAGTTAACACTGACACCAGCTCTCCACCCTCACATGCATTTTCATATGGAAGCTATAGTGATACAAAAATATGTCTAAGCAACGGGGACCCTGCGTTCCCCCACCCAGAATGATTTCCAAAGCCTCCCAAAGATGCCACCTTAAATTTAGGAACCCTCCTCTAGTTGGAGACCAAAGCTCTCAAAGCCACAGGACGGCTACTAGAAGACAAAAGGCAGTAGGAAAACATATAAAAATCCACAGTAACTCTTGAACAGCCACTGCTGCTCCATGATAAAAGAATAATAGTGTGTGGCCCTCTTATAGCACTTTATCTGGGGACCTCAGTGGTTACACAATGGGTGACTTAGTTTGTCTCTTAGCCTAAAAGAGAAAAAGGACCAAAACAGAGCTGTGGGAACACAACGCCTCTCCAGGTCAAACAGTAATTCTCTGGGAGCTCTTCAAAGCACGGAGAAAGCCTTACTCATGGAATATACCTTGCTCCATCTCCCTTTTGACACAAGAAGAAGGATGCAGAAAAGCCAAGGGTCGCTTGGAGCATATAGGAAGCAGCTTGGCATTTCTTTGCTGCTGTTTCTGTGCTGATACTTGCTTTCAATATGACATATTTTGCATATTAAAATACTGAGTAAAGCTTGAAATATTTTATGGGAGAGCTTGAATTATAGGCTATATATAAAATAAAGTACTATCTACTGCAGTATACAGAAAGATATAGGCGATAAGGCAGATGTGTGCCCTGTGCATGTTAAAACTTGTTTCTAAAATGTAGCCATTTTTTCTTGATATTTCACACCTGAATCCTTTTTGGTAAAGAAATTCATGCTAGTGTGAAGAAGCTTTTTACCAGAACATGAGGAGCAGGGATAAGTACAAGATTTTTTTAGTTGCTTGTTGGCCTTTAATGGCCTGAAACTGTGTATAATTTATCCTGAGGAAGACCCATCAATTAAGTATTATTAATCCAATTGTTTTATCTTTTTAATCTTTCTAACACATTTTGTAACGTGGTGCATAGGACGCAGTCCTCCAGATATCCAAACAGCTCTTGATTCCACATTTTTTAAAACCCTCAAACCAATGGCTCCAGCCAATATGTTCCAGAACATCAGAGCTGGGACAGCATTGCTTTAACATAAACATCCCAGATTGCAGTAGTCCTTGTCTTTGCCTTCCTTCCCTGGAAGGTGATGGCTTCCCATGTTCAAACAAAACCCTACTTTGATGCTAGGTCACTTGGTTACAACGCCGAACAGGCTGGACTTGCTGTAATCACTGTCCTTGACGTAATTTATTCAACACGTAGAGAAGAATGTCAAAACTAAATGGGTAAAGACCTCCACCCAGCCAATTCTCCCAGTAGGTTAAAAAATGTACAGTTAAAATGCTAGCACTGTCTAATGTTTCACTTGAAATTCTCCATAGCAACACCACTTTGGTACTGTAGTGGGAAAAAAAGAGTATAAAAAAAATCTAAGGTCTTCAAAAAGGCCCTTCAACTTTAAAGTGAATGGATTTGTGGAGAAATGAAGGATCTGTTGTGCAGATGGCTGTTTGCTCTCATTGCTAGAAGCAGACAGTCTTCAGTTAGGAGGGAAGGGGAGTCAGATAGCATATTACCATGCAAAAGCAGCAAGCTCTGCCTATGATGACTGCAATATTAACTCCCAGGGCTTCCTGCGGCTGAGAGGCAGCAGCAGCAGCAGCAGCAGCAGCGAGTTTCACTTGCCCCCTGCCCCCCACCCCCAAGCTTCCAGGTTCAATAAAGATTACATCATGGAAAAAGTATGCCATGTAAGCCTGAGAATCAAAGCCGTCACAATTGGCGGCTGTTTAACTGTAATGTCGCTGAAACACATACTCCCCCTACGCGCACACACTTTCCCCCTCACCCCTCCCATCCCACCCCAAACCCTCTGCATCTCCTACGATTAAGGGTAGTATTATTGGGGAGAGGAAAATCTGATCAAAACTGTCGACCGCCAACTGCCGATTTTCTATGGATTCAATAAAGGCCACCTTAACGATTTCCCTAATTAATGGATGACATCTTTGGCTGGAGGAGAGGCGCTGTATTCTACTCTGCCTTAGTCTTTGTTAACCTTCTAATTAACTTTCGTAGGTCACCCAGGTCTCCCAAACCTAAAAGTGAAGAGAGCCATTGTGCTACAAGCAGTAAACTTACTTTTTCTGCCTGGGTACTTAAAAGGGAGAACGATTATAGGCAGGGAAAAATAACTCCATTTAAACTCTTTGTTACTGCGGAGAATGCATAGGTCCGTGCCTTAGAAAATAATTGAAACACCTTTTATACCAATATTTGCATGCATAATAAACCAAATTAGCAAATATGCATCTAAATTCAGCTGCAGTTTCAAATTGGTTAGGGATTTGGAGGGGGTTTTGGTCTCTTTTTTTTTTTTTTTTGGAATGTGAACTTCAGTGGGTCAACAAAAGGAATTGGATTTCTTGAGCAAATTGCAACTGCAGCAGCTATCAGCTTTTACACGGCATGATCTCCAGCAAAGAGTCTGGGCTAACAGTACACACACACGCATTCTAATACTATAATATTAGGCCAGATTAATCCCTGTGGTAAGACCATTGAAGTCAATGGAATTGTATCAGAGATGAATTTGGTTCACTGCCTTTTGTGGAATCTAATATGAATTGACCATTGAGCTGGAGGCATCAAAGATGATAAATGCAGCCCTCTTTCAAACAGTCTGATGCAACCCAAAAAAGGGCAGGCAGAAGGCATTTAGGATGGGTGGCCTTTTCTTCTGTCTACAGCTTTCTCAGGGAAATTCTGCCCTCATTCACGCCCATTGACTGAAGTCAATTAAATTATTTTAATAAATTGTAATTAAAATTCACAGTGTACAATGAAAGATTGAAACTTCATAGCACAACTTGACTAATAAACCTGAAGTTAATTGCTTCCTGAAAGTAAAGATTGAGAGTGCTTCTTTGGCTTATGGAAGAGACATGAAATTAATTGTTCCTAGTTTTCTCTACTCAGCAGAGAACAACAGAGCAGGGTAGAAGAGAGTAATAATTGCTCCCCAATATAAACATACAGATGTACATCCCTGCACAAATATCTGACTGTGCAACCCATATTCCTGGACAGAATGTACTGAGCCTAAAATTTACATCACAAAAAAAAAAAGAAAAAAAATCTATGACAGAATAATTTGGAGAATTTTTTGAATTAACTGAGGAGGAAGCATGATATGGAGACACCCAAAAATCAGGCTATCTATCTCCAGTCTTATCCCTCACTGCCATTGGTTTGCAGTGGAAAATGGGCACTTTGACCTTGATTCAGTTTCTCTGTCTTTACAGGAGTTATGTTTCACTGAAGTAGCATTTAAAAAAAAAGGCCTCCCTCTGGAAGTCACTGCCACTGGACAGCTGGAGGACAGATGGAGGCCCAGGGCTCTACGCTGCTCCAACTGAACACCACAAGCAGGCAATGTTTTACCTGACCATTCAGAGGACAGACATTTTGGGAGACAAGTGATCCCACATCAATGGTTAGGTATTGCCCTTTACAGCTTGACGAAAGCTTTCAGGATCCCCAGTGTCAGGCTCTGCCTCAGAGGGAGTATTTGTACTAAAGCAAGAGTTCTTTGGAGAAGCGCATCACTGTTAAGGTTCTAAGGAATACTGGGTTCATTCCCAGGCACCAACACAAACCTCCCATGTGACATGGAGCCAGGGGGATTAATCTCACCTGACTTTTAATATCCATGTGAAGATATCTGCATCTGACCCTTGTGAGACTGGATGCCTTGAGAGTCAGTGGAAGGAAAGATGTCATACAACTACTAACCCAGAAGTGCCTATTTTGGATGTCTGGTATGGGAGGGATGAACTGTGCCCCAAGAAGAGTTATCTCCCAATTGACTATGAAGAGTCCACATACCAAACTTGAACATTTGCAGTTAGTACTGCAAACGTCTGTTTTGTGGTCAGATGAATCACACCTTCAGTTCCTCTGCACTTCTGTTTCCCATTTGTGAGATGGAGATAATGATATTTCCATTCTTCTATCTTTTGCCCTTTTTGCTCTCTTAAACTGTAAAGTCCTTAAAGATCTGGCTGGGATTCACCTGGCAGGAAGTAGACAGCTACTTTTAGGATGTCGACTAAATTGGTACTTTTATAATGCAATTAATCTCATCCAAAATTCAAAATCTGAAATAGATTTGAGGAATGCATCATAAAAGTGCCTTTTTCTCAGCATAAAGGGAGATGGAGATAACAGTTCTGCAATTCAGATTTCCAAAGTCAAGTCAAATTAATCTCTGTCTGTTAGTACAATGCAAGAGAGGGCTCTGACAAAAATAGTTTGCATATCTTATAATACTGTTTTAACCGCCTTTGCATCTTAAATAATCCAATGACTAATTAATTGGGAAAACCTGGTTAAGACTCAGTAGAATAAAGTGTAAGACTTCTTCCTCAGTAATGAACATGACACTTTGAGTCTTGTTATTTCAAACTAAATAAATGATCTGTGGAAATATTTCACAGCAACTGAGACATTCATTACCTCTCTTCTTGACACAACTCACAGGGTTGTGTATACCCAGAACTGAACTTAACTTTCTGACTCTGACATTAAAGTCATATTTCACAGTCTGTGAAAGAGGCAGCAGCTAGAGGCTGATGCCTCCTTCCAGCTCAGCCTATCCTTTTCTGGAAGAAATAAATTATTTTTGCCAGATAGCCTTGCAGAACCTGGCGGTGTGCAGTTAAATTATGCTCAGTTGTCATCCAGAAACAACAACAATTTCATACAAATAACCATAAAAAGAAGTTACAGGCAGAGAGTGTAAACCAGAGCTCCTGAAATGCATTTACTTTGTCTTCTCACAACACAAACACGATCTTTTTGCGGTCAAACTGGTACAGAAGTCCTGGGCACATAGCTCATTGAATCCAACTTCCTTGGCAGGACTAGAGTTGGACCTCAGGAACCGCAAACCCTCCAGCTCCAGTATTATCACCTGGACTAGAAACTCCACCTTGCTACCTTCTCAGCCCTGAGGGGTGTGATGAGCTGGCTTCCCAGCCCAGGAGGCTCATAAGGGCTTTCTCCATCCTCTGAACTTTTATGTGGAGAAGCCCATGGACTCATCAGAAACAGAGATGTCAGTCCTTGTCCTTCGCAGCTTTAGAGTGTGCTCAACTCTCAGCAAAGCAGAGCAAGGCTGCATATTTATTGCCTCTTGGTGGTTTCCATACCAAATGTGCTTAATTTACATTAAAAAAAGATAGTGTCTCTTTCCCTGCTTGGCACTCTGGCAGAGGCAGCCTGGGCTCTGAGACGCAGGAGGCTTGATCACCTCTGATCACCTCGATGCTCTGCAGCAGCCTTGTCTTCACACTCAGCTGTCCCCACACTGATGTTACATGTGTTTACCCAATGGGACTGAGCAGATGGCCCTGCTGGGGGTGAGCATAGTGGAAGTGCAGCCCAGTGCAACTGGCATCCAGGTAGGTACTATAGCATCTGCATGTCCGGTAGACATGAAAAATCAACTCTATCCTGTCGCCTAACTTGTGGCAGCAAACATAGTGCCCAATGCAAGGATCACCTTAGTAAAGTTTTGATGCAATAGGCCTGCTTCTCTTGGAAGCCAAGAGCCATCCATACAGTTCTTGTGATATAAAAAAGCACAACTCATATTCTGATTTCTCTGCGGGCCCCTTTACATTGCCAGAGCTTTGCGGATGAGCTGGACTAGACTTACAAAGCAGTCAGACACAGGAAGGGTGACTGATCTGCTCAGCATTGCCCAATAGCAGAGATGTAGGGAAAGCAAAGGCTTTATCTCCAAAATCAGGTATTTTAAGTGCCTCCAGGTTGATATCGGCACTTGTATGTTGATCTTGGGCACTGAAGAGGAAACCAGGAGTGAAAGGAAAGCACGTTGCTCTGCCCGAGCAGGAGAGCCTGATGCTGAACACTAGACTCTCCAGGTAGGGAGCAACAACGACAGGCTCAGGATGCAGGTCCACCTGTCCAAGATGCAAATCCTGATATCTGAGAAGTTCTGAGGATTCCAAGGGTTTTGTATGGATGAAAAAGAAAACAAGAGAACCCATAGATTCTTACCTGGCTGTTGTTTTATTTGAAGAGCCTCCTTTATATTTCCCAACTACACCAGCTGAAGCAGGACTACAGCCTTTGGAAACCCTTATGGCCACACCTGAAACTAGATTAATATGTCAAAATCCCTTGTACATAATGGCACTGCTGTCTCCCCAGCTCTCTGCCTCACTGTGAATCCATTATGTCTGCCAGCTGTGGTGCCCATCCCTTTCTCCCCTGTTTTCCTACCTGCTGCCTTATAGTGTGTTCCTGGTAACCATTCCTTCTTCTCCTCACTGTTGCTGATTGTGTTTCTATTGTTGATTTTTGCAGCTCGAGTCCTATTTTAAGAGCTTCAGGTTTCAGCTGGCAGCTCAACAGAGAGTCACTGACCTCACTGCATAGCTGTTTCTGCCTTTTACACCTTGTACACTCTCCAGTTACCTTTTGGCTGCTCTGATTTCTTTGTCTTGCTTTGTTCTCCCTTTAGCCCATCAGTCTGGTGATAGTTACCCATAACTCTCCTCTCAGCTTCCCTTGTTGCCCTTCCACACCCACCAACTACTAACTCTTCCAGCCTCTACACTGCCTTATTTCATCCAGGCACATGGTCTGGTGAATGCCTCTGGAGCCTTGTGTTTATCCTCTGCATCTTTGCATTTATCCTTGGAAAAAAAATCTTTTCTTCACCCACTCCCTGCTAGGGTCCCTTCAGCCTCCTCCCATCCCTACTCATTCTTTGATTAGCACTTTCCTTCTCCAGGCTCACCAGCATACTCTCTATGGATCGCCCTCTTCGTCTGTTTTCAAATAACCCTCTGAAGTCCCTGCAAAAACAACCCTCCTCTACATACCATTATGCCTTTTCCATCTCCTTTACCTCTTATCCTTTCAAATGACTAGTTTACTCCCATTCTCTTGAACTCACCTCTCTGACACTCAGCGGTCTGGTTTTCAGCCACTTCACTCTGCAGGAATTGCTCTCTCTAAAATCACTAATGATGTCCTTCTAGTCAATTCTAACCACCTCTTCTCCAGCCTCTTTCCCTTTGATTTTTCCAACACCTTTGACATATCAGACCATTCCCTCCCTTGGAGTTCCCCACAACTCAGCTGCTCTGCTGAAAATTGCCATCTTTAGTTTTAGGAGAGCTTGGTAGCTGACAGCCAGAAGCAGAAGAATAGGGGCACAATGAAAAGGATAATTCTGTGTATTGTCTTCTGCACACTAATGAAGCTCCTTTTAGGAAACCATAAGGTTAAGGGCAAACCCAACAGTAAGGAAAATCCCAGCACAGGATCTCTCTGCTCCCTACAGACCTCTATGTCAGACTTAATGTATAATACAAGAGATTTCACCTTTCATATCTTCATAGTTTCCTTGATGGATTCTTGTAAGGAGGAAGAAAAGGGAGAATAATGAAACCAATAATTTCACCTTTCTACAGATTTGTTGTTTCATGGCTCTCTGTTTACTGATAAAATCAGAGATGGGTTAATTCTGAACTATATATAGATACACAATAAAGACAGAAAGAGGATCAGGCTGGGAAGATAACAGAGTCTCTCCAGTGTCAGGTCAGCCGAAAGCCAAAGAACATCATACAGGGTAAAAGCAAATGCAGTGGCGTAGTGAAGGTCACAGTCAAAGGTTCGGGGAGGAGTTAAATCCTACAGCTCAGCAATGAAGCCAGAGGCTCTTTTCAAGTTAGGCTACACTTGCAGAGAGCTACATGGATAATGTGAACAGATGTTCCTACTGTTTGGCTCTCACTGTACCTATTTTTACAAAGATAGTTCTACTTGAAAAGTGGAATGAATAAAATCCATATTCACTTTATGTGGACCTCAAAAAATCAGAAGTTCATGTGCAGAGTGCACAGAGACGTAACACATGAGAATTATCATGAACTTCAAATCAAACTGCTGCACTCTGTACCCTTCTACCCTAGTTTCAAGCTCTGTTTGCCTGCCATACAGTCTGCAGCAAAGCTGTAGATGATAAAACACACTGTGTTTCCCGTTAAAGTAAGAATAGGTTGCAGAAAATTATGTTTAAAAACTCAGGAGAATTAACTTTAACTGTTGGATGCACTACTCCCTCCCCCGTACGTCAAAGCAATCAGTGAGAGTCAGATCAAAGGATCCACTCTGCAGAAAAGGGAGAAATAGAATCCACTGTGAAATGTCCCCCTGCAAAGACAAAATATATGCAGATAAATTGCAGATAACTAGGAGATCTGATACTGTACCACCACCAGGAGAAGAGGGTCAGCAGTTGCATCTGGTAATAGCCTCTCTCTTTTATTTGGGGATCAGTATTTTCCAAAAGAAAAGCTCAATATTGATTAAGTGATATCTCAAATACCACAAGATTATCAAACCAATTACAGGGATTAACTTCCCAAAATGCTCCAGTATAACCTCAGCTGCAGAAACTGTGCCAACTCGGTAATGGCTATTAACATCTGTATGCACAAGAGTAATCCCCTGGTTTTGTTTCTTTTTCCCTCTCTCTCTCTCTCTCTGATTGCTTCTATATATATTATAGTTTTTCTGAGCGCACGGGACGTACCACTTGGGAACCTCATTCTGCATTCCCTGGTGGGACCTGCTTAAGAGTCAGAGGAAGCCACAGGTTATTCAAGGAGGACACAAGACATCTGGTTGTGTTGTTGTGCCCACTTTCACATGAGAAAACCTTACCTTTAGAAGAGGGCAGAAGACTTTGCCAGTCATGAAGTCCTGTACGGATATGCTGACTTCAATCACACTAACTCAGTCTTGTTCTCTGGTAGCGCTACCTACCTCAGGATTGAATGTGCTGCAAACACCTTTGAGAACAGCATCAGATGGCTGGAGAAGTTTATCTCCACTAAATAAGAGCTCCAGCTGAGTCCCCAGCACAGTCACGGAGTCCAGGCTGTTTGGTAGCTTTCTATCCCCAGAGCGCACTCTCATGTTCATGCTGATGGGGACAGCTCACTTTTGCTTCCATTTTTTCCCCCTCACTCTTCTCTTAGGGGGAGAAGCAACTTTAAAGCATGGGAGAGACAGACAGAAAGAGCATGACGCCCTATAATCCAACAAGTCAACTTCCCGAGCTCAAACATGAACTGATTTTTTTTTTCTTCCCTCGCCTTATAAAAAAGAAATTGACTTTTGTTTGGAGTTTGTGAAAAGTGGGACTCGGGGCCCAGTCAATGGGGCTCCCCGCAGCGCGGGCTGAGTGGAGCCATCTCGAACCAGTCAGCCGCGGCACCAATTAATCCGCTCTTTGTCACAGCCCCGGCCTCAGCAGCAGCGGCAGCAGTAGCAGCAACACATTTGGCCATTGTTCAGACCTTCATGCAACGGGATTTACCCTTTCAAAGAGGCAGTTTTGTCCCAAAGAGTTCGAGCGGAAGTTTCTCACTGACAATTTGCCCCAAATAGATAGATTTGTCAGCAGCAATCTTTAAAAGCAAAAAGCCATGGAGGAAAAAGGGGAGAAAAAGAAGTGTGGGGGGAAGAGCAAGTGCATCCTTGTCCGTCTGTCCGTCTGTCTGGGGGTCTGTCCTGAGCAGGTGGGGTGGGCGCATGGCCTGAGGTACAGAAGGGCGAAATGGCATTGATGGGGGCTCTTGTTCATCTCAAGGCAGATGTAGCAAGGGAGCTAACAAGCTCCCAGGCTGTTGTATAGCTGCTCTGACTTCTGAAAGCCTTTCAGGGAACTTCTTTTACATGGCATTGTCATGCCTGCTACACAGCACCGTGCTAGGCTGGCCAGGGTTTCCCAGCCTCAAATAGTTCACTGGCAGCTCAACTCAGAGAGCAGCAGGCCTCATTCTCTGTGGCCTTGCCACCAAAATCTACATTTAAACCAATGCAAGCAGTTTTTTGCAAACAGGTTGGTGTAGCTTTTCCTATGCACAGTGCACTGGGGCCCATATCCCAGGCAGAAAAAGGTGAAACAAACCCACAGGTATTTCCTGCCCCTGCACCAATGCTGCTATGCTCCTTAAGGGCAGACTCCCCTTTGGACTTCACAGACTGTTTGCATGAACTGAGGGTTGAACCCGCTCTGTTGCAAACTGCAGCTATCCACATGCACCACTGTTGCTCCCACCTTTGGATCATGGTACTGCCCAATATCCCTGGCTCACATGTGGGACCTGCCCTTCCCCACAACACCTCCCCACATACGCCAAATCCAGAAAGGGAGAAAGCGCAGGGAACCGCCTCCCCAGCTTGGGCTCCAGCGGATCCAGGTCCATATACACACAGCCTCTCCCAGCAACATGGAGACAGCCCTGCTCTCACATTGGAGGGTAGCAACTGGGAGGGCCCCAACCCCGTCAGACTGATCTCTCTTTATAGCACAAATTTGGGAAAAATGAAAAAAAAAAAAAGCCTAATTTCACCTGTGACTCCACCTCCCATCCTGTTACACCGGCTGGGTGGGTGGCGAGGGGGTGGCTAGCAAGTTTCTCTGAGTACCATGGTGCTGAAAACTAGAGCCCTGCTTTTTCCTAGGAAAGGCTGGAAGAGGTTGTTCAGCCCTGCATAGGTTGGCCTTTGCATACAAGAAACTGTCATCTCATCACCTAGACTGCAAGCGTAGCCTTTCCTGCTCCAGAGGCCTTTGCTTGGCAAAGAAGCCAAATTCACAGGAGAACATGTAGTTTTGCTGTAGTCACAGTGCTTATCTACTACTACTCAGGCAGTCTGGCTTCCCAAACAGGGCTGAAGAAACTCAATTTGCTGAAGTAGGTCTGCTGCAGCTATCCGACCAGAAGGAGAGGCATGAGAAATGGATTCAAGGCAGCTATACAGCCCTAAAACTTTGCAATGAACTGGGGAAACTTCATTGCTGGGTGACAGCCGGTCCAGCTCTTCTGTCAGACTACTTTGTCTCGCTGTATCTTAAATGGGTTTGATCTACATTACTCAAAGGACCTCATTGTTTGAGTATTGCCCAGCCCACTGGTGTTTATTTGATGGCCTTCTCAAGGCATTTCCTGAAAGACACAAGAAAAATGAAGGCCCATTTCAAACTGACATCAAAAATGTCACCAGCCTGCTTTATACCCACCAAGTTCCCCTAAGCCTGCTTACACCTGCTCTTGGAAAGGGAAAAGGGTACAAGTGCCTGTAACCTAATTATAAACCAGCCAGAAGCAGGGGTTGTTTACAATTAGGTTAGGGCTATTCCAAGTGAATAGGTTTACAGCAAAACTAGAACACACTGAGCTAAAACTGAAATATCAGGCTCCACGCTTGAAGACACCAGTAGGTGTCACATGTTCTAGGTGGCCTTCAACACAGGGGACAAAGAGTTCAACAAACAGTTGCAGAGCAGCAGTGTCCTCAGTTGTAGCAGGCAGGTGTAAGACCTAAGACCTTCCCCATCTGCAGAGGAGTTTTAAGAGACCATAAGGGCAGGTGGAGTAAGGATGGACACACCTTGCAATGGTGCAAGGCACTGAGGCGGGCTAAAAGTCAAGCAGTATAATTGCAAATATGTTAAAATACAGTTTTCTCCAGGAAGTCCCAGAGAGACAGATGCCCGTGTGTCATCTCTCCTGTGGAGACCTCACTCATTCAACTCTCCTGGAAACACAAAAGTAAATTAAAACTGTTTGTCCCTGGTATGGGAAGGACACTGCTACCAGGGACAATGGTATTCCCTAGGAAGCTTAGCTGTCCCACCCTTTACTCCCTTAGCGTGACTGGCCCTGCTCATCAATCAAAACGATGGGGTTCCCAAGACCAAAACTCTTCTTCCTCCTTGAGTAGTGAGTTTGCTTATGATTTCCAATAGCAGAAAGATCCAGCTACTGGATATGACGGAAAATATTCTACCAGCTTCAGTGTATTTACCATGTGCACAGAAAAATGAACAGAAGAACAACCCAGTTGCTCTGTTTGTTTGTCAGGCGCTGAATCACATCAACCTCATGCCAGCAAAAGTGCCAGGTGGATTTGAGCAGCACCAGCCAACACTGACTGCAATGACAACACATAGAAAATGCCAATAATAATCAAACAAATGCTCCTGATAGTACAAAACTGGTTAATTAACCATACAGTAGATTTTAAAGAATTTCCCATGTGTATTTGCAGCCAAACTGCAGTATTTGGATCACTCTTGGGGTTTCTTAAACATCATGATTTAATACGCAGTATAGTCTCTGCACTTGTAATTGGAATAAAAGCGTTGTTGAGCAATAACCTGCGCATTGGACTTCTACTACTTGTAACTAAGTGATCTGCCATACAACTTTGCTTACCAGTGTCAGCACCACCACAGAACGGAGTAATTACGAAAAGCAGTTCATGGAAACATTACTAGTTGTTATTACTCCATACACACCATGCCATGCTGAATTGCCACCCATGACAATCCTCAGAGTTTTAGATTAAATGTTTCAATACACTATTGCAGCACAAAGAACTAAGTCACAAGATGAAGCTCTGTCTGGCATTCCCATCACATGTTCCCCTGATTTATATTGCTTTATAAGAGCCATTCCTCATGAAAAAGAGGGACATACAGTTATTGGATCACGTCTCACCAAAGACAGATCCTCTCCCATATCCAGTCACCTGTAATTCCCTAGTGATGATACAATGTTCCTGTGACAACTGCAGCAAAATTGCATCTGGCAAAATTGCATGGGGACATGAGTGAAAATATCTGAGAGCACTTAGAGCTTGGAATCCCTGGGGTGGTAGCATGCGATTGCCCCACACTGCAGAAAGCGCTCCAGGCACCAGGGTTTGTGAACCACCAAAATACACTGCAAGTTCAAGGATGTGCGTTATATTTTAGTGGTGAAATCTCAGCTGAGGACTGACAGGACTTTTCGGTTCAGAGAGGCTGCCTGCAACTTTGTTCATGCCAAATTCTGCAGACCCTGTGCACACCAGCAATCCTGTTGAAGCCCATTAAACTACTACCTATTTCATATTTATCATGGAGGACCACACGATCAGAATCTGTCTCAGTGGTAAATTTTCATTGGACTGCATTTTCTGTTCATGTAGAACAAGTACATATAGCTGCAGGAGTTAAATCATTTTACAGAGGATCATGGCAGATCTCTGCTTTCCTCTTTTCTTAGAGCTAAGAGTGCTGGATTTTGTTATGCAGATTCAAACCACTGGTTTCTCAAATTCACCATCCTGGCCTCATCAGTGTCCGAAATCTCAAAAGGCAGAAAACCTCAACCAACATCATAATACATCTCGCTAGTTGCAGAGTGTCCTGGTTTCAGCTGGGATAGAGCTAATTTTTCTTCCTAGTAGTTGGTATAGTGCTGTGTTTTGGATTTAGGATGAGAATAATGTTGATAACACCCTGATGTTTTAGCTGTTGCCAAGCAGCGCTTAACACTAAGTCAAGGACTTTTTCAGTCAAGGACTGCCCTGCCAGCGAGGAGGCTGGAGGTGCACAAGAAGCTGGAAGGAGACACAGCCAGGGCAGCTGAGCCCAACTGGCCAAAGGGATATTCCATACCATACAACGTCATGCCGAACAAAAAAACCTGGGGGGAGTTGGCCGGGGCAGGGGGCGCGGCCACAGCTTGGGAACTGGCTGGGCATTGGTCAGTGGGTGGTGAGCAATCGCATTGTGCATCACTTGTTTTGTATATTCTTTTATCGTTATTATTATTTTCCCTTCCTTTTCTGTCCTATTAAGTTGTCTTTGTCTCAACCCACGAGTTTTACCTTTCCTCCGATTCTCTCCCCCATCCCACTGGTGGGGGGAGTGAGCGAACGGCTGTGTGGTGTTTAGCTGCCTGCCGGGTTAAACCACAACACAGAGTGATGCATACCATGCTCTTCTCTGCTTGGACTTACAAGTAATTGCTCTACCTGCAAAGATATCCTGTGACCCATATTTTATGAAGCAAGAGATAAAGCAAGCATGTCTATAAATGTCATAGACAGTCAGAAAACTATTCCTCTCTTCTTAAAAATCTATCTGCACCAACTGACTCAGTACTTTCAAGCAGCGCTGAATGCGATATGCTGACTCAATGCTGCATCTGGAAGTATTTATTTTTGTTGGTTCTAAATTCGTTTCCCGAAATAGATACCACAGATCTGGTCTCTAGCCAATATCAAGAGATATAGCTAAATTGAAGTCAGTGGAGCTGAGCCATTACCTTGCCAGCCAGAAATATGGCCCTTCCTAAGAGCATTCTTTGCTGCCACTACACAGTATTTTGTGCAATTGCCTCAAAGGGCAGCTTGTTAATAGGCTTCTACAGCAAAATTTGGGAAGGCAGTCTACCATAGAAATCGTTACGCTCAAAGTGCAATCAATCAGGGTCATAGCTGAGGTAGCCCTTTCCTACGCACGCACAAGTGCTTAGGATGTACCCAGAGCTATTCATTTATGGTAAAATGATTTTTAAATGTCACAGCATAGTTCCAAGATGTATTTATTCCTTGTAGTCAGCATTCTTTTGTTGGCAATTTAAAACTGTTAAAGTATAGACCTGATCTAATTTTAAGTTTTCTTTTATTGAGATAATAATATATTTGCCCTCGTATTCAGACCTTTCACTAGTTTTATACAGCTGTGTCTCTACCGGCTTCAGTATTGATACTGTCTTTTGTGTTCATGTCAGGAAAACTAAAATGAGGCTGTTTCTCTCTAAATTAGATTGCAGCTGCTGCTACATCATTGGCTTATTACGACACTTTGATTTATATCTAACTAGCAAACTAACAAATAAGTCAAGTTACTAACTAGAGCCGCTTTGTTAAGCGCTTGTCTCGCATTGTCTAGATGGGATCAGGTACCAATGTAGGCGTATAAGCCAAGCCTGACATATCCCTTTCAAAGGCATACGTGATTAATGGGGCATTTCATTGCTGCAAGTGAACTCAGGCTTGTTCCACCCCTGAATACGGGTATTGAGAAGAAGTGCTATGACTTACAGAGATACTCTGTTCTCAGTATCTTCCTTAGGTATAATTTTCCCCGCTATTCTGCGCAAGGTAGCTTTGCTAACGCACACTCATCAGATGCACGTGTGGAAACAGAGATATATGGTCGCTGTTTCATGCGGTCATTAACTTACTTAACCAAGCATGCACACGCGCAAGGGAGAAACTCACCACTTTTTCACCGGCATCTGCGGGGAACGCAGGTCTTCCCCAGCTTTTTGCTGGACGGATTACTCAAGGTGGAGGATGGGCCCAGAGCAACTCAGCCCCAAAAGCCACCAGAGGTAACTGGTGCGTTCACCCGGGCGCCTCGGCACGCGGAGATCGAACGCAGGGCGTCGCCGGCTCAGGGAAAGTCATCCCCGGCTGCAGTGGGAAGGTGGTTTCGCTTCACAGAAAATGCATAAACAAGAGGAAATCCCCCTTGCGCCAGGGGAGAGGGAGCGTTCACGGGACAGTCTTTTCACTGGATTATCATTCTGTGTCTCGGATTTTCACTTTTTGGAAAAAAGCCTTGCCTTGCCCCACCTGGAGAAAACCCACAGCAGGAAGCTGTGGTGTTTGGTTTTTTTTTTTTTTAAATTAGCCGGGAAAATCAGCGCGGCCCTGCAGCTCCAGAAGGCGCCCAGGCCCAGGGTAGCCAGGAGGTGGCGCCAAGATGGCCACCAGGGCAGTTGCCGGGCAGCGTCCTCAACCCCCGGGGTCAGCCATGTTGGGTGTGACAGCCCAGGCAGGGTGTGGGGAAGGCCAACGTCGCCATTGTTGGGTGTGTGCTGCGGGACCAGCACATCGCCCCACACCTCCCCAGCCATAGCCCGCCAGAGAAGGTGTCTGTGAGGCAAGGGCTTCGCAAGGAGGACTCGATACCGCAAAAGAGCTCGTTAGGTGCATTTACACTACCCGCATCGGGAGCGGCCCGAGCTGGGCATCAAGCACAGCCATGTCACAGGCCAGGAGCGTGGTGGGGCGGCCGAGGAGCAGCACGGTCCCTTCAGCGGCCCGTGCAGTGCCGCTGCCCATCCATCTGCCTGCAGGTGGATGCAGAAAGGGGTTTGTGGCAGTGCCGCAAAAACAGGGACTGTGACCTACAAAGAAAGGAAGGCGCCTCAGACTTCAGGGGGGATTTAGCAACCCAGAAGAACTAAACCCAGCGGGTACTTACGCTGCGAGGGTGCCGCCATGCTCAGCTCCCTGCATGGGGCTGCCTGGGGCGCCAAAGGATGCCCCCGGCTCTTCCCTGGCATGTGCACCAAAGGAGGGGAGTGGAGGTAGCTTCTCATGCACCCCAAAGCAACAGCAGCTCCTCCTCCCAGGAGGAAATACATCTATCCTTTCCTTTCTCATCTCCTTTCCAAGAAAATGGATATGTTAGATTTGCCTGATCTTACCCACCTCCTTCCCATTGAGAGAAATAGATGAAAACAGCACATCTGTATGTTCTGCTGCTACATCCGTACACTTCTGGCAGCTTAAATTTTTCCCTCACCTGACCTCCTTCACGTTTTTCTTTTTCCTTCTTTTTGTTCACTGAAGATCTTTTGGCTCCCCATCCAAAGAGCAGAGAAGACGAGCAAGGTAAAGACAGAAGGAGCAGTGTACTTGAAGATGGGTCTTACGTTGGATTTGTCTGGCAGCAGCCAAAAGACTCCAACAGAAGAAAAGATACCTGGCAAGAGACAGTGGCACAATGCTGAGAAATCTCACCATGTAATTGTAGCCATAGTCCAGAGTCCTGAAGGAGATACAGTGAAAAGGGAACACACACCAGCTTCTGTAGCAGGATTGATAACTATTTGTACTTCCAAGGCATTATGAGGAGACAGTAAATTTCATTACTATATTAACATCTTCTGTGTATGTAGGACTGCCTAATAAACAAAATGCTAAATATAACGGTAAATGCTAAATGGCAATAATGGTAATAATGATAAATACTAAATGCTAACTATAATTTCCTGTCTCGCTGGAGCTGGACTACTCTTCCACCAAATGAACAAGGAAACAGCTTTGACAGAAGCTGCAGTGAAAAGCTGGAGTGGGGAGAGAGCTCTTCTCTGTACTCTTGGAGGATGCACCCTGCCTTCACTTTCTGGGCTCAGATATCTCTGTCCATCACAAAAACAAGAAACCTCAGCTGGTGCAGGGCTGCAAAGCGACACCAGGCACAGCCAAGGGGACAGGGGAGGACTGTGCTTTTGCTTTTGCATTTAATCCCTCCTCAGTAACCCACAGCCCCAGCCCACGTGCAGAGCCACCTTTGGGTTGAGGGGTGGATAGTTTGAGCTCTTCTTCTTTTTCTCACTCCTGTCAGAGCCTGATGCTGTACATGGGAGGGAAAGCCCTGTTCGCATTCAGAGCAACCTGTTTCGGGTGTGGCTGGAACCTGTGGATGAAGTTTGACCAGCCTTTGAGAGTTTTTCAGGTGACTTTAAGTTTACAGGGCAAAGAATTATGGCTGCTGTAGGACCAGAGATCTGCCTCACTGGCGCAGGGGATGCCCAGGGCCAGGTTAATCCTCTGTCTTTGTTTTGGCCCCAGGCCCCGCTAATGTAGAATGGTCACCCCCTTTCTTGTTGCTTTGGTCGTTGCTCAAAGAGGTGAACCTTTCCCTGCCTCGCTGGAAGCAGACTAGGAGTGAAAATCCGTCTGCATTCCCTGATCCACCAGCTTCTTTGCTTTCTGGGATCTCCCTGAGCAACTTCCCAGCCCTCTGGACAGTGTCGCTATGTGTTAGGCAGGACCAGGCTTGTCCGGATTGAAGGCTTCCCTCTGTGTCATGGAGGCACTGGTCCCACGGGGAGCAAAGAGCAGAAAGTCACCAGGATCCCAGTGCTGTCCAGAGTTGCGCAGCCCTGCGACACAAGTATGCTACCGGCACAGTTGGGGTCAGCTGTCCCGGCTGTGTCCCCTCCCAACTTCTTGTGCAGGCTACACGCTGGTGGGGTGGGGTGAGAAGCAGAAAAGGCCTTGACTCTGTGTAGGCACTGCTCAGTAGTAATGAAAACATCCCTGTATTATCAACACTGTTTTCAGCACAAATCCAAAACATAGCCCCATACTAGCTACTATGAAAAAAATTAACTCTACCCCAGCCAAAACCAGCACAAGGAATCACAGGTCTTGGGACAGAAAGACACAGAAGGACAAAAGACGAAGTGCAGAAGGACAGGGAGAGCATGTTTGGGCTGGCCTGGATCACAACCAGCAAGGGCGAAGTTAGTTGTGCTACATTAACACCTCGCACCAGAGGCAGGGACTAGAAAGCAGTCACCAAAGAACATCCGAGGGCTTCACAAACTCCTCAGCAACTTCTGGCCCTGCTCTCTGGTGCTGTTGCTCACTCAGCTTGCATCCACAGGAGAGATGGTCTTTCTTCCCTTCCACCTCTCTGCACCTTGGGCTGCTTTACCAGCTCCCACCTCACAGAGAGTTTCCAACAGGAGCGGGAGAGCTCGGCAGCCTCTCGGTGAAACCAGGGCTGCTGAGTTGCGAAGGGGTCCCACCTCTGACCCCTCGCCGCCCCCCTGCACCCAGGGCCCGGTGTGGGGGGCAGGAGGAGTGACCCCCGGCTGCGGGCGGGCTCCCTGCACGGCCGCCGTGCAACAAGTCCCGGGGCCGGGGAGCGGGGAGCCGGGAGCCGCCGGC